>NSJW01000138.1:0-600000 GCA_019955255.1 Castanospermum australe | reverse complement strand
TCTAGGATCCAACAGACGAAGAATGAGAGAGGCAAACTGTAGAATTACCAGTATGAGCTAAAGTGGCTGAAGATGAAGCTTGTTGGGCTGCTTTGAGTTGAAGATACTCCTTATACTCATTGTCTGATAGTATGTTCTGGTTATCAATCCCTGATTCAGTCTTATCAGCCGACTGAGATTGTGCCACATTAGCAGATTTTTCAGGGAAACCATGCAAGGAATAGCAACGGTCTTGAGTATGGCCCAAGCGTTTACAATAGGAACATTGAGGACGACCACCAGAACCACGGCCACCTCTACCACCACCACGACCATGGCCACGACCACGACCGCGACTTTCACGGTCCGCAGAAACAAAAGTGGAAAACTCTGAACCTGTTTGGGAACCAATTCCAGACGCTGCATCGGGAGAAGGAACTCGCAACAATCGATTAATGAGATCCTCCACGGTAGGAATATTTGCATTTGTCAGGATTTGATTCCGAACAGATTCAAAATCTTTATGAAGACCATGGAGAACAAAAACCATATACATGTTATCAAGCTTATCTAACATCTGCTGGAGGTTGTCACTGGTCAGTATCAACTTGATTTCTTCAATCGTGGACTGTGCTTTGTTCAGATATGAAGGCAGGTCATGATCTGTCATGTGGAGCGTTGCTAGATTATGAACAGAATCGTACAAACGTTGGACATCATTAGAGTAGATGCTTCGAGCCTTTTTCCATATGTCATGACAAGTTTTATAGGGGCGAAAATGCACTAACAGTTTGGGATCAATGGACTGCCAAAGTAAGGATACCAACTGATAGTCAGTCTTCTTCCATTGGTCCCTCTCATCAGCAGGGATGTCCTCCGCCTTCTTAGTCAGATGCTCAGAGAGTCCCTGACCTAAAAAACCAAATATCAACAGCAGCAGCATACCAGTCTAAATAGTTCTTACCATTGAGTTTTTTCTGACGTTATGGTGGGGCTGCCAGAAAAAGAAAAAGAAACAAGGCCCCTTTTGGAGGATTCAGAGGTGACACATGACAAATCAGATGCAGAAGCCATGACCCCAGAACAGAACTAGGTGGCACCGACGAGCTGAACAAAACCGGCGACGAGACGATCGGAGAATGGCGCGTGGCTTACACGCGCTGACAGAAGGTGGCGCAATCTGAACTTCTGACCCCCCGAACAGAACCAGGTGGGCGCCGACGAGACGAACGGGACCGGCGGCGACGTGAACGGATGTCGGGAATTAGGCGCGTGAGCTACACGCGCCGGCAGCTATGGAGGCGTGTACGGGCGCGTGAATCGAGATCCGGTGACGGCGCTCAAGGATCTGGCCGGTCGGAGGTTTCTGAGATGGCCAGTACACTGTCTTGGTTGATCGTGGCGGAACAGTGGTTCCGACTTGGTTGAACAGCGGCGGAGCAGAAGCAGATCGGAACGCTGGCGGGTTCCGACTTGGTTGAACAGTGAAGGAACAGAAGTAGATCGGAACGCTGGCAGAACAGAAGCAGATCGGAACAGTGGCAGAACAAAAGCAGATCAGAACAGTGGCAGAACAAAAGCAGATCGGAACAGTGGCGGAAAAAACAGATCGGAACAGTGGCGGAAACGGCGGAACAGTACACTGGCCGGTACACAATACAATATACTGACTGCAGAAGAAGAAGACGATGTTCCTGCCTTGACAGTGGCAGAACAGTGACTGAACAAGGTCGGTTTCGACTTGAAACGCAAACCTAGAGAGAGACTAAGCAGAGACAGGACCGAGCCTGCTCTGATACCAACTTAAGAATGATTTATGAATTGCTTAAGGAAAAATCCTTAGCAGATGTATATTTATATACATAGGTCAGCTAATTACAATCCCTAAATCAAAGGTTACAATCCCTAAATCAAAGGCAACAAATCAGAAATACAATCAAATCATATCCTACAAATCCTAATTACTAATAACTACAGATTATGCAAATCAGATAATATCAACAGAATATCAACAAAAAGAAAAAAAAATGGTAGAAAAGCTACAACAATAATAATGGAAAGGAAGAAAAAGATAGGGGGTATTTATTTAGTAGAACATAGCATAAAGTAGTTACTTGCACTTTATGTACTATGATACAGATAATGATATATTTTCACATATTTTTTCACTAAATTTTTTGCACTTTTATATAGTAAATAGTAACTTATGTTTGATTTTTAGTAACTTATTTTTCTGTAATTATAATTTTTTATCGTTTAAAAATTAGGTTACTGTATAACCAAAAAAAAAAAAAAGAGAGTTAAGGTTTGTATAGTGTATACCAAACAAAAAAGTTAGGTTACTAACATGTTTCAAGTATTATTAGCAGAGAATGTTAAGTTATTAGCAAAGCAAGACTAAAGTTATTATCTATTATAGAAAGCTGTAAAAGTGGTGCAATAAAAAGTAGTGCGAGATTATTAATATCTACTAAAAAATATGTTCCAATGGACATTGGACAATGCCACTGCAATAAAGTAGTTTGTCAGAAACCAATCTGCAGAAAACCTTCAGACTGAATTTGATTACATAAATTAGATAAAAGAATATATTGAATTATAAAATAATTTTTAACAGATATGACATCAATAAGTTGCCAAGGCACATGCAATCACAGAAATAATACAATGTGTAGCAGGCAATTTATGGAGTGAAGACAAAGGAACTCAGAAAATGTTTATCTAGTGTGCTATTCTGTAAATTGTAGTTGCCATAAAACAAGAAAAGTACTGCTCTAACATGGTTTTCAATTGTGTGGGGTCATCATTAACTTCTACTCTGGGGATGATTCATGGAGGTAGCCTGACATAGCTGCACCAGGTGTGGACATTTTGGCTGCATTTCCACCAGAGAGGACTACACAGAACAGTGGATTTAAACTCTTATCCGGAACTTCAATGTCATGTCCCCATGTGGCAGGAATAGCAGCTCTCATCAAATCCAAGCACCCAACTTGGTCACCTGCAGCCATAAGATCAGCTTTGGTAACAACAGGTGAGTCACTGGGACATCAATGCATTAAATCTTTACATCACAGTCTGCAACTAAAGTGTTAAAGATATAAAATCATTTATGTGTCTTCACCTAACAGCTTAAGCTTTTAAGATAGTTAGTTCGTGACATAGTATCGAAGCCTAATTTAAACTTTTAAGATAGTTGGTTTTGACACAAAGTAACTAGTTATATCATTGCAAAAATGCAGCATCTCAAACTGGAACTGATGGAGGCCTTATATCTGAAGAGGGTTCCACACGAAAGGCTGCCGACCCATTTGACATTGGTGGTGGGCTTGTGAATCCCAAAAAAGCAATGGATCCAGGGCTCATATACAATATCAGCACAGAGGATTATGTTCAGTTCCTATGCTCCATGGGTTACAGCAGTGCATCCATTAGCAAAGTGACCAAGACCACCACAAGTTGTAAGAAAGGAAAACACCAAGGACTGAACCTTAATCTACCTTCCATAGCAGTTCCAAACCTGAAGAAGGCTGCAAAAGTGATGAGAACAGCGACAAACATGGGAAACGTAACTGCTGTCTATAAAGCTCTAGTGGAGGCTCCATATGGCATAAAAGTGAGAGTTGAACCTCAAATTTTGAGCTTCAATTCAGCCACCAGAGTGCTCTCCTTCAATGTCAGTTTCCTGTCAGATGAAAAGCTGCAAGGAGATTACAGATTCGGTAGCCTAACTTGGACAGACGGCAAGCACTTTGTCAGGACCCCAATGGCCGTGCGGACCATGAAATTTGAATCATATGAGGATGCATAGGGATTCATTTATGGAAATAATTAATGTGGTCAACTAACTACAATAAATTCTTGCTCGGAGTCTCACCACACACAGCATATATTCTTTTGAGTTTGAGGAAAGAGAAGTAATTACTCATTGAACATGCTTATTGAACATATCTGATATCGCAGCCAACAACTGATTTGGCTTTGAAATGAATTGGTTTCTAGACAATTTTTTAAAAAAAAATATGGATAAAGAAAAAGAGAATCCTCTTATAAGAGAGAGAGACACAAATTTTATTGTGGATTTATATTGGAATTCATTGATTTTATACAATAACGTGTCTCCATCCCATTAAAGGACCCTCTCTCTCGTGTTCTTGAAAAAAAGGCGAGAATTCAATTTTCTTTGTACAGAGGCTGCTTGACATTGATTACATACTATATGCTATTAACGCCACCCCCTACTTGTATTTGATTTAGCTTTTGAAAAAGTTTCAAACCATAATTTGAGCAAAATCTTATCTCTTGTAACCATTGCTCAAACGATGGCATGAAGTTTGAAGCCTCAAATCAAATACACTTACAGATTATTCTCACCTTTTTTTAACACTTAATCATTTCTAGTTGTTTCTTTTTGTTTATTTCTCTCATAACTCAACTTTAATGCACGGACTCAATATAAATATTTTCTGTAAACCATCTTACTAATAATTTACAACAGCTGGCATGCTTCAAGGGTAGTAAATATTTTCTATCAATTTTGCTGTCGTAAAAAAATTGCTATTCTACGTATGATGCAAAAACAAATATTTTTCCAAAGAAGATAACATAGAGGAATTCATCTTTTTTAACAAAAACACAAGCATGCATTATTTTCCACACCTAGAAAAATTAATTGAAAACGTTTTCATAGAAGCTATAATTTTCACAATCAAGCTATTTGAAATAAAACAAATAGACCCACAAATTGTTAATGTTTGGATAAAACAAAAGAACAACTTTATTCATGGATGCAAAAACACGTGTTTTGCCTCAGTTAATAAAACGATACTTCTCCATTAACCTAGGGCATTGGCTACTTAAAATTTAAAAAGGAAAAGATTTCTATAAAGGAGAAGCAAAACTAGCATACATTGCTGCGCTAAACAAGGGGTGCTACAACATTACTACAACAAGTGAAGGGAGAAAAACTTGTGGGAAGATACAAAATTCATGCTTGCAGAATGGCATCTACGATGGAGCACCAAGATATGAGGCAAGACGTAAAATGTCACTGAATATTCCACCAGCTGTGACTTGAGCACCAGCTCCTGGCCCACGAACTATCAGAGGCTGATTCTTGTACCTTCTTGTTGTAAATGCAATGATATTATCTGACCCGGACAACTGCGCAAATGGATGATCCTTCTTGTATCTTCGCAGCTCTACCACCCCTTTTTGATTAGTCACGTCCACCACCCCCACATATCTCAAGACCTTCAAACATAACAACCTCAAAGATATAAAAAATAATAATAATAATAAACAAATAAAAGAAAAATGCCATCCTGAAAAAAGCTAATTAATGACATAAGCATCTATGGCAAAAGATACACGAGCAGGAACCCACCAACCCAGCAGAAGTCAATCGCTTTAATTTTTACTTTGAGATCATGGTCTATATATGGAAATATATGTTGGTTTGAAATATCTAGGTTTCCGTGTCTTAAACCACTGCTGCCTGTTAGATTAGATTCTTAGGTAGTCTTCATTCACCCACTGGTTAAAGATTTATGGAAAACTAAAGTGTTCTGGCATGTCATGTAAATTTAATTAGAAAATGCCCAGTCCACCTGCAGCATGTCAAATAATTACTGTTTTATGTTTCTGTCCCATACAGAACCAAAATATATCACAAGCTGATATTTCTTTAGTTCATATGCTTTAAGTTACACTAATAAATTTACCAAATATCATTTCCCCACTTGCCAGGAGCACTTCATCTTTATATTTGAGTAGAGAGAACGCATGCAGCCTAAAATTTTGTATCTAAGAAAAGGAAGTTTAGAGCTCTTTGTGATATGGTGTTTGTCAAATTCACAAGACACTACCAATCATATTTTGAATGTATCATGCGCGGATGAAGCAGTTAATGCAGCTATTCTTTTAGATAGTTTAACTTGGAAAACTGTCTTAAAGTTACTCACTTCCCCAGCATTATCAGCATCTTGTTGTTTCTTTGTTGACTCCTCGTCAAATTTTGGTAGCTGTTGCATAAACTCCTGAACTGATGCACTAACCTGCATGAAATCATCAAAACATCCATGTCAAGTATAATACTACACACAAAAAGTAAGAACTGCATAATTAATAGAAATTGGTTCTTACTCTTAGTGGTTCTGGCACAAGGCTTTCAACAGGAATATCAGATAGTTCCAGCTTCAAACCGGATTCCCTTGCAAGAATTATCACCTATAGAACCATAGCGGCTTCAGGAATGTTGATTTTAAATTATCACAATCAAAAGAGTAAATGAAGCATAAAAATGCAGTCATGAAGCAAAATTAACATTGTGATTAGCCTAAATGTTCCAGTTACTTCTCATGACATCGTGCATTAAAGCTACTATCCAAACTGACTACCTTTCGTTTTATTTCCCCAGTCAATTCTTCTCTTAACGATGTATGTTTTAATAATCATATATATGCACTTTTATGCACATGAAAATGAACACACAGGTGTGTATGGAAAGAAAGAATAAGAGGAAGAGTGGCAGAAATATAGGTGAATAAAATGAGGAACGTGGAAAGAGAGAGTAAGATGTATTAATTAAAAATATTTATTTCAATTCATATTAACATTTATATCCATTTTTATTAGTTTACACATTTTTATTAGTTTGCTCAACAAACTTGAGCATAGAACGAGGACTATAACGGAAGTTTAAGGACAAAAAATGAGGACAAAAAGCAAACTAATAATTTCTTTATTAATAGTAGAGACTATTATAAACATCTACTTTGACACTTCTGAAACATAGACACACATGCTTTAATTGTTTTTCCCATCTTTATATTTATACCTTACCTAATTAATTACATACATTATCTATTCTACCTATATATATTTGTTCTATAATTTACAATATACACTAATTATATCTGCATGTAATTGCTTTTCCCATTTTGATATTTTAAGGTTAGTTACCAGCTAGACATTTGAGATTGTTTGAAATAATATTAGTTTGATTACACTTTTAATTTGTGTTTTAAATCTACGTAGAGGTAGATCAGATTTGAATCCAAGCTTCATAAAGTTTAACCAAATCAAACTCAAAAATCCAATATTTAATTTGGCTCAGTTAAATTACAGCCCTACTTATAAATCCCAAAATAAGCTACTATTAATTTGAAAACTCAAGAAATAACCACGGCAAGAAGGAACCTTATTAACATTTGACAATAAAATTTGGCAGACATGTTCAGTACAGTAGACTGTACCTTTCTAGCTACATCTGTTCCAGACAGATCATCCCTTGGATCTGGCTCGGTATAACCTGCTTCCTTTGCTTCAGCAACTACCTCACTGAAACTTCGGCCATCTTTGAAGTTATTAAATATGTAACTCAAAGTCCCACTGCAAAATCATAGGCAATATCTTAGGGTGAATGTGCAAGATCAATGAATAATGCCTATAGACATTAATAATCCTTGAAGTACTGTTCTTCTAATTTGTTTTTATCTTCATAATGGGAAAAGCACCTGAGGTCGGACAATGGGACTGAGCTCAAGATCAAGTCTCAGTGGGTCTGAGAAGTGAGCTTGTCTCAATCCACAAAGAAAGACAAATAAAGAGAGAAATAATTTATCAAAGCAAACCTAAAGATGCCTTCAATTTGCAATATTCTGTCTCCAGTTTCAAGGAGGCCCCGTAAAGTGCTGATAATTGGAAGACCGGCTCCAACAGTAGCTTCATAGAAGTAATGTGTATAGGATTGCCTTTGAAGAGCTCTTAACCTCAAATACTGGATGTAGAGAGTGAAGGTAAGAGAAAGCCCCAAAAGCGGAACTAACTACGATAACGGAGCAACCAGCAAAAGAAGCAACTATGTACTAGCCATTGGAGCTTAGAGAAAGGAAGCACTTTCAGAATTACAAAAAATCTGAATGATTTATAGCAGGAAAAAAATTCATCAAAGTACTTGTTCAATCAGCAGAAGAACCCCAGCCCAATACCTACTGCTGATCACTTTTCCAATTTATGTTAAAATAACCTTTGATGGTAGTTGTTAAAATGCCAAAATAAAATGAAAATGCACAAGAGTAGATGTTGTAGACTGGTTGACATCCACTTTAAGTGTGACGGGTTTTGCTTAGAAATCTTTGCTTTTCACTCTCAAATTAATTATTTTAAGCCATCAACATGAGATCACTTTAGAACATGTGCCACTGGCAAATATGATTACTGGAAAAACTAGGGATGCAATTTACGAGATGACATGATGTGGTTTCCCTTGTATGATAATATCATGATGTGGTTTTTCAATTTTTCAAAAAGAAAAAAACAAAACAAGTACTTCTCTTTCCTTTAAATGCTTTAATCTTTAATTAAAAAACTTCAAAAGCAAGTGAACTAAATCATTGTACTGGAGATTTCTAGTTTCAGCAGAGAGTACTAGATGAAAAAATAGGTTTGGAGTATCCAAAACCTACAGGAGAAATTACAAGTCACATAACAACCAAGAACAGTCTATGCCATCAAAAGGACAATATGGATTACTTTACCTGATCAAGTGGTCCCGAATTTGCCTTCTTATTGGGGGTAACTACATGTATTCCTTTGCGCAACCAGTCATAGTAATAGCCTGCAATGATGGAGTCAGCAGTGCAGTCCACTATCGTGGTGTTTGGTATAAAATGATTTCCATGCACATGTTGAACAAATTTGTCTAAGTCAGCCACTTCTCCTTTTTCCTCTCGAAGTTCTCTCCACCTAGCTAAGTCAATGCCCCTGCAAGCCGCAATTACAGTTCATCATAATTGAATGAGAATTATGAGAACCATTTTTTATCAATAAAGCACAGATAGCCCAGGACATAAGCTAATAAATCCCACAATGCCATTCAGTAGATGTAGCTGCATAACCATGTAATGGCCAAAGTATTCCTCTAATCAAAAGATGAACTTCATAAGCAAAAGAGACTCATCAAACCAAATTAGAAAGTCATAAAATCACCCATACCAAGAATTACAACTTCTCAAAACTCAAAAGAAATCATGTATCACCCACATTTTAAATTCGTTTCACATGGCAGACCCAACCAGGTTACTATAGCTGACTTAAAGAGTAAAAGCAAAAAGGGATGCCACCCATCTCTACTATTAATGAAATTTCCTTCTTCAAGAAGAATAAAATGAACTGATAACAGAATCATATGTTTGACATTCATTACACGTCTTCATTTTTGGTGAAACTGAGGCATGCCCTTGAAGCTTGGAGACTTAGTTGTTGATTAAGTTCAGAGGTTCTGGCAGGAGTAAAGAGGGTAAAATGATATGGCTATGTGGCTTGTGTGCTGTTCTATGGTGTCTTTAATAGGAAAAGAATGCTTTTGGGGGAAATCATTACACTTATACTTGCCTCGGATAAGGTTTTTTTTTTCCCTTCATTTATTTTTCTTTCAGGAAATTCCCCTCTACTTTTTCTTCCCTTCTAATAATATTATTCATTATCTAAAAAAAATAAATTACAGACAATAAGCAATAATGTTTTCCAGAAAGAGAAAAGGAGAAAAGTGTAAAACAAAGTCCTCCTTCTTACAGAAAAAGTTATTTTAACTGGAGAAGCAAGAAAACCTAGTTCTGAATCATTTTAACTTGCAGATATATTACTTAACATTCAAAAAGAGAGATTTCAGTTAAGAGCAATTCAACTTACGCATCACTAAGAAGCATTGACTTTGAACCAATGATGCCCATTACACGCAAATCAATATTAAATTCTTCTTTCAGAACTGCAGCCTGCATAAAAAAAATTTCACATGAATTCACCACATATCTCAAGAAGCCTTCTGGTGTGTTGACATGTTAAAACTTAAAATTTACCAATATACCCCCCAGTCATCTTGGATGACTATGTTTAGTATGCCATGGGAATGTAAAATGCATGCCAGAGATCAAATCACCGGAATAAAAAAAACTCTACACCCATCCAAAAAAATAAGAAGATGTCCCAAATAAGATAATTATAACTAAACTATCTACGTGTGCTACCAAACACAGGAATGGCATATCCCTTTAAAATCTCAAGTAATTTTTCAATAGTCATATTAAACTTAAAAGTGACTTGTATTTGACTTTGAGCTTAAACTGACATGTGATTGGAAACTAGGGATTTCTCATGGTGATTAGTTGTCGGCTGTGATCCCAGTACGGAATATATATATACGGGATGTATCAAGTGAAAGAACTTTTTATCATGAGAAGTGAGAGGAGTAAATAATGGTTAGGATTTATATCTTACTTAAAGGTCACATAACCACTTAAAAAACTCACATGACTTTATGTTTTAATCTTGACCATTCATGCAAGATCTAATGGCTTAGATTCACTTTTCTCACCTCTCACAATGGACACTCCTCTCCACACACACACACACACGCTTGGGGAGAGATCAATTACCACCCATGTAAAAATAAAATTCTTACACCAATCTCTAACCCTTAATTTCATTTTAATTTGGCCTAATTTAATGAAGAAAGAGAATAAGAAATATAATTAAATCAAGAGAGAAAACGGTAAAATCTATATTTAATGACAATAAAGAATTTAAATTTACTCTTTGATTTTATATTCTTACACAATAAAAATTAATTATTTTAATAGAAAATTTATACAATATTTTCATTAATTATTAATAATTTGTTTCATGTAATATACCGATTTATATGAAAGGATTAATAATTTTCTTATTAATTTATGAAAAAATTGAAAATTTATTAAAAGTCAAGAATTTATGAAGAGATTATAATTAAAAAATTGAAAATTGTACATATTTAATAATTAATGAAAAGATTATATAAATTTTCTATTAAAATAGTATTTTTCATTATTTTATAAAAAGATAAATTTAAATTCTCTATCTTCATTAAATATAGATTTTACAATTATCTCTTTATTTAAGTCAGATATCTTATTCTCTTTCGTTATTAAATTAGGTGATTCTCAATCATTAGATTAAAATAAAATTAAGGGTTAGAGATTGGTATGGTGTAAATTGATCCTTCCCCATATATATATATATATATATATATTAATGCAACAAAACAACAAAGTGAAAGTACAATATTTTTTTTATTATAATAGACATACACATTATATCAATTATTTCCTTGAGTAAAATAAATACCTTTATACTCTTCTTCATAACATTTGTCAAAGTATATCACTTTCATTTTTATATTAAAAACCATCTTGATTTTGTAAAGAAGTCCTAAAATTAAGAGGTTAAAATAGTTTTATTGTCTTAAAGAACTCACTAATAATTGATAATAAGTGAGTTTCTTTTCCTTTTTGAAATACTTAACGATGTTGAGTCAACAGTTAGTCAAACGCCAATAAAACTAAGTGGAGTGTTATTTATTGCCAAGTTTGGGGTTTGCTCTCATTTTGACAAGCCTCAAAGTAGTGGAGTGTAATTTATTCTATAACAAATAACAGAAGACATAGCACATCCATCTCCACAAAGTTTTACCTCTCTTCTTCATACCTAAACCCCCAAAATGCCATCAAACTCCACAAATGTCAAACAATCCACACCACATATCCCTTGGCATTGGGTAGTACAAAGAAAATGACAAGTTGTCTATCAACGTTGAAAACACAGCTAAAATAAGGAAAATGAAAGAGAAAAGAGAACTGGTATTAACCACTCATTCCCATATTACACCTTAAAAAAAATAATTTTCTCAAAATGCTTTTGTTTTGATAAAAGAAGAAATTGATTAAGAAGAACAAAAGAAAATTACAATGATTTTGGAAGATAAAGGATCCTCCATAACAAAATGGAAAAATAAACTAGCAAAGAAAATACAAAACATCAATGGAGCAAAGCTACCCAGAGTCAAAACATGAACAAGGGACTCCTAGTCATAAGCTAGAAAGATTTTACAATCCATTTGCCAGAAAAAGGATAGTATCATCAACAAAACTTAAAACCAAAACCTGAACATTACATAGAAAAACTGAAACCCTTACCCATTTGACTCCTTCAATCAAGCATCCTACTCAAAACATCAACCAGTGGGGAAAAGAGGTGATAAGAGATCATGCAGATAATCCTATACAGTTATTTATTTCATAATTTTAAGACAATCATTATAATCAATTAGCAAAACCCTGTCATGTTTAAAGTAAAATTCATATAAAGAATTGTGTTCACATGATTTATATAGACATAACTGTTAAGTCTTGACAACAACCACATCAGAGGCTTAATTATCTCTTAACATGTAAAAATACAGAACTTTAACAAATACTATTTTACAATATCAAAATAATATCACGTCACTTGATATAACTTTGCGTTCTAAAACTATTTTCAAGAAACATTATTTTTTAATACTCAAAGCACAAAATTACAACTAGTGAGATTCCAAAGCAATGAAAATTATTATTATAATATATTTTATCCTTTTTAAGGTCTGCATATATTTTTTTTGTTTACTTTACTCCATCATGGCAATATAATTTCATAAATATCAACTTCCAGTTTACTATCTGATGTGGGAGACTATAGTGTTAAATTTCAATTTTAGGCATGATTTCTTGAAAGTGCAATTTTATAAGTTAGGAAAAAGAATAATGTAATTTCATACCAACGACAATAAAAGGCAAAATATACACACCACCAAAATATAAATAATTGCAGGCAGAACCAAAATATTATTCATACATGCAAAATTATCTACAGAAACTGCACCTGATCCCTTAGCTGGTCAAGTAGGGTGCTCCCAATTAATCCAGGTCCAATAATGCCCATTGCTATGGTGGTTCTTGAGAGATAAAATCTCGAATGGACAGCCCGTAAAGCCTTTATACAATCTTCTCGCTTAACAACAACAGTAATATTGTACTCAGAACAACCTTGTGCTATAGCACGAACATTTATACTGGCCTGTTTTTTATAACAAGTTTGATCACAAACAAATTAAAAAGAAATAATAAAAATTGTCAAGATATCACAATAAAAGAGATGACAATTAAAAGGCAAAGCCTCCATTAGGTCAATGTTTTATTTAAATTAATGGTTTAGTTTAGTTCACCAGTGCAAGGAGGCATCTCAATCAAATAAATACTTTACTAGAGAAAATTTAGAGGAGATTAAAATTCTAACCTAAACAATAAACTGTTGCACTACTATGATAAACTATAATTTCCTAACCTTAGCCAATGCATTGAAAAGGGTGGCACTAACTCCGGGAGTACTTGCCATTTTCTGGCCAACAGCTGCCAAAATGCTACAATTTGGAATAACTGCAACCTGAGAGGTGCTACATAATTTAGAATGTAATAAAGGTAACAAAATATAATTTAACAAGCTTTACATGTCAACATCCATCAACTACATTTACTAATTTCGACAGAAAAAATTATTCAGCTATTAAGTTTCTACTTTGTGATAATTAAGAAACAAAAGAAACAAGCACATAATTAAGAAAAAGACAGAAGGCTTCCATTTAGCACAAAATGTTCCCAGCTGACTATCTCACAAGGAAAAGGACATAAGTAAGAGCAGAGGCCAGGAAACTAGGCGTTTCTGTTAATTAAGAAATATTTTTACTGCCACATTTTCCACAAAAAGAGCAGCACATCCCTTGTTAATAATATTCTATTGAATTACATCATGAACATCCAAGCATCCAACAATCTGAAAGCAAAGACTCAAGGCAACAGCCAAATTTTTTGCGATAAGTGAGAAGATAACCTCAATTTCAACAATATCAAACTTATATGGGCATAATCCACAATTGGTCCAAGAAAGGCTCTACCCTTAGTGATATTTGATGCCCTTCAGCCTTCACCTTTGCCACTTTTTAAGAAGTGTACACCATATGTCTAAAAAGTCAATCCTTGTGCTTGACATTTTATGGAAATTCTTCATCATTCTAGCATTGGCCAACATTCTCTCTTAGTCCCAATTGTTAATATCTACGACGATAAATGCTACTTTTTCCCCATACCATGCTAAGCAGTCTATACCTTGAATATTCATTTTATGTTTAGTCTGCCCTTTTTTTAATTGAGTAAAAAAAATAGAAACATATACACAATAAAGACAAACTATATCATGACAAAATAACTCAACTCTTCTGTCTTTATCCTCTTAAAACAATTTAGAAGCATGACAGACAAATGGTTCATCAAGTTTTGGAAGAAGTTGAAAATCCACATAATGATAAACCTTCTCATCATTGCTATCACTTCATAATTGAACAGAAACTCATCCATATGGTTGCAGACAAATTGGAGTTAGCACCTGAGAAAGACGGCCAGCATCCAAAGCTTGACGAAATCTAGACTGCAATGCCTCAGCAACAGCTTTTACTTCCTTCTCAGGCACAGCAAAGCACACAGAATGCTCACTACTAGCCTACACAAACGCAGTTAATTATCACTGTAACTTCTCACATATCATGTGGAAAACCAGAAAAACTGCAAAAGATTATGAGTGCACCTGAGATATCATAATAACATTGGCTCCAACATCTTTTACGGCACCAAAAATAGCACTGGCTGTACCTGGAACACCAGCCATTCCAGTTCTGAAAAAAGCAACAAAGAAAAACACATTGATTCAACAACTTTGAGGAGTAATATAGGTTAGCGAATATCTGTAATTAAATAGAAATCATCAAGCAGAAAAAAAGCAAGCTATTCATCAAGTAAAGTGACCGCTATTCATGACTCACCCCTCAACATTTACAAGTGCCAAGTTATCTATTGTTGCAAACCCTTTGACATAGGTTTTTAAGTTCTCCCTATCTTCATCATCATTAACAGAAGGATGGCAGATCTTTGTTCCAGGAGCAGAGATGTTGAAAATATTCCTTATTATAATGGGTATGCCATATCGCATCACTGGGATTATTGTGCGGGGATGTAAAACATTTGCACCAAAATAAGACTGCACATTGCACAACAGGCAGTTTGAAAGTTAATCTCCTGAATTTCATATGCACAAGGAGCTTTGAGGCTTTCCAGAGTCTAACTCACCATTTCCCATGCCTCTTGATAAGACAATGTCTTCAAAATCACAGCCTCACTAACTGCAGAAGATATTATTGTTTATACAGAATTAAACCTCATGTTAAGGTAGACAAACAAAAGACAAAAGCATCCTCAATATATCAGAGGTAAAACTCTGTCTCGGCTATTAAAAATTCAACAATTATCATAATCCCCATTGTTCAACAAGTACACGAAATAAGGAGCAGCACAAACCTTTTCTAGGATCTGCACTATACACACCATCAACATCTGTCCAAATTGTGACCTGACGAGCCCTAAATAGAGCACCCATAACTGCTGCCGAGAAGTCACTTCCATCTCTCTTCAGAGTAGTAGGAATATTTTGAGGTGTGCTTGCAATAAATCCAGTAGCAATGATTGTCTTACATGGATTCAAAGAGTACCATTTTTCAAGTCTTTTCTCAGATTCCAAATAGTCAGGATCAACTTGATTAGAACTGGTAGGATTTACAATAAGAACTTCCCTTGTATCCATCCATTTGCAATCAGTCCCATTCTGCAGCACCAGAAGGGAAGTATGATACAATTAGCATAATTCAGATTTTAAAAAAAAAAAACACATCTTTCTAATTAAAACAGCAGACCTTCCTAATAACAAAATACAACATCTGGGCAGACCATAACTCCCCGTGTCCCACAACAAAATCTGTAAAGGATTCTGTTGCATGACCAGCTGCAAGATATAAAACATGTTATTCAGGATGCTAAGGTAATACCTTCACTAAGAAATTCAATTTAAGTAACAATATAGACAACTTTTCCATGATAAATTTTTTTATTTTTTATAAGATATAACAAATTTTTTAATCAAGATTCAAGAGGATCACCATCTATGCCTGTGAAATGAGAACCTAAAATGACAAAGCATTTTGTTGTTTCACTGTCTATATTTCAACAGAAGGAAGGTAAAGTGTAGACCTAGCTAAGTTCAAAAGTGGACAATGGGAAAGGAGACATTGTCAAAAATCAATAATTAATTATTAATTAACCAAGTCTACTAAAGATTAAAGAATGTCATTGACAATGATAGGTGGAAGGAATTACTTCTAAATCAGAAATAAAAACAAGTTATAAAAACAACAAGCAGCATTATCATACCTAACAGCCATAGCATTGGATGAAAATGAAATCATTCCTTTTGAATACTTCTAGCTCAACTAGGAGGATGTCAAAGATTAATAATGAAAATTGGCAACATTGTTTCTCCCAAGGGTAAGGAAAATAAAAACAGATACAACAGCTGAGTCAATCATGAAGTCTCAACACAGTGTCAGTTATTGATAAACTTTATTATGCTCTTAAAGAAAGAAAGTACTTAATCCATCTCACAAAATAAAAAGCAGTTAGTACGATTAAAAAAAAATAAAGATAGAAAAGAAGACAACCAGAAGGAAAAAGAAGCACTATAGCAATTGACAACATTTTTTACACATCAATACTATTACAATATGCATAATAAATCTATACCCAAAAAAATAAAAAGCCATCAATGTCAACTTAATCAGAAAATATATAAATGGACAATGTGAAGATGACATTATAGGTGCAAATGGGATCTCTAAAAGAAATAGATATAACTGACCAAAAGGAAAATGAAATAAATAAATATAGAAAAATAGATAGCTTTTTGGTGCAAAAAAAGAACACCGAGAGTATCAAAAGGAAGAGAAAGTAAATATGCCTATGTATATTGCGCGAAGCATCGCCTTAAGGTTACTGATGTCTAGATGCAAGTTTGATAAGAAACTAGCAAGATCATCTCCATCAAGTAGGTCATGTGCTGTTGAGCTGTGCTTCTCTAAAACAGCATCCAATGCAGAGATATAAGATTCGTCACGTGATTGAGCCTTGTAGATAAGGTCATACATCATATCTGTGACCTTTGACATTGCAGAGACAACCACAAATTTCCTCTCTGAATCATCATTTATAATTATGTCTGCCACATTCTTTATTCTTAGTGAGCTTCCCACACAGGTTCCACCAAACTTGTGAACAGACCAAGTTTCCCCTTTGGGAAGCTGTTTTTCCTCTACAGATACATTCGGTGAAACATCTGCCAGTAAATAAAGAAAGAGATAATTTTTACACTTACCTTCTTCAAAATTAGAAGCATGCATTCCAGAATAAAACTAATGAAGTAGTAAGTAGCAACCTGTAAATGAAGCAGATATCCTGGTGCTTAGTGACTCTCTTCCCCGTGGTAAAGTAAGACCCTTTCTGAGACAGAAACCATAGAATTTTCATGAATTAATAGACAACAAAACGGAAAAACCAATGAACTCAAGAAGAAAATATCTTTAAAAGCCTTTAATCCCAAAAAAATAAATTCTGTAAAATGGACTATTGCTTTGCAAAGGATAACAACCATGCATTTAAGAGAAAGTGATTATTTGGCATTTATCTACCAAACATATGATCTCAAGGCGTCACAACTTTATCAGTGGTCAGACATAAGTCTTATATGCTCAGATTATTCAGATTTGCTTTTCTTCTTTTTTTTTTGGGGCAAATCACATATATAATATCATTTGTAGGAAGCCCAAATTAGACAACCCCCTTCTCTTTCTTTTCCTCGTACAATCAAGGAATCCACTCCATTCATCTTCAAATTGAATAAATATACCTTGATATTCTCCCTTCAGCTGATAAGCCTATTAAATAAAATACCAAGGTACCATTAGTCGTCTTTAGTCTCTCTTCTCTCCTTATTCTTTTAAAAAATGGTAAAGTAGCACCATTCAGCCCACAAGAAACAGGGAAGACTACGTAAAGACAGAAAGAAGTTATTACGGCTTGTATCTGTGCCCCACTAAATAATTCCAAATACCCACTTAGCAGAAAATCTGAGCCATAAAATTGAGAAAAAAAAAAAGAAAAAGACTTATTTTAAGCATTTTATATTTAAAATTTTAAAATAATCCTTACATTTTTATCCGTTCTCCTCCTATTCAAATATATCTCAAGAAGTTAAGAAAGAAAAAATAAATTTATAATTAATATTTTCTTTACTTAAAAATTTTTAAATTTAAAAAATAAAATAAGAAATTATAAAGCAACATTTCTATTCTAACTTTTTCATTTTAATAAATATTTTATAATTCACTTAATTTAAAATAAAAGATCAACAATTCATTTATTTTCCCTCCGAACTATACTTCCATACATAAATACCCTAAACCAAAACCGAATAGAATCAAATGAAATAATGTGATGGAAACGCGCCAGAGTAACACAATAAAATTGCAGAAAATTGCAGCCGGGTTCAGAAACCTAATTTCCCGAACAACGACAATGAAACAAGGAGAGAGGGAAACTCTATTACTATTCTTTTTTTTTTATTTTTTGGTCCATGGCAGAGAAGAAGAAGCACGGAGATGAAAATGAGACGACAGTAGAGAAGGAACATACCGAAGGAAATGGGAACGGCGCGAGAGGGGGAGAGGACGGCATTGAGATTGGTAGATCTTGTTGCTGTCATCGTGTTGAAGTAGAGTGTTCGGAGGAGAAATGCAGGAGGAGTGAGAAAGAGCAGCAGAGAAAGACGCCATGCCTGCAGAGAGATGAAGCGGAGGAGAGAGAGAGAGAGAGAGAGAGAGAGAGAGAGAGAGAGAGAGAGAGACTGGCGGCTTTTGAGCTTCGCAAAAGACTGTGTCGCTAACTGATTCGGGTATACTGGGGGTGGTGTGGATGACGGACCCTGAATCGGTGAGCCACTAGAGTCGCCACTCACCGGCTCCTGCACTTGCCTCTCTCTTTTATTGTTTAGTACTCTAGGGTAAATTGCTCATGTGCTCTTTATATATTTTAGGGTTTAAAAAGCTAAAAATATCTTCTATTAATAATATATTTAATATTTAAATGATATCGGATATCAAAAATTAACAAAAAAAAATTAAAATAATAGTGAAATTGTCAAACTCTAAACATTATAATACCGAGTAAGTAAGAGGAGAAGCCAATCAGATTACCGAGTACTACTACTCAGGAAGAGGAGAAGCTAGATTAAGCTGCAGAAGCCAGACTGCAGAGTACTTTCTATTTTTTGTTAATTCTATATTTTTGTTTTCTGTCAATTTTTTTTTTGTTATTTTTGTTAACCTATTTTCTATTAGCTGCCTTAGCTGAAGCTTATATATATTTGTAAGTTAACTCTTAGAATTAATAATGTGAAGTATCAAATTTCTTCCATCTACAATTTCATTTTCTACTAGCTCCCTCAGCTGTTTACATTCTACAAAATTGTTATGTAATTTTCTACATAGTATCACAGCTCTCTTAACTCTCTCTCTCTAAGAGAGCTCTGCTTCTACTGCTTTCAACCAAAGCAAATCTAGCCATTGAAGCTTTACATAATCCTACCAGTCCTTACTACTTGCATCCAAATGAGAATCCTGCATTAGTAATGGTTTCACCGGTTCTTTCAGGTCCCAATTATCATAATTGGACAAGATCCATGATCATGGCATTGGACACCAAGAATAAGCTTGGTTTTGTTGATGGTTCCCTTGCAGCTCCAGAAACTGGAGATTCACTTCATCGAGTTTGACAAAGATGTAACAATATGGTGCTTTCTTAGATCATACATGCATTGGAGCCTACCTTAGCCAAAAAGTGTTCTTTGGATCAAGAAGGCCAGTGATGTGTGGAGAGATCTTAAGGATAGATTCTCTTAAGGAGATGCCTTTCGCATTGCAAAATTACAAAAGGAGTTGCACACTTTGAGGCAAGGTGAAATGTCTGTCTCCAATTACTTTACAAAATTAAAAATCATTTGGGATGAATTAGATGAATTCAGACCAATACGTAGCTGTAAATGTGAAATTCCCTGTGTCTATGATGGTTATGACATAATGAAGCAATACAAGCAGAATGATTACTTTATAAGGTTCTTGAAAGGCCTAAATGAGGAGTTTTCGACAGTAAGATCTCAAATCATGCTGATGGAGCCTATACCACCTATAAATAAGGTGTTTTCATTGGTAGTTCAGCAAGAAAGACAGAAACGAGATATTACATTTGATGATGGTAAAATTCTGGCAATTGGCACTGATGCTACTGCAATAGAATTCAGAAAGCCAGCATATGGCAGAGGCCAAGTTGGAAGAGGATCTGCGGGTAGAGACAGCAATGCAAACAAGTTCTGCATATTTTGCAATAGACCTAGACGAATAGTGGAGACATGCTATCGAAAGCACGATTTTCCACCTAGTTTCAAATTCAAAAACCAGACTGCAGCAGTGAATTCTGTTGATCTCTCCAGAAATAATGACAGAACGGTTTCTGAAAACAATGTTCAAGAAAATTCTAAAGGAATAGACCAGTCACAGTCCAGTTTTTCTTTTTCTCCAGAGCAGTGTTAACATATTCTAGCTTTGCTTAAGACCACAAATAATGACACAACTTCTCACAATGCTAATCAAATTAGCACTCATACTGCAGACAGTCATTTCACAAATCTCTCAGGTACTGCCCTTAGTCTTTCAGCAAATTCTACCTCAAGCTCAGACCACATCTGTTTTTCTTTGTCACATTTAAGAGCATTAATCTCATAGCAGTTAAACTACCTAATGGTAAACAGTTAACTGTAAATTTTTCAGGTTCTATTCAGCTCTCAGATAACTTATTCTTATCTGATGTTCTTTATGTGCCAAATTTCTGTTTTAACCTTATTTCAGTGACAAAGCTCACCTCATCTCTTGCCTATCAATTGACATTTTATCATGATAAATGTGTGATACAGGACATGCAACGCTTGAGGATGATTGGTACAGCTAATGTTGAAGCTGGCTTATACACATTGATAGTCCCTAATCCACTCAAGCCCACTTCTATAATAAATAGCAAAGCCTTGTCTGTAAATAGCAATCTGCTCAATGGGTTCGACCTATGGCATTTTCGGTTAGGACATCCATCATCTATATCCATTACTGTACTCCAAAAATAAGATGTCTCCATTTCATGTAACATGAATAACATTTGTGACATTTGCTATTATGCCAAACAAATAAAACTTCCATTTCCTACTAGCAATTCAAGATCTTTACAGTATTTTGAAATGTTACATGTGGATATCTGAGGTCCATATGCTGTTAACGGCATCCATGGACATAAATATTTTCTTACTGTGGTTGATGATTACTCGAGGTACACTTGGGTATCCTTAATGAAGACTAAGTCAGAAGCTAGGGATCAATTGTAGAATTTTATCAACTTGATTGAAAACCAGTATGAAACCAAAGTAAAATTCATCCAAAGTAACAATGGTAAAGAGTTTTCCATAACAGAATTCTATAGTAAAAAGGGGATTATACACTAGATCACATGTGTAAAAACACCACAGCAAAATGCTGTGGTAGAATGAAAACACCAGCATATATTAAATGTTGCAAGGGCATTAATGTTTCAATCTAATTTACCTCAACTGTTCTGCACTTGTAGCATATTGCATTTAGTGTATCTCATCAACAGATTACCTAGCCCCTTACTGTCACATAAATCTCCTTATGAACTATTGCATAACAAGGTGCCATCTTTAGAGAAGTTAAAAGTTTTCGGCTCCTTATGCTTTGCTTCAACTATCACATCACATAGACTCAAGTTTGATGTTAGAGCACGGAAATGTGTTTTCTTAGGACACACTGGAACTAAAGGCTATATTCTGTTTGATTTACACAATAGAGAAATATTTTTGTTTAGGCATGTTATTTTTCATGAGTCACATTTCCCATTTTACAATAGCTCAAGTCATCCACGACCTACTGACAATATGCACACACTTCCACTACCACAATATGGCCAACTTTCTGATTGCACCAGTACACTTGACCCGTTACCATTCACATGCAATTCACCTTTAGACACCATACCAGATTCTGCTGCAGAAGCAAAAATTGCTTCTAACCCTTTAACTAGACATTCTACCAGAATCAGAAGACAACTAACCTACTTTCAGGACTATCACTGTGGATTGTCTACTTCAAGTTTAGTACCAAATTATACCTCAGGTACTGCTTATCCTTTATCAGCTTTTATCTTATATAATTCTCTTTCTCCAAAACACAAACACTTCACTCTTTCATTGTCCACCACAGTAGAGCCAACCACTTACTCTCAAGCTGTCAAGCATAGTTGTTAGCAGTAAGTCATGAATCAAGAAATCACAGCTTTGGAGCAAAATGAAACCTGGATCTATACTGATCTACCTAGAGGAAAAACTCCTATTGGATGCAAGTGGGTTTATAAGATTAAGCACAAGTCTGATGGTTCTATAAAAAGATATAAAGCCAGATTAGTGGCCAAGGGATATACTCAGCAAGAGGGAATTTGATTACTTTAATATATTTAGCCCAACAGCCAAAATGACAACCATTCGTGTGTTATTAGCCATTGCAGCTGCAAAGGGATGGTTCCTTTAACAGCTGGATGTCAACAATGCCTTTTTACATAGAGATCTTGATGAGGAAGTCTATATGGTGGTTCCCAGGGTGTTGTTCCTCCCAAATCGAATCAAGTTTGCAAACTAAAGAAGTCACTATATGGACTTAAGCAAGCCAGCAGACAGTGGTACTCCAAATTGAGTTCTTCTTTGATTTCATCAAGGTACTATCAATCAAAGTCTGATTATTCATTGTTTACAAAACAGAATGGATCATCTTTTACAGCAAGTTTGGTTTATGTTGATGATATCATCATTTCAAGAAATAATATGCAGGAGATTTCAAGAATCAAAAGGTTTCTTGATGCAACCATCAAAATTAAAGATCTTTGAGATGTCAAATATTTTCTGGGATTTGAAATAGAAAAGTCACACAAAGGTATTGTTTTGTCACAAAGAAAATATGCTTTAGAAATGTTGTCTCACACAGGGTTGCTAGCATCTAAGTCTGCCAAGACTCCAATGGAGTCTAATATCAAACTATATCAAACTTCTGCATAAGCCTATGCAGATAGTTCAGCATATAGAAGGCTGATTGATAGGTTACTTTACTTAACTACTACTCGCTTGGACATTGCATACCCAGTACAGCAGCTAAGTCAGTTTATGTCAAATCCAATTGTTGCACATTACCAAGTTGCCACAAGAGTGCTTCGGTACATTAAAAGGAATCCGGGATATGGCATTTTCTTACCAGCACGGTCAGATTTTTGGCCCAAAGCCTTTTCAGATTCTGACTGGGCTGGCTGCACTAAAACCAGAAGGTCTATAACTGGTTTCTGTATTTTTTTAGGAGATTCTCTCATCTCATGGAGATTTAAGAAGCAGACAACAATCTCCAGGTCATCCTCTAAAGCAGAGTACAGGGCCATGGTAGCCACCACTTGTGAATTATAGTGGCTACAGTTCCTACTAAAAGATTTTCAGATTCCATTCACTCAATTAGCATTGATATATTGTGACAACCAGTTTGCAAGGCACATTGCAGCGAACCTAACCTTTCATGAAAGGACCAAGTACATTGAGACAAATTGTCACATAGTTCATGAAAAGATACACAGTGGCCTTATCCATCTCATACCAATCTCTTTCACGAATTAGCTAGCTGATATATTTACTAAGTCTTTGGCTACCACTTCATTTCTTCAAATACAAAACAAGCTGGGAATGTATAACATACATTCTCCAGCTTGTGGGGGGTAATACCGAGTAAGCAAGAGGAGAAGCCAATCAGATTACCGAGTACTACTACTCAGCAAAAGAAGAAGCCAGATTAAGCTGCAGAAGCCAGACTGCAGAGCACTTTCGGTTTTCTGTTAATTCTATTTTTTGTTAATTTTGTTAATTCTATTTTTCTGTTTTCTGTTAATTCTGTTTTTCATTATTTCTGTTAACCTATTTTCTGTTAGCTGCCTTAGCTGAAGCTTATATATACTTGTAAGTTAACTCTAAGAATTAATAATGTGAAGTATCAAGTTTCTTCCATCTATAATTTCGTTTTCTACTAGTTCCCTCAGCTGTTCACATTTTGCAAAATTGTTCTGTAATTTTCTACATTCTGCAGAATTGTTCTGCAATTTTCTACACATTACCACTTTGCTCAATGGATAGAAAAGAGTGAAGAAAGAAATATGGGGAAAAAAAATAAGATAAGAGAAAATTTAGAAAAAAAAATTATGCAGGTCTCGTATGAAAAATTTAATAAAAAGAAAATATGAAGATGTATTATATTTTTATTTTTTTAATTTTTTATATACTTAAATTCTTATTTCTCTTCTTTGTTTTCTTAATTCAAGCACAAAAAGAAAAAACAATTATTTATTTTCTCTTCTTCTTTTCTTTTTTTTTTCTTATTTCTTCTTATTCATTCAAGCAAAAGGGTACTTGTTCTTGTACATATGGACTAAAGGTTCGAAATAAAATTATTATTCAACGCTTTTACACATCAAACTAGTAATCATATCATGTCATATAATTCAATGATCTTGTTTGTCTTAGTTTTGTTGGGAATATTTTATCATCATTATATCATAGTTATTAAAATTGAATTAGAACGGCCAGTAGAATCGATTTAATCATGAACCGCTCTTCATTCTGGTTATGGTTTAATGCCATAATTGGGTTTTGTGGTTACACCAGATTGAGTCGGTTAAAATCTGGTTATAACCGAAAAAATTAGTTGGTTTTCAGTGAACTAGTCAGTTGTAATTTTTTTAAAAAAATTCTTTAACTTTAAACAGTTATATCTTTTAATCTGAGAAGATTTATGGGATCCATAATATATCAATTGAAAACTCTTTTCAAACTCGTTGTTGTAGTAACTCAAGTTACCCAATTAAAGATGTTTTAAAGACCTAAATTTGTCGTTTAATTCTTTTTTGAGGTTGTTTTAGTATTTTTCTTCATATATTTTAATTATTTTCTTATAATTAAGACTTATTACAACTTCAGACTAAAATCTTTTTATGTATTTTCATTATTACTGTTGTGTGTTATGATGTATGTGTGTGTATATATATGCCCATAATATATCAATTGAAAGCTATTTTCAAACCCGTCACCGTAGTAACTCAAGTTTACTCAATTGGAGGTGTTTTAAAGACTTAAATTTGTCGTTTAAGTCTTTTCGGGGCCGTTTTAGTCTTTTTCTTCATATATTTTAATTATTTCCTTATTTAATCAAGACATGTTATAACTTCAGACTAAAACCTCCTTATATGTTTTCATTATTAGTGATGTTGTTATGATGTGTGTGTGTATATAATTTTATATATATATATTCATTTAATTCGACTATCTAGTCTAATCGGTTAAATTGATTAAACTTAAATCAAAAGTCTCACCAGTTCAACGTCTAATCTAATTTTAATAACATTACATTATATTGTATCAGTGCTTGCATTCTTAGCTATTAGATCACACTTTCTTTAAAATTATATTTTCTCTTTTCTTTCTTTTTGTGCCTGTATCATTTTTTTTATTTAAAAACTTGTACTTCTCTCTTTTTTTATTTGTTGAATAGGAATGATAATTGGTTATGTTTGTATATATCATTATACAGAATAGTTAAACTTGTTTATGCATTTCAAGAAGCTATTTAAATTTTTTAGAATTTCTATTTTTATTTTAAATTACATATATTAATTACTTATATCTAAATATTAATTGGCTAAACTTTTAATCAAGCTTTAAGTTGATATCACTTATTTGAGAAATATACCTTTTGATAATTGATTTTTCTTAACATGATTGTTGTTGTCTCTTAAATTTATTTAAAGATGAATGTGATCATTTTGTTTTAAATTATTGATTATATTTTATTTGACAAATTATTAATCTATCAATTATATGAAAATTATAATTTATTTTGTGACTAAAACATTTTTCCATCATTACAAAACATAATAAGAACAGGATCAAATTGAAGTGCCTAGAATTAAGAAAATGGGACCAAAAAAAAAAAAATTCATGCATTGTATAGCTATATAGGGATGACAATGGGGTGGGCATGGGCAGAGTTATGCACAACTCGACTCTATCCTGCACTCTTTAAAATATAACAAAACCTACCTCGTGAGTTTTGGGAATCAGAACTTGAATCCGTTCCTATAAAGATATTTAAAACTCGTACCCTACCCATCCTGTCTCGTACTTATGAATATTTTACACAAATTTATAGAATAATTAATTATAATTTTAAAAATTAATTATTATTTCATATAAATTGTAAAAACATGTTTAAAAAAGTATATTTTCACTACAGATATTATTAATTTAAACAAGCAAATTAATATAATAATATATAAATGATAACATATTTTAAATAAAATTTAAGTGTATATATATATATATATAAAATGCAAGGCAGGGCAAGGCGGATGCGGGTTGGATTGTTATCAACTCACACTCGCTCCACGTCGCAAGAATATACAACCCTAACCAGTCTTTAAACTCTACAGGATGGGTTAGATATCCGTAAGACGGATTTATATTATCATCCCTATAGCTATATGACTAGTGATAATTATAAATTTGATATGAAAAAAATGATTCTTTTAATAATATGGCATTATAGAATTAAATAATATTATAAACAAATTTTATATTAACAATATATCAAAAGTTTTATTTTATTGTGAACTTATGCTCTTGCGAGATGTCATATAAGTAAGTTTCTATCAACATATATTGTAGTAACTAAAAGTAGGAGTCTCCTCTAAAACTTTTTCTTCCCACTCAAGTGATTATTTTTCTTGCTCATGCATTTGTTTTCTAATAAAATTGATCTACATAAATTATTATAATAATTTAGGAAACAAATCACACAAATTTAATAATAAGTTACTTTTAAATTTTGAGATTTTATGCACTTAAATTTCAAATTTTATATTTAATCTATTATCTTTTATCGATTATAATAACTACAAGTAAAAGTCTCTCTCAAAATTTAATTTCTCACTATTGCAGTTTATTTTTTTCACCCATGTATTTGTTTTCTACAAATTTCATGCAAATAGAAATTAAGAAAATTCAAAAATTATCAAATAAAATTTGATCAACACAAATTACCTACGTAAATCTATTATAATAACAAAAAATATAAGTTTTTCTCAAATTTCTTTTTCCTGCTCATGCAGAATATTTTTTCATCTCATGCATTTATATCCTAATAAAATTGATTTAAATAAATTACTTACATAAATTAGTGTAATAATTTAGGAAACAAATTATACAAATTTAATAATAAGTTGCTTTTAAATTTGAAATTCTATGCACTTAAATTTTAAATTTCATATTTAATTACTTAATTTAATATTTAATTATTTATTATCTACTACCTAGTATCTATCTATTATAATATATAAAAGTAGTAGTCTCATCAAAAGTTTTTTTCCATTTATGCAGACTTCTTTTTCCAATCAATAACTTTTTATGCAGTCTTTTTTTTTATCCAAATATTTCCTAAAATTATTTACTAGATTTTTATTAATAATAAATTTAATTTTATATTAATTTATTGATTGTGCCTAATCATTAGGTATCATATTTTCATAAAGATCTCTTTTATATTTGTTTTTATATTCTATATTTAATAACTTTATATTAAATTTTAAATTTAATTATATATTTAATAACACCATATGTAGCCTGATTTTATAATAGAATTAGAGATTGTTGTTATTTTTTTAATGATTTTATTTTATTTTTCACTCAAATTGTGAATTTTTTTTAAAATTTACATAGCTTATATTTTTTAATTACATAAATTATCTAAATTATTCAAAATTAAAATTTATTAAAATAAAAAATATAAAAGACATGTTGTGAATTTCAAATTTAAATTTTAATTATAAAAGTAATAGCCTCTCCAAATATATTTTTCTCATTCATGGAGACTTCTTTTTCTGCTCAACTTTTTATGCAACCTTATTTTCCTCCAAATATTTGCTAAAGTTATTTACAAGATTTTTATTAATTACAAATTTAATTTTATATCAATTCAATGATTGCGTCTAATCATTAATTATCATATTTTCATAAAAGTATCTTTTATATGTTTTTAATTATTAAATTTCATATTTAATTCTATATTAAATTTGAAATCTATTATCTATTATAATATAGTAATAGTCTGTCTAAAATTTTTTTTCTGCTCATGGAGACTTCTTGTCCTTTTCAACAACATTTCATGCAGTTTTTTGTTTCCTTAAATATTTTCTAAGGTTATTTATTTTTATGATATCTTCGTAAAGGTCTCTTTTATATTTTTTTAATTTTTATGTTTCATATTTAATTTTATGTTTAATAACTCCATATTAAATTTTAAATTTTATATTTAATTCTATATTTAATAACTCCATATGTAACCTGATTTTATAAAATAATTAGAGATTTTTTTAGTTTTTATTTATGATTTTATTTTTTCACTCAAATTAGGAATTTTTTTTAAAAATTTATGTAGCTTATTTTTTTAATTACATAAATTAGTTAAATTATTCAAAGTTAAAATTTATTAAAATAAGAAGTATATAAGATATGTTGTAAATTTTAAAATCAATCTTAATCACATATTATGGACCTAAAATCAAATATAAAAATTATAATCATTTTGTTTAGATCAAATTATAGTCTCATTTAATTATGAATTGTCACTTTATACTAATTATTTGCTATGCATTTAAAGTTGTGGTGAAAAATATACTATTCACAATTTAATTAACTTATTTGTTTTCTGGCTAAAAATATTTTACAAATAATAATTTAATTATTTTGTTTTGATAACTTTTTTATCACACTTTAAAAATAATATAATAAAAAATTATTTATGAAAAAAATTTTATGGAAAAAATTATTGTGTAAACAAATTAAAAAAAAAGGCAAAACAAATTAATTAAATTTAATGATTGCATGCATTCGAATATTAAATTTTATACACTCAAATTTTAAATTCTATATTTAATTCCATAATTTCAATTTTGATTTGTTAAAGTTTACATTGATTCAACATTGATTATAATTCAATCACAAGCCTAATTAATATTAATGTTGGGTATTATAATAACTAATATTATTAACAAAAAGTACCATGATTCTATTTAACTAAAATCTAACTAGATTTATCTCTAAAATATTTATTCTGGCCATAGATAAGAATATAAACATGGTATATTTAACTAAAATTGATTCTGATTACACAAATCGCAAGAAATCTAATTAAATAATATTAATTATTACGTCTTCATATAAATATTTATATTCATTAACTTTAGAAGAGAACTTTTTTAGCAAAATGATAGTTGTACAAGTAAGCCTTCAAATTATTATTTTTATCTGTATTACTTTAGCAAAGAGGAAGGAGCCTTGGAGTCCAGTGTATGCAGTAACAACGTAAAAATCCTTCCTCTAATTATGTTTCTATATAGTTCTATGAGCATTTTCTCTTCGTAATTTCTATTTGAAACTTTCTTTTATTAGTTTCCACCTACTTCTGTTATACACATGTCATATCCTCAAATTTGCTATTGTAAGTGCATGTTTGGTAAAAAAAAAGAAAATGAATAAAATGAGAATGAGAGATTTTTTATATTTTAATTTTAAAAATTTTATATATTTCATTTTATTTCATTTTTTTTTATTATACCAAACGTGCACTAATAATGATGATTGGATAGCGGATCTATATAATCACATCATTCATTATTTTCATTTAATATTTTCATGTCAACAGAGTATGGTTGTGTGGGTCTGCTAACCTTAGTGCCACATGGTTTGAGGCATGGGTTGTGAGGCATTGGGAAGGATTATGTCATGTTATGTGATCTGGACATATATTGGTTCGATTTTGCCACAATTTCAATGAAGTTGATTGCCGTTTGTGCTTTTGAGTATAATTTATTTGCTGTTGAGACAATGGTAAGTCTGAATGGTTTTCTTCAATGTGTTGGCTTATCTTTGAGTTAACTATTTCTATTTAGTTATTGTATTTCCATTTAATGTTTAAGCTTTCGAATATTGGTTGTGGTCTGATGTGATCTGTTATTAGTTTTCCTTGATGTACATAAAAGCAATTCGTGGTGGTCCATTCGTTGTGTGTTTATACACATCTTAATGTTTTAAAATTGAAAATTGAGGTAATATAATGATGGGCTAAAACTGAAAGTATTCTACATAATTTTGGTTTTAATCTGTAGTCTATAATTACAATTACAGAAATTAAATAAAAGTGAAAAAAGCATGGACCATATTTGTGGGGATTTTATTTGGATTTATTCATTACGATTACTGAAAATAAATAAAATTGAAAAAGCGTGGATCATATTTGTGGGGATTTATTTGGATTTATTCATTGTGAATTTTAAAGTGATGGCCACCGTTGAAGTTTTGAAAGACAAAGTTGCTAAAATTCATTTTTGTTTGCTATGATGCTGACTCTCAAATTCCTTTCTTCGGTTCGAGAAGCTAATTGGTATCGTAGTATTCTTTTTTTTTTTTTATTCTTATTCATTCTGTCGTGAGTAAATAATTTTTGCTTCATTATCATCTTTCCTAAGTCTTACAAGACGTTAATGTATCTTTTATAATTGTAATCTTTTTTTTATTTATTTCATTTTTTCTAATTCATTTAAATTTCTTCTCTCTTTATAACTATCATTATTTTATATTGTATTGACTCGAAGAGTTAAAATTTGTGATTAAATAAGTATGTTTAAATGTTTTGATGAATAAGTATCCGTAACTTATTTCGGGGTTATTCTAAGATTAATTCATAACTCAATTCTATAGGAATTTATCGAAAATCAATTAATCAATCAAGTATTTTCATTTTCATTAATCGTTATTTTTAATTTAAATTATTCTTTAATCTTGGTTAAAATTCTTTAACCCATAACTATTTGTTTAGATAAATTACAGAACTTTAAGCCAAACTTGTAAATAGACTATTTAACTCATTGTTTGCTATTTTTGTAAATATTTTAATTTAGTTCATTACTTGTTATTTTGTGAATACTTTAACCTTTGCTCATTATTTATTGTTAGGCTTTTAATCTTTTTACTTGATCTTTGTGGGAAAAATATATATTTTGAGGTTATTAAATTGTAAAATTAACTTTAAATTAACTGTCTTAATACGGATATATTATGATGTAATAAGATTAAATTTTTATATTTTTTGTGTATAAATTGACTCCCTAATCTAATTTTATTTTACAGATTGATTTTAATTATTTAAAAGAGTTTTGCCAATTATTTTTCTTTCTAAATAAAAATTAATGACGATTCAATAAAATAAAATTTTTATGAATTTATTTGTCACTTTTGTCGCAGCACTATGTCATAACAATAAACTTGTCCAACTATTAATTAACACATGTAATACTGTTAGATTTAAGGTTTTGATAATAAAGATTTTAGCATGTGCATATTTTATATGATTGATTTAGAATGAGTTATTCTTAGGCATATATTTTTGAATTAGAAAAGATTAAAGTGTGATTATATTTGATTAATTGGTTGATTGAATTTCTTAATTTAATGCAATCAATTTAAAATATTTAGAAACAGACTTTTGAATTCAAATTAAAGTGAATATTCTTATTGAAATTATTGATTATTTTTATTAACTTAATAGATAAATTTCTTTTATTGTGAGATTTGTTTTATCAAAAAAAAATTTAAATTATTATATAATCAAATCTCTTGGTTGTTTATATTTAATTAGAGAAATAATATTTTCTACCTCGTTATTACTTGATTATAATATTTATATTAGAAAGATCAAGTTCAATCTTTAAATATATGCTAGTCTAATGTCATATCAGAAACAAAGAAAATGAATAACTATTTCAAGTAATTACTAAACAAAGTTAAATTTAATTAAAGGAAATAATTTTCATTACATACAAAATATTAAAATTCAATGAAAATATGTTAAGAAAAAAGACGAATATGATTTTATTGAGCATTGAAATAGTAATATCACATCTTTAAGAGAAAATGATGATCCCGATTTCATGTAATAAAACATAAAATAAAATCATCACTTTATATTTTTATTTTATTAAATATGTAAATTCCCATTTCATTAAATAGGACATTAAACAGAATTAACATTGTATATATCAAATAGGATAGTTTAGGGGTATAAATTGTCCACTGTCCACACTTCGTTTAGCCACGTGCTAAGCCTTTTTTTGGTTTCAAAGATTCGCTTGGGCGGGTGCAAATGGACCGACATTTGGACAACCCATTTAATGAAACTAATTCAGGGGACCCGATCCATTATATTCAATTTATAACAGTGGATGCAAGTAAGAGGAAAACAGATTGGACAGGAATCTTTCACGTCCTAAGATTACTTTATTAAAAAAAATAGATATAAATTTTTTTAATATAAAAACCTATCATTATTATTTATATTCAAATTTTTATTTACATTTTTATTTTTTAATAAAATATTTTTATATTATTTTAAAAATAAAAAATAAAAAATAATTTTAATTTTAAAAAATTAAACACAAAAATATATGTTTAATATAAGAATTAAAAAATTTATAAATAAATTTTATATAAAAATTTATTTATAAATTATTTACCCTTATTTTTATCCCTACGTTACTAGATAAGTTTTGATGGTTGACGCAAGAAGACAAGGAACCGATGTCAAGTTCGAGAATCCTTGGGTACGTAACAGCACTATTTAAATTGAAAAAATCGAAGTGAAAATTAAAAATAAAAAAAGTCAACTAATTTTAGCTTTTATTTTTATGAGGACTGTACTATTCAGTTTATTTTTTATTTTAAAATTAAATCAAATTAAATTAAACTCATATAAATATATATATATATATATGTGTGTATATATATGTATATATGGACACACATATTTATAGATAAATATATTTTAATTTGTTGTTTTTATATATGATTTTTTTGGCTAATTTATTGTAAAAATATATTTGATGATGTTTTTATCAAAATATTTTAGTTAATTTATTATTAATTGAATCATAAAAAGAAAAAAATAAAATTATATTTAAATTTCTTTTTAAAAAGTATTTTAAAAAAATTGACTGAACTGAATAAAAAAAAACTTATTTTTTTATCACTGAAAATGCCTTACCAACACTCGTTGCAAAGAAGCAAGATTTTACGGCTGAAACAAAATGTGTATGGAGAAGTGTGCCAATAGGCACTGACATAGACAATAAATGAAACTAAACAAGTACTAAACAGATTAATATTATTTTAATTATCAAATTAAAATCAAATCAATTACTGTTTAATATATAAAAATCAATTAATTTAATCTAGATTACTTTTTCTCTTATTGAACTAATCTAAATTCTAAACTAAGAACATCCTATTAGAAAATATCCCATATGTAAAAATTAAAAAAGATGATAAAGTGAACATGCATGACCATGAATCCTATAAAAAGAAGTCCTAACCTTGATGTTAGGTTTTGCAATTAGCTTCACAAATACAATGACATGTGTCATTGGTTACGTGCTTCATAAAATAAATTCTTAGGTATTCTCTGCACTCAAACAGTTAATATCTTATTTAAATTTTATTATATGATATTAAAAATTTAATTTGATGACATGTATTTTTATGATGTGACATGTGTCATGTTCTTACTAGTTTAATCTAATAATTTGAGAGTATATAAGAATTTTAGAAATGTCTATTCCTACTTAAGTAATTTTTATTTGATATTTTTAAATTTTCTTTCTTTTTTATTCTTAATCAAATACTAATTTATTATCACTCTTAATTATGTATATATTTGAAAAGAAATACACATAGAAAATCATATAAGAAATAAATAATTAGAGTAAATTCATAATTTGATCATTTAAAGATTGAATTGATATTAATTTAATCTTTCAAAGAATATTAACATTAATTTAGTCTTTAAATTATGGAAGATGACTTCAAAATGATCTTTATATGTACAGATAATAACTAATTGATATAATTTTTATGATTAAGAGACTAAATTGATATTAATTTTTTTAAAAATTAAAATAATATTACCTTTTATGATTTAATAACTAAATTGATGTTAATATTTTTTAAAAAATTAAAATAATGTTGACTTAATATTTAAAAGACTAAAATAATATTAATTCAATCTTTATATAAGTAAATTAAAAAGTACTCTAAATAATTATTATGTATATTTTTAGTTCTACGGACAACCATTCACTTTGAAGTTACACTATTTGAAATGCCTATCTTCATGCATTGAATCACTTCAATTCACTCTCATCACACTATGACACCAATGGTCCCTTACAGGGCCTTTCCCCTACTGAAATTAAGTTTGTTGAGTTGAAGACGATGCTAAAAGGAAGATCATTGAGCTGGAGATTCTCATTGCTTAGCTGGAAAACGATGCCCGCTGTTCATGTCTCATCATTATTGTAATCCTTGTCACATCCTGCTTGCGAATACGAATGGGTTGCCCCCTCAATGATTGCTACTTTTTGACTCTAGTTTGATTTTCCATCCTTCCTTTTAGGTGAAAAGATAAACCTAATATGTTTAGATAAGGCCATTAATTTATTCTAATAATATTACTTATATATTATTTTTATATTTTATTACTGTTTTAATAATAAAAAATACATATTCTAATCCATATTCTCTTCATCTTTTTTTTTTAAAAAGGTGATAAAAGATTTAGTATAAAAATTTTAATGTGCATGAAATATTTTTGAATTTGTTCATAAAAAATATAAATATCACAAATGAGGAGTAATGAGATAATTAAGAGTCTATCAAACAATAAAAATATATTTTTATCTTTTAAATGAATTAAACATTATATTTAATAATAAGTTTAGATAAATATAAGAGTAACAATATACCAGTATTTGAATACGAATAAAAAAAACTGATATTTTAAAAATATCAAACAAAAGTTAGTTTATTATGAATGACAATAAATAATTAAGAATTATAATAGATATTCTAAGAATTTCTCGTGAAACTAGGACTGAGTATCACAAAATATCGATCTAATATATTTTTAATATAATAACACTTAATTAGTTTTAAACTTTTAAAATCACAAATAATTTGAATTTAAAACATGTATTTTATATTTATAATCGTCATTATATATATATATATATATATATATATATTTCAATTAACAGTTTTTTTTAGAACATTTAAAAATAATTAGTACAATTAAAAAATTTACTTTAAATAAATATCATTTGCTATCAATTTCAGTGATAATCACAAAGGCATTGTTGTAATCAATAGACACCTATTTGAACTTGAAATGAATAGGCACCATACTCTTTCAACCGCATTCATGTCATCCTAGGGCAATATCTTGCCAATATTTGAGTATGTACAATAAAGAGTATACAATGTTTGGGGTTTGGGGTTGAGCTTTCACTCGAAAGTTGCGTGGGACAACTATTACATTGTTTAAATACAAATATTACATTTATTCCACAGCTACTCTATATGTTTGGGCAACCAAAACTAAAGGCTCAGAAATTTTATCCAAATTCTTGATCTGGAATTATTTGACATCGTACATTTGATCGCATTTATTTGTGACTCAATGAACAACTTTGCCTCAGACACCACCGCCACCACACGTAACAACTGCGACGAGCTCGCCACATCAATACCACTCATGACAACAAATTCTTTGCCAAGTATGTCCATTGGAAGCTCAAAATACCAGCACATTCTCTTTGATTCTTGGTTAGGTAAGAGTGAGACTACCTAACTAACAGTTCCGGCATTTGGAGCAAAACGGATTTTGAATCTGTTCTGAGTTAAACGTTTTGGGAAATAGTTTCTGGGCATGCGAATTCTTGGTTTTCTCTTAGTCTTTTTGGTACCGAGAACATAGCAATGAAAATCAATAAGAGATGGTACCGAAAACATAGCAATGAAAATCAATAATAGAGATGGCAACAGATAAAAGACGACGAGGCAAAGAGTGTACAGGATGCAAAGGTTTATCTATTGATTCTTGCTTTGTGTTCTTCTAGAACAAAATTTAGGAAGAAATTGATGCAGAAAAATTGGGATAGAAAGATCCAACATGTTTCAAGCAAAACTTGAATTCCATAAAAGGAAATGACGGTTTCACGAAAAAACTTTCGTGATATTTGCACGATAGAGTGAAATCGTTACAATTCTTTATTTTTTAATATTTAATTATTAAAATTCATATGATGGACGGCCTTGATTTAATAATATTGCCGATTCCATAAATAATAGACACAAGCCGAAGATAAACACAACATAGGCAGTTAACTTCCAAGCCCAACATCGCCATCATTAATTAAGAAGGATATATATATATAATATATATATTATATATATATATATATTCATTCAGTACATGTTGGGGAATAGTTTGATTTTAAGAAAAAATCATTTTTTTTCAAAAGTTTTTTTAAAATTTTTAATTATAAATTATTTTTAATTATAAAATAAAATAAATTAATTTAAACACATACTTAATAAATATTTAGTATGTGGATATAAACAGGATAAACTTTTCATTGATAAAATTTATATTTATGAATGAGATTTGTATTATACAATCTCATCTATAAAAAGTTTATCCACATTTATACTTACATATCAATCATCTTAATTAAAGTTAAAAAAAAGATTTATAGAGGAGATTAAACAAGATTAAACAAGTGAAGAAGGACAATGGCATGACAGAGTGCAATTGGACGATTGAGATGAAAAGAAAAAGTTATTTTTAATTTTGTATAATTTATGCATACAATTGTAAACTTCCGAAATGTTAAATTAAATAATTACATTTTCTAATAAAAGTTAGCTCAAATGGTATAACTAAGTTACGTATTTTTGTAAGTCTAAAGTTTGATTTTTGTTAGAATTCTTCATTAGTAATAAACTCTTACCGAAAAAAAATGGCTTTTTCTCTTTCTAAATTTTACTATTACAAAAAAAAAATTACATTTAATTTAATTCAATTCAAAAACTTGTGATACTATTTCACACACGCACACGCTTAGAGGTAATAAAGAGTATTAATTTACTCTTCTTCACATGTGGACTTAGGAGCATGTATAATTTTCTGGTATGAAAAAAAAGTTCTTTAATAAATTAATAATTAAATAAGGAACATTTTGTTTCTTCTATTAACTATCGACTTTATAAAATTTATAATTAAAAAATTAATCTTATTTAATAACTTAAATTGCAAATACAAACACTCTATAATATTTATTCATCTAATCACCATGACTCTACACTTTAAATTTTCAATTCGATTATATTTTGGTCTGTCATATAATCACATAAAGAACGCAACTTACGAACACAAAATTTTGAAATGTCAATAAAAAAAAAGCTGAACTTTGTTCCTTCAAATATTAAAACGTGTCTAATATTGCACCAAAAAAAAAGGTGTCTGATATAAAAAAAAAACGTGTCACCAGTACGCCATGCTTAATATGCATAAAGTATGTCTAGTTCATGCTTACACAATTCCTTTTATTTGATATATACCAAAAATAATTCCTTTTATTTGATGAATGACGATTATGATTGGATAAATAAATATTGTAGAGTGTTTGTATTGTAATTTAAGTTAATTAAATAAAATTATTAATTTTTTAAGATTTAATTTTGTTTTATTTAAAAAATTTTATACTTTCGACCAATTATTTGTGTATAAATCATTAAAATTATTTAGCTATAATAATATATAATTATTTAAGAATTCAAACTCTTTCAATAATATAACAACATATAATTACATAATTAAGAACTTAGTTGAAGTTTAATTTCAGAATTAAATAATAGAAAAAGTTAATATCACTTGAATTAAGAGTTTTGTAATTTTACTTTTAATTATATAAATAAATATCCACTTATATTGTATATGTTAATTTTTTTTACAGTTATATAAATGATAATCTTTATTACTAAGATTACCAAATAAATACAAATAAGAGTGAGTTTTTTGTCAACACACTTAACCGCATTATGGAAGAACGATACAACACAATACAAGCAGCGCAGGCAATTTGACATAGTAGATCTCTCCAATCCTCTCTAATTTTTATCGTTGTTATCATGGCACAAATTTTGTATACTATTTATTATATAATGATGTATTGTCGTGTTATTAAAAGGCTATGATTAATTATAAAAATATTAAATATATATAATATTATTATATTATATAATTAAATGTGTGACGTATTAGTTATAATTGTATTTAAGTTATGATTGTAAAAAGTTATGATTGTATTTAAATTTAACCAATATATTTAATTTTTGAATTCTCTAAGACACTAATCAGGACACTACCTATACATTAATCATGATTAACATTAAAAAACTAAATGTGATAGTTAAAATTTAAAATAATAATGATTTATTTTAACTGACATTAACATGCTAAATGATATGATAAGAGAATAATTGTAACATTAAATATATTAAAAAATATCTCTTGATAGGTCAAATTTTTCAAATGGAATTACTCTATAGTACTTTTTTCTTACTAGATTAGGTATTAAGCATTTATTAGTTGTTGGTAATATTTTATGAATTTCAAATATTTGTTCAAGAATCAACAATCAATACATAATTGATGGACAAAAATCAAGATATCATATCACTACCCATCTAATAATGAGAAAATTTTAGGTAAACTAATGTCTTATTTTTACATATTTCATTTTATAATTGACATGTGTCAATTAAGGGTCTATATTTTTAAATTATTATTAAAGTTATATATCCTCTTACTATATTATAAATGCACACGTACTAATAAGCCATATAAGTTATATGAATTTAATGATAATTTAAAAATGTGAACTTTTATTTAATATGTATAGACTATTGAATAAATACTTATTTTGTCTTCTTTATCTGTCATGTAAGAATTTTTTTTTAAAATATTTGTCTTTTAAGAATATTAAAAAATATTAATTAATTTTTTTTAATTTTATCTTTATTTTTTAATAAAAAAAGAATTAATTGAATAAATAAAATTAAAAAAGAAAGAAAATCTTAATAAAGTGAAAGAAAAAGTTATTTAGTAATAATGAAGTATATTATATTTATTTTAAATGACAGATAAAAATAGATAGAGAAAATAATGTAATAGATAATGTCTGACTAATAGTTTCACTTTAATAATATGATCACGTCTAATTCGATAATATTATAATTTTTTAAAAAATTATACTTAAATCAAAATTAAACTCTATTATTTTATATTTTTTTTTCAGTTCTCTCTTCTATGTTGTATCATCCATGGTGGATCCCATTTTGTGCTGGTTACCAGCCCCACCAAAACCAAACCAGGCGGCGCATTGGTAACGGATAGTTCGAGAATAGAAATCATAGATCCCTCCAGCTGGGGACTTTGTCTGACTATTAAAACAAGAACCCATTTCTCTATCCTGACCTGTCTCTGTCTCCGACACTCTCTATAAGTACATACATACTAGTGCTACAATCTGTTCCATTTCTGTGCTTTCTTTATTTTGCTTCTTTCTGCTCATCAAATGACGACGATTCCTATGAGCTCCAACAGTGTTCGCACCTTCTCTCGTTCTGACCACGCGCTTCCTCTGTTCCTTACTCGCTGCAAATTCAGCGGGATCACGCTTTCTCGTAGCAAATGTGGTGGTGGCCGAGGCCCTTCTTCTCGACTCTGTCATTTTCGCGTGTTTTGCCAAACCAAGGTAATTCTTCGATGCCCTTTTGCGCCAACATTTTTTTGTTTGTCAAGTTACAATTTTTTTTTTTTAAAATATCAGAGCAATTTATTGAGGGGCAAAATTGAGCTTCAAAGAGAATGAAATTAGGTAGATATGTGTAGAAAGTCTGGAGATTTAGATTTTTGGTGTAAAAAATTTCATTTACAAATTGCCCTGATCCTCTTTTTTGAGGAATCATTAGCTTATATCACTCGTGTGTCAAACAACTATGATAAACAGAGACACTGTTTTTTAATTTTCTTGTTATTTTCTTCCAACCACAAACCTTTGCATGTAGACAGAGACATTGCAGATAAGAAGATGCTCCCCTTTTCTTGAAAATTCATTACTTTTTGGTAATGGGGCTGTGGCATCAGATGAGTGGAAAGCAGTTCCAGACATTTGGAGATCTTCTGCGGAGAAGTATGGTGATAAAGTAGCCTTGGTAGATCCATATCATGATCCTCCTTCAACTATGACATATAAACAGGTCCTTTTTTAAATGGTGTTCTGTCTCTTTTTGCCACATCCACCTGTGTCTATTAAATCTAAGCTCTCTTCCTTGAGAGTGGACTAATTTGTTATGCTACTTGCTCTATTTGATTTACACATAGTCTCTTTGTGGATGCCACATGTCTTTTCTTTAAACATCTTTTTTTTTTATAATTTTTTATTTTAGTCTCAACATTCTTATCCATATCTATCGAACATGAAAAGATACTTTTTATATTGTTTTTATTATAAAAAATCACATTAAAAAAAGATGATCAAGTGTATTTTTGAGTTGAATTATTCTTCTTATTTTCTCAAAATCATTCAATTTAACTAAATGTTACCTCATAATATATGTAGAGAAAAAGTGAAACATTAATAATATATGCAAAATAATTATGCATTATGATGTAGAATACTTATACATTATGATTAAAATTCTTCTGAATGGTCGCGCAGTGTATGGGTTACTTACTAGTTGTTTTAATAATGATACATGCTAACAAATGTTTTGGAAGCTGTGATGGCTTCCTATCTCTAATATGGTTGCCATATATTCTAATATGTAACCTTCCTATTTCTAATATGGTTGCCATATATTCTAATATGTAACCTAATCCTCTATAATTCATATTTAAGAAAGAAATATTGTGTTTTCTAGGTTAATGGCATGAAAAATGGCTATATCACTGTTATTGGAATTGGGTATTGATTAGGGTATGGATGATCCTTGGGTGTGTTTTGAAGTAGATGATATTACAGAGAAGTTCTTTTACACAGAAAGGAAGGGCTGGGATTTTGGGTTCTTACGAGGTGTAACCTCAGCTTGGGGTACTAAGGCTGCCCCTCCCTACAAAGTGTTCTACAGCAGGATTCAAACCTTTGACATTATAAATGAAGCTAGTCCTACTAGGGCTCCAGTTTGCTTTCCACTGAGCCACACCCTTATGGGTAAAGGAAGGGCTGGGATGCAATATGTTTTCAAGCAATTTCTATATTTTATTAGGCAACTAGTATATTGCCCACATGTTGTTGTTGGTTTAGGATGAAATTTAGAAATAGTGGGAGTAATACTTATTATTTGTAAAAGCAGAAAGTAAATACTTTAGAAGAGAGAGAAAATTGAGTTTTGGGTTTCCTGATAATTATGGGTTAATAATGTCTACAAAAATTAATTAAGGTTGGTTGGAGTTGGCAATTAAGATGGTACAACTTGCAATTTGATGGAATGACCTAGACTATGCTGAAGGTTTGAACAAGAACCAAACCAATGACCCATTCTTTCTTAGATTTTTTTATAAAAGAATTTATGGTTGAATTTTGTTGATGGTGAGCATAAACCAATACTTGAAGATTAATCTATGAAGCAAGGTCATGGATATATGACATAGGATACAATTAGACGTAGCAACACAAGTGGGGGATCAATTGACATTGGTTTAAGACTTCATACGCTTGTGCCATTAATTAACTTCTTGCATAATATGATTTTGATAATTCTGATCATTGAATTAAATGTAGTAATCATGTTGATGTTACATGCTGGACAATAATAAGTATTTGATTTTGAAAAGAATACTTTAGGTTAATTTGAAGATGTATCAATGGAGTGCCAATCAATTTAAATTTTATATAAAATTTTAAATTTTATAAGCATGATGTACATAATGAAATTTTTTTAGTTTCAATGTTGAATTTTTTTTTTTTTAGAAACTTATCCTACAAAAAGACATTCAATGGTGTAAGATTTCTTCTTTTAACATTTGTGTCATTTGAACCCTATTCATATATATAAATATTCAAGAACAAGATTGACTAGTAAAATAGTAAATGATATTGAAAATACAAGAAAATTTTTAAATACAATTTTCATAAGTTTTGGTATTGAAGTTTTAAGTAAACTATGCCTACCTTTTACTTGAAACCATCCATTTATAGACTTGTTGAGGATAAAATTTGTTAGAATATCTTTAGAATTAGGAGTTGCTACTTATATGATTAGAATTGTATTTATTGTAATTAGTGCTGCTGCTAGTGTACATATACCATTGTGTGGACTGACTGGACACACAATTCACCATACTCTCTCTGTTTCAAAGTTGGTATTAGAGCAAGGTTTGACCCATCTCTTTTGACAAACCCTAATCCGCTGTGCTCACTGGTCAATAGCAACTTTTCCTTTCGTGCTTCAATTTTGGAAGTTTCTTTCATCTGTGCACCTCAATTTTGGCAAAGCCCTCAATGCAACACGTCTTTCCGGCAACGTTTCCGGCATTGTTCAGTTCTCTGGTGACCTCATATTTCAAGATTTGGTCACATAACCACCAGGATCATCACTAGAACCTCTAGATTGGCCAGACCTTGAAGTAGCACCTTCAGATTCCTCCTCACACATTGCCAGAGCTCCGCAGTGTTGAAACGCCCTCACCAACGCAGCCTCCTTCTGGTGAGCTGCTTCTACAGAATAAGACACTACCTACACCTCCACTATCTTCATCTAAGCCACTTGGGGACTTTTTCCACCTTGGGTACCTCAGATCTAGGGGTTTTTGGATAGATTTGCAGCACCTCTTGCCATTTTAGTTGAAACCAAGAATTACCCAGATTAGTTCCTACCCTTTTTTTTGAAGTTTTCCACCATGGGTACCTCGGATCTTGGGTTCTTCTTGTTGTCTAGGTCAATTCAGCACAGCACAGCCCATACCAATTTCTACTTTTCTTTGACACAACCTATGTATCTTCTTCACCATATTTGATATTTTAGTCCATCAATTTGTTTAATACCTTGTCCTTTCACTATGATGGATAGTAATTCTAGGTTTTTTCAGTGTTCTTTTGCTAACATTGCTCAAACTAAGACTAGCTGCAATCCACTATATATTGTGATGGTTCCCACAACTGATTATGGAGCCTTCCTATGATGCATTGCAACCTAACAACCATCACTCATCACTTTGCACAAACTTGTAATTTCGGATGTTTTTCTCCGACTCTCTCTTGGGCCATGGATACTTGATTCTGGTGCTTTTGATGATCTTTGTGATAACAAATATCTTCTCACTTCCATTACTTATTCTGCTTCCTTACCTACTGTTATTCTTGCTGATGGCACTAAAACTATAGCATATGGCATTGGTCAAGAAATAGAAAGAAACTCAATTTCTTTTCACCTTTGCCTTTTCTTTCACTTCCTTTTTACCATAAAAGGTAGGTGTATGGGAGAAGTGTAGGATCGAAGTGTAAAAATAACATAGTTACTTTTGGAATTCAATATATCATAACTTTCATTGACGATTACTCTTGTTGTACTTGGGTATTTTTTGAAGAAGAGTCATTTTGAATTTTTTCCATTTCTAAACCTTTTATGCTAAAATTCATACACAATTTGTTACCATTCTTTGAATTTTGCATAGTGACGACGCACAAGACAATTGTTCTACTCCTTTTCAAGATTTCATGGCTAAACATGGTATCTTACACCAAACCTCTTGCCCACATACTCCATGACAAAGTGGAGCGGCTGAACATAAATATCGTCATTAAATTGAAATAGCCCACACTTTGCTCTTACATATGAATATTCCCTTTTGTTTTAGGGGTGTTGCTATCCTTACATCTTGTCATCTAATCATCTAATTAACTACATTCCATCTTTTATGTTATAGGATCTAGTTCCCCACTTTACATTGTTTCTTGATACACCTGTTTATCCTGTGTTTCCACATATTTTTTATTGTACCTGATTAACTACATACCTTCAAGTATCTTTTCCTCCTCTTGTCTTCAAAAACGATACTACTACTACTCTCCTGATTTAGGTCGTTATCTCATATTTTTTGATGTCATCTTTTTTCGACAAATGATCTATGATCCCTTTAATAATTCTAGCACTCCTAGTCTTATTCCCATCTTTGGTTATCATTTCATAACTTTCATTGCTGTCCACAAACACCCTTTGGTCCCAGCAAGATTTTTGAGGATTGTCCTGATTTCTTGCCATCTTCACCTGTCATCCCCTCTACCCACTGCTCTTTAGAAAGGTGAATGGTCATGTTTGTGCTTTTCTCAGTTATGACCTTTTTTCTTCACAGCATTTTTCACTTAGACGTAAGTTTGCTTCCTTTTGGTCTATCTTTGACTTTATGGTCAAATGGTCAAACTTAGCAAGGTTTTTGTGATTTGAGAGGCCTAAATAATGTTTGTGTGACCTCAAGCATTCTCTAAAGCTTCAAGGGATGATAATATCTCTAAATTATTTGCTCTTGTTTCACTTAGATGTAAGTTTGCTTTCTTTTGGTTTATCTCTGACTTTATGGCCAAATGTACATACAAACATTATCTAGGCCTCTCAAATCCCAAAACGCATGCTTAGTTTGACTGTTTGACCATAAAAGTCAAAGATAGTTTAAAAGAAAGTAAACTTACATCTAAGTAAAATGAGAGCCGATTAAGTTAGAGATATTATCATCTCTTGAAGCTTTAGGGAGTGTTTAGGGATACACAAACATATTCCAGGCCTTTCGAATCATAAAAACCTTGCTAAGTTTGACTATTTGACCATAAAGTCAAAGATAGACCAAAAGGAAGCAAATTTATGTTTAAGTGAAACAAAAACTATAGGTGAAGCTCTCTCTCATCTAGGTTGACGCCAAGTGATGATAGTTGAGATGTCTGCTCAACATTCGAATGGCACATTGGAGCTGGTTTCTAACTTGACTAGTAAAACTACATTTGGCTATTAGTGGGTGTTTGTTTACAAAGTTGATTCCTATGTTTCCATTGATTGTCAAAAGGCTCGTTTAGTAGCCAAGGGCAGATCTTTAGTCTTGACTAGACTGATACCTTTTCTTTAGTTGCAAACATTGCATCTATTCGTTTCTTTCTTGCCACACTTGCCTCTTCATTAGCTTGGCATTAAGATTGTCTTCTTACATGATGATTTAGAGGAGAAAGTTTATATAGAGCAACCATTTGACTTTGTTGCTTAGAGGGATTTGAACTGGTGTGCAAGCTTTGTAAATTTTTGTATGGTCTACAACAATCTCATTGAGCTTGGTTTGGTCGATCAACATTGTCGTTCAAGCATTCAACATGAATCGTAGTAAAGCCATTCATTTTGTTTTCTATTGGCATCAATCTCCTGATCAATGCATCTACCTTCTTGTTTATGTGGATGATGTTGTCATTACTAGGAATGATCGAGTTGGCACTGAGCAATTAAAGCAGCATTTATTCAAGCACTTTTAAACAAAAGACTTGAGTAAGCTTTGATATTTCCTAGGTATTAAGGTAGCACAATCTAGACATGACATTTCTATCTCCTAGAGGAAATACCATTTGGACATTTTAAAAGAAATTTGCATGGTAGGATGCAAACCAATCGATACACCTATGGATCCCAATGTCAAGCTTTTACCAGGACAGTTGGAGCCAATACCAGATCCTAGAATTATCAGTGGTTGGTCTGAAAATTGAATTATTTCATAGTAATAAGACTATATATCTCCTTTGTTGTGAGTGTGATAGGTTAGTTCCTTGAATCTCCATGCGAATCTCACTAGGATATAGTTGTTTAGATACTTCATTACATTAAATGAACCCCAGGAAAAAGGCTTACACTTTGAAGATAAAGGACATATCGAGATCTTTGGTTATACAGATGTTGATTGGGCATGCTTTCCTTTAGACAAATGTTTTACTTCATGTTAGTGTATTATCTTTGGAGGGAACTTGATATCCAGGAAAAGTAGGAAGCAAACAGTAGCTTCCAGATCAAGTGCATAAGTTGATTATCAAACAATGGGAATTGCAACATGTGAACTCATATGGTTAAAGACAGTTGTTCAAAGTGTTGAACATTTGTGAATCATGACCAATGAAGCTATTATTGCTTCAAATCCTATCTTCCATGAAAGGACCAAGCACATTGAGATTAATTGTCCTACTGCATTTGTAAATTCTAATTATCAGTTAGTAGATATTTCCACTAAGCGTTAGAGGTCCATAGGTCAATTATATATGTAACAAGCTTGGTGCTATGATATATATGTGCTAGCTTGATGGGGAGTTTTAGAATATCTTTAGAATATCTTGTATATTTGTAGAATCAATTAATACCCTCATTGTAAGTTGTTTCCTTATATGATTTGGATTGTATTCATTGTGATTAGTGCGGCTACTATTATAAATTAGCCTTGTGTGGACCGGATTAGACACCCAATTCAGCGTACTGTCTCTATTTTCAAGTGAATTCATCAAATTTTGAATATGCAAATTATTGGAGTTGACTCCATCATTTCACTTTTTTCTAATTATTGATTGGATAACAGAAGCAGACAGATGTTGCGAATCTTTATCTTTAGGTGATTTTATTTTTGATTGATTCCTTTCTCATACTTGAGAGGACATAATTCTCTTTTCCTTTTAGATGAGAGGAATAAATTATAACCATTGAATTGCTCCTTCCGCATCTCAGGATAAACACTCATGTCACTTCACATGCCCGCAATACTTTGAAACATTAACCTAAATATTAAAATAAGTAAGCAAAATAATGATAATATCAAAACATAAACACTCATGTTACTTCACATGCCCCATAATACTTTGAAACATTAACCTAAATATTAAAATAAGTAAGCAAAATAATGATAATATCAATTGTAACAGGTTCAAATTTAAGGATTTACTTTTGATCCACTATTAATGTAAAGGGTCTTACACTATCAGTGAATTATATTGTGCTGCCTATTTAAAAGCTGTTGAAATCAGTGTTGTTAGAATCGCACGATTCGCGATTCGAATCGTGCGATTCGATTCGATTCGTGCCGCCCACGATTCGAATCGGAAGATGAATCGTTTTCGGCTTTGAATCGTGTCGGAATCGCCTGAATCGGTGCGATTCTGTATCACCGATTCGAATCGTGTCTTTTGCGATTCATTTCGGTTTGAATCGTGCCGGTCTCTGTCTGCTCTGTTCGTTCTTCTCTCAGTCACGCAAGCTCTCTGCTTCACGCAAACTCTCTGCTGCAGTCGATTTTCTCCCAGACACGCAAACTCTCTGCAACTCTCAGCTCCTTGCGTAAACGTTCGCAGTTCGCAACTCTCAGCTCCTTTCGTAAACGTTCGCTGTTCGCGCAGTTCGCGAAGTTCGCAGTTCGCAGTTCGAGTTCACAGTTCGCAGTTCGCAGTTCACAGTTCGAGTTCGCAGTTCGCAGTTCGAGTTCGCAGTTCGAGTTCGCAGTTCGCAGTTCGAGTTCGCAGTTCGCAGTTCGCAGTTCGCAGTTCGCAGTTCGCAGTTCGCAGTTCGCACAGCTCATCTTTCTGCTCCGTTCGGTTCTCTCAGAGCGCACGCAGACTGCAGATTACAGAACGCACAACGCTCCGTTCGTTTTTCTCTCAGAACGCACGACGCGCAGTGCTCTGCGTCCGGTCCGTGCCTCTGTTTTTGGTGATTTTCGCAGCTTCTTTGTGCCTCTGTTTTATTGGTTCAAAACAGAGTAGCTGAGTGGGTGTTGAAATTTTTTCTTGTCTCTGTTTTTGGTGGTTCAAAACAGAGAGTATTTGGATGGCTCCTAAGGCTAAGAAGAAGGGGAAGACTGATGTCACATGGGATCATTGCAGTGTTCTTGATAACAGATTACATGTTAAATGTAATTACTGTCCACAAACAATGTGGGGTGGTGCATTTAGGATGAAGCACCATTTGGCAGGAACACGTCAAGAAGTTGCTGCGTGTACTCAAGTACCAGAAGATGTTAAGAATCAATTCATGAAGATGCTGCAGAATAAAGAGAAAAAAGAAGATGATGTTGCTGACCTCTTCAAAGAGATAGATAATCCTATTGATGGTTCACAAAGTAAAAGAGCTATGGATGCATTTGTCATGAAGGGGAAAGGAGGAAGTAACTTTAAGGGCAGCAAACAGCCAACCTTGAATGAGATGGTAAAGGATAGAGATATGGTGGTCAGAGATATATATGTCGATGCATTTATGGCAATGCATTGCCATTCAACTTGGTGAAGAGTCCTTTATTTGTTCAAATGGTGAAGTCCATATCTGAATATGGGAGAGGTTTGAAGCCTCCAAGTTATCATGAGGTCAGGGTAACATATTTAAAGAAAGAGGTTGATGAAATTCATGCTAACTTGAATATTTATAGGAGTGAATGGAAGAAGACAGGCTGTACGTTGATGTCAGATGGGTGGACTGATGGAAAGAGTAGGTCTTTGATTAATTTTTTGGTTAATACTCCAAGAGGAACTGTATTCATAAAATCCATTGATACAAGCAAGTTCATTAAAGATGCTGAAAAAATGTTTGAGTTACTTGATAATATGGTGGATGAAATTGGAGAAGAAAACATAGTTCAAGTAGTAACTGACAGTGCATCTGCCCTTGTAGCTGCTGGAAACAAATTAATGGAGAAAAGAAAACACCTCTTTTGGACACCTTGTGCAGCTCATTGCCTAGACTTGATTCTTGAAGATATTGGTAATATTCCAGTATTTTATAATACCATTGGAAAGGCTAGGAAGATCACAGTCTTCATTTATAGGCATACTTGGGTGCTTAATTTATATAGGACCTTTTCCAATGGTAAGGAATTAACAAGACCAGCAGTGACTAGGTTTGCTACCTCTTATCTCACATTGAAGTCAATTTTGGATCAAAAGATAGCTCTCCAATCTATGTTTGCATCAGAAGAATGGGCTACAAGTACTTATGCTTCTGGATTTGATGGTGAAAAAGTAAGGGAGATTGTTTTGGAAGATTCAAGATTTTGGAAATCCCTAACTTATTGCTGCACTTGTGTCTCACCAGTAGTGAAAGTACTTAGACTTGTGGATGGTGATTTAAAGCCATCCATGGGTTACATTTATGAAGCCATGGATAGGGCAAAGGAGCAAATAGCTATAAATTTTCAAAAAGTGGAGAGTAGATATAAGAAAGTGTGGGAACTCATAGATCGACGTTGGGACTATCAACTCCATAGGCCTCTTCATGCAGCTGGATACTATCTTAATCCAAGGTAACTTTTTTTATAGTTTAATGTAGTATGTAAGCTGTTACTTTTTTCCTTCATAGTATATCAAAATATATCAATGATCAAAGCTTATTAACAACTTTATAGGTTTCATTATGAAACAAGCTTCAATGCTGATCTTGAGGTGATGACTGGTTTGTACAAAGTGATGGATAAGTTAGCTCCAGATATAGACACAAGGGTGAAAATCATTGCCCAGCTTGATAAGTTTAATAAGGCAGAAGGAATGTTTGGATATGACTTGGCAATAGCAACTAGAGACAAGATGCAGCCTGGTATTCTTTCTTGCTAATTCATTTTGTTTGTAGTTACCTTATGTGTTTACTAGCATAGAAGATATCTAAATTATGAACTTTTGAATCTTACTTAGTGTATTCTTTGATTCTTTCGCTTTGTTAGCTATATGGTGGAATAGTTTTGGAGCAGAATGCAAGGAGCTGCAAACTTTCGCTGTTCGTGTGTTAAGTCTCACTTGTAGTGCTACGGGATGTGAAAGGAATTGGAGTGTGTTTGAACATATTCATTCTAAGAAAAGAAACCGCTTAGAGCAACAAAGATTGAATGCACTTGTATTTGTTAAATACAATCTTAATCTTCAATCAAGGCAAAAGATAAGAGAGGACAAGGGAGAGACTTATGATCCTATTTGCCTTTCGGATATGGAATCTGATGATGAATGGATCACAGAAAAAGAAGAGGCTTGCCTAATGGATTCGGAGCTGCAAGCAATAGATAGCTCTTGGATGGATGTCCAAGAGTGCTTTAATATTGATGAAGGAGCTCCAAGTAAAAAGAGAAAGAGAGGTAATGTAAATTATTGACTTTCAGTTACGGAACTTCCTACTTCCTAGTTTCATATATCCAATGATCCAAATTATTAAATCCTTAACTTATATTACATTACTTGTATTCCATGATTAGGACCAAGAAACCTTAATGCAGTGGGCAAGAAGGACAAGGGGAAAAAACCCATGCAAGTTGCTGAATTTGAAGACATTGGAGATGATGGTGGTAGTGAAAATGAAGACGAAGAAGATGAAAGGGCAGTTGTGGTTGATGATGACGCCCAAGTTGGTCATGATGATAACTTTGATGATATGCCTGAATTAGAGGATATTTGAAGAAGGTATTAGATTATTTAATAATTACTAATTAGGAATCATGTGTATTTAAGTATTTTAGTAATGTGTTTCTGAATCGTACGATACGTTACGATTCACGATTCACGATTCAAAAATTGAAAAAACGATTCACGATACGATTCACGATTTGACAACTATGGTTGAAATCTTTTACTGCAAGTGAAAATGCTTGGTTACTAAAATGATGTGGCACCTTCTTATTTATTGATAGTATAAAGAGCCTTACGTTGATAGTGGATTAAATTTAAGCTATAAATTATATAAGCAACATTATCAAATTATCCAAGAATAATTTGTGTAGCAATAATGAGGTGAATATAATATTAACTTGTCTATGTCTATTTTCATGCATGTTGAACAAGTTAAAAACTTATTGAGGAATATAAGTGGGAAATGTGAAAGGCATGTTTAAAGGTTAGTGTTGAAATGTTTTCAAGACACTTTAAATCATGTGCAGGAAGTGTTAGAGTAGTATCCAATGTTACTTCTAATATTTTTTGTTAGAAACTTAGCGACATATGCTCAACATGGGACGTGTAGGATTGTTGAACTGTTGTTACTTGTTCGTAGCTGATATTTTGTTCAATGTGAAACATGATGCCGCTCTCAAAGTCGTGGAGCTTTGTAGATTATAATGGATATTTGCTACCATCCATGCTCACTAAAAAATAAGTTGCTATGGTGATTTTCTATATCTTTCTTATACTTTGTTTTGTATTGAAATTTCAGTTAGAGCAGGCAATTTTGGACTTTGCTGAAGGCTTGAGAGTTATTGGGGTAAGACCAGATGAGAAGCTTGCCCTTTTTGCGGACAATTCATGTCGTTGGCTTGTAGCAGATCAAGGTGTGCAGAACTTCCTATTATTTATGATGGAGTAAACACTCATTTAAGTCCCCTAAAGATACAAGTGACATTAGTTTGGTTCTCTAAAAAAAAATTTACATCAATTTAGTCTCTAAATGATAGAAAATGACATTAATTTGATTCTCCAAAGAAAGTTGACATTAATTTAGTCCCCCAATCACAGAAAGTGACATCAATTTTGTTCGTCAATCATATAAAGTTACATCAATTTGGTCCCTCAATCAAAGACTCAATCAAAGGCTCCATTAATGGTGTTCTCACAGTTCGTAACATAAAGAATATTTTGATGTTACTTTCCATAATTAAATGACTAAATTGATGTCAATTTTCTTTTGAGAACCAAATTAGTGTCACGTGTATCTTTAGAGGACTAAAAGGAGTATTTACTCTTTATGATTTCATTATCTAAATGATTAGAGTTGATTTTTATCCACTTTCAGACTATTGAGTCTTGGAGATTGCCAGTTGCATAACTCTTATGTGCACAACACAAACTTTTCAAAAAAAAAATAATAACAATCATAAAATCCGGTTATAACTTTTTAAAAACACATAAATATTGCAAAATATATATAAAAGGTCAACATATATATGTGGAGGAAGAGTTGCTATCACGTTTTGTAAAAGTTACCACCATGTTTTAAAAAGTTGCATACTTGTTTTGTGAAAGTTACTTTGTGATTTGTGCGCCTAAGAGTTGTGTTACTAGCATTACTCTTGAGCCTATGTACAAATGGTGAACCAGTTTACTGTGTTTGGATGTACTCTATCTAGCTAGCACACCCTTAATACTGGAGAAAACTCTAGACACCTCTACAACTGCAGAAAAACTTCACTGCTAAACTTCTTTCTGTTTTGCAATGGTGTCTATAAAAAAAAAAATTGAAACTTCTTTAAGGATAGTCTCTTTGGTATGAGTTACTTTTGAAAGTGATTCACTCTTCTCATAATCCTCTTTCTTGAACATTCTACCTTTTTCTAATTTTCATATCTATCATGTGCTTACTGGCAGATTTACAATATTTTATATGCTCATGAGTTGTGTAACTACACTGTTAGTTTGCTTCATTTGTGTGTTTTAATCCTTAACAGTGATATTATGGGGTCAATTATTTCAGCATTTGATAAATACATATAGATACCTAAAGTTACACATTTTTAGTATTTATCTACCATAGTAGTTGTCTTTTTTTAATCACATACATGCTATGTTTTTAGTCTAGGCATGATGGCAAGTGGAGCAATCAATGTGGTAAGAGGCTCAAGGTCATCAATTGAAGAGCTGTTGCAAATATACAACCACTCTGAAAGGTTTGATGAATCCTTCAATTCAAACAGATTGTATCTAGCGTACGCTTGGAAACTTCATGATTCCTTCCAGCCTTGATGTGCTATGTGAATCATCAGTTTGATTATTACTTTCTTTGATATTTGTATGCATTAAATTGGAATGCTGTAAACTTGTAAAGATGGGTCACCACAATCATTCTAGATCAATTTTTGACAATTGATGATGAGTCCGTCTATGTTTATTCTGAACCTATTATGATTACTAACAAAGTAACAATAACTAAAATTGTCAAATTTCTCATCTATGTATTTTTTTTTTATTGGTTGAAGCACACTCAATTGTTCTGGTCCACTGAACAAATTGTATATAATTTACATTGTAAACTAGGCATCTTCATGATGCCTTCTAGTTTTGATGTGCAATATGCTGTGTCTGCTTGATTATTATTTTTTACTTTGATATTATATGCGCTGGAAACTGAAAATTCAAGATGGTTCACCTTCATGCTACTAAGTTTTGAGAATTGATGAGAAATTCATCTATATTTGCTTGAACTCTGTTATGGTTCATAACAATGACTAAGGTGTAATATTGCTCATCTATGTGTGTGGTTGAAATTCACTTAATTTTGATACCTTGGTTTTCTTATTATTAAGTTTGTATTTCAAGTTATTGTCACACACCCAACCTTGTTCCTCTTGTCCGTTTCCACACCTGAAGTGCAGTTGGAACAGCATCAAGAAATGTCTAGTGAGATCTTCATTGGCTCTATCTATTGTCTAATATTCAACATCATGACTTATGATTTATTTTTATATAAATTACTTTTAATTTACAGCTTTCTTTAAATACAAAACAACTTTTTCTTGTAAAACTGTCCCGAAGGAAGAAATATAAATGAAATTTAAATAAAAATAAAATTAGGAGAAGGTGTAAATTGGTTTAGGTAGTAAAATCTCGTGTGTACAAAAACTTGGGATTGAGTATAACCTCTACCAGAGTTGGTAGAGTTTAGGTAAGAATTACCTCCCTTTCTGTTCAAATAATAATATAAAAATTTAACCTCAAGAATTGGGTGGTATTTACAGTAATATATGATAGCGTCTCACAATTGCAATAGAGGTTTTGGGTTTGTTGGATGCAGCAGGGATCTTTGCACATTCATATTCTGTGACTACGATGATGTGTTTTAATTGCTAACAATTCTGAACAAATTTTCTGAGAGATGATAAATATTCTTCACATGTTTTTAAATGGCCAAGCTTTATTGATGACTCAATAGAACTTTGCTGACTTCTGCTATTGTTATTCAGTGTTGCACTAGCTGTGGACAGTCCTGAAATGTTTAATAGGATTGCAAAATCATTCTATTCAAAGGCTTCTATGAGATTTATTATTCTGCTTTGGGGAGAAAAATCATTCCTGGTTGGTGAAGAAAACAAGGAGGTTCCAGTCTTTAGTTTCATGGAAGTCATAGATTTGGGACGAGAGAGTCGCAAGGCATTGTTTGATTCTCATAATGCTAGTATGTCAACTGACTCTTTCACTACAAACTCATTATATATATACTTGAGAACTATGTTCAGTAAGAACCTTTTTTAGTTGAGAAAGTATCAGTCAGTGACATTTGAGAATTTAATAATATATGCCCGCCCCCATACTGTTACTTAGATGGATTTTCAATAGAATCTGGTCAAACAGAAAAATGATTTTGTAAGTTATTTTGGCATAGATTATTCTTGATGTTAGTTGCAATGTTGTTGTTCTGTTTCTATTTTGATAAACGAAGAATTTCTATAGAAAGTAGATGATGAAGAAGAGATATCAGAAATAGATGATTAGATATCCTCCGACCATAGCAGCACAGAGGAAAAAGAACATAAGGAAACCAAGTGGAGTATATCAGACCACCAGTTTTCTCCAATTGTCTGTTAATGATAACCTCTTAGAAAACCGATTAGCCGTGAAGAACCACAAAAAGATGCCAAAAGAAAATTCTGTCCCACTGTAGCTGCAAAGGCATCAATATTTGTTTAAAAGCATTTGCATTAGTTCAAATCAGGTACACCGAAGACCTGTAATGAAGCACAAGTCCACAAGACCATGCCACCAAATCATCTACAATTAATTATCAAGAACTATTTGAACTTCTTAGCCAAATTCCATGCAATGTAAAAATAAATCGCTTCTAGTTTCATAACCTCTAAAGCATGTGACACACATATCAATTGATAATGCTTGATGGGGTCTTTAAATTTGCGGTGGATTGTTCATATGATAGTCCTATTGATTACAATTGACCATTTGATTTGACCTTTAGAGGAAACAATCATATTCCTTAAAGAATAAGGAATGAGGAGTTTTCTGTATTTTGGTTTTATAAATCTTTTACTATGTTTCCTTTAGATTAATATCTTTTTTTTTTTGGGGGCTCTTATAGCCATTTGTACTTGAACTTTTCTCAATACAGTTGCTTTATTTATTTATTTATTGGAAAAGATATTTAGACGCCCTTTAAACTTTATCCTGTTTTGAAGTTGTCACCATAACCTTTCGGATCCGGGTGAAAACTGAAAAGTCCTTAAACTTTCCAAAACCTGCAGACTCTTTCATCCATTGATTAAGCGGAAATCATTCATGATGTGATTTGCACAGGTTGATTAATACATGTGACAATTCTTCATTTGTCCACATTATTTCAAAAAAAGTTCTTTTACTCTTTTTTATTTAATTATTTTAAAAATAGAAAATATCAAATATTTAGAAAGAAATTAATTAAGAGGAGAGTAAATATATTTTTTTAAATGATGTGCACAAATTAGAGATTGCCATGTGTATTAATGAACGTACAAGTCACGCAATGAATGGTCTTCATTTAGCTTATGGTTGTAAGGGTTTGTCTGCAAGTTTCAGAAAGTTTAAGGATCTGTCATCCAGATTTGAAAATTTATGATGGCTACTTCAAAACGGGGTAAAGTTCAAGGAATGTGTATGCATTTTTCCCTTAATTTTTTTTACAAAAGATACAACACATTTCTCTTAAGTCTTAATCATCAAAAGGAACAGTAATCAGGTGCCGTGCAACTTCTCTACTTTCTATTCTGATTACAGACCGGCACTATATGTATGAAGCAATCAACTCTGATGACATTGCTACTCTTGTATACACAAGTGGAACTACTGGAAATCCAAAAGGTGTTATGCTTACCCATCGGAATCTTCTGCATCAGGTTTGATTACAAATCTTTTATAAAACTTGTTGTGGTAATGGTACTTTCAGAAGGGCTGTGTTGATCATAACTGTCCTTTCATTTTAATTTATGAAAGGGCTCTGTAATATGCTTACAGTTTTTATAAAATTTCCTGAAAATGGTTTCGGCAGCATTGTACTATGTTATTAACTTACTATCATGTTGCATGTTATAGGAAAAGCTTTTTAGGAGAATCCTTAACTCACCTTATCTGCAGAGCTTTGGGGTTGCAGCATAGACAAAGTTCAGAACTACCATTACCTTTTGCTGAAGTTTAATCAAAATACAAGAATAGGTGCAGCATGGATTGAAATTTGATTACTTGCTCGTAGCTGATATAATGTTAAGGAACCTATAACATTTAGGGGAATTCCCATAATGGTTTGATTTAGACGCCAAAAATAGTTGAAGTCAGATGAGAGAGAGAAGGGGAGGGGGAGAGTAAGAGCAGAGAGGTTGACTTACTGTTTTCTCACATCTCAACCAGCACTTTATATTTGCCACTAAAAGTAATATTACAAAGTTGACACAAGGGTACATTTAGAGTTACCCATAGTACTTTTCTAATATCTCTAATATTAAGCATCCAATGCTAATCTTAAAAATGGTGCACAGATCTCTCACGCCCATCTTGCAAAAACTAGAATGAAAAGTCTTATTATTTAGGCCCTTGGTAAAAACATCTGCTAATTGATTTTCAGATTTTAAAAAAGTGAGCATAGTAGTCCCTTAATGAGCTTCTATTTTATAAAATGTCGATCAATCTGTATATGCATTATCCTGTCATACTGAACTGGACTATATACATTGCTTATATAAGTCTTATTGTCACAATAAAGTGGTGCTCCGCCTTATATTTTCTAACTCTTGCACCCACTTTTTATGCCATATAAGTTCACATATTCCCTGTGCCATCATTCTACACTTTGCCCCCATACTTGACCTTTCCACTAGAGATTTGCCTTTCAAAGTAACAAGATCTCCATCACCAATTTATGGCTTCCTGATATGGACCTTCTATTATTTGGTGATTTATCCAAATTAGTATCAACATAAGCTTATATTTTGGAGTGCCCATGAATCGAGAAGAGAAATCCTCTTTCCTTACGCTAATTTTAAGTCTCTCAAGATACAAAAAATTACTTCTAGATGTGTGGACTAAGGATCTAGCATATCATGGCTAACAACATGGACATCATAAACTATGTCTAATGTCTGGACGAGTTTGAGGAACATGGATCAATCTTTCAATTAATCTTTGGTATCTGTCACCTTTCTAGCTCCACTGTCAGACAATTGTTCTCCTCAATAGTGGTGTGTGCTGGTCTACATCTGAACATGTTTGTTTCTTGACGAAGATCCATAATACACTTCCTTTGAGAGATCAAGATTCACCTTTCTTATCAATCAACTTCTATTCCAAGAAAATGATGCAAATTTTTCAAATCTTTTAGCTAGATAGATTTTCAATTTAGGAATCTCCTTGGGATCACACCAGTCATACAATGTCATCAACATATTCAATATGAATAGTAATCTTGTCTCTGCTGATTATGATCTGCATTAATGTGACAAATTCCCAAAACTATCATAGCCTTACTAAATTGGCCATACCATGCTCGAGGTGATCACTTCAGGCCATATAATGCCATTCTCAGCCTGTAGACTTTTCCTTCTGTTTTCTGACAGAGGATATTCATGTACACCCCTCCCTCCGATTCTTCATGGAGAAAATTATTAGATATAAAACTGTTCATAGACTTCTACCTAATATCTTAAACTTTTGGAATAGTTGGTTAATAACATGGTATTAGAACCTCTATGACCATCAGGAGTTTGATTCTTGTCGCCCCCATTCTTTATAATTAAAATTGAATTTCAGCACAAGGTAAAATGGGCTGGTGCCTTGTCCATGTTTCAAGCCCAAAGGGCTCTTGTGCGAGAGGGTGGTGTTAAATATAAAAACATTCATGGGCTTTTACCTAATTGCCTAAGCTTTTAGGATAGTTGGTTCATGACAAAAATCATTCTTATATCTAACTGTTGCTGCTCTGGAAGGTTAATCTTTGCCATTGGAGCAAATGACTTCAGATACTTTAGTCCATAATTTAGCTTTCTACCTCTTAGGTAAAACCCATGTGCATTTGTAGTTCTTTTTTCCTGCTGGAAGTGGAGGAGAAGTAAGTTCCCACATGCAATTTTCGGCGAAGGTTTTTATCTATTTCATCATAGTGGTAGCTTCTATCCAGTCAGCATTAGCACATGCTTCCTTCCAAGTTCCAATCATAGGAATCATAGAAGATAAAGAAACCATGATAGATCTAATGCATAACCAGAAATTGGGTTCTTTGATTGCAAGGGCATCCTCTTAATGAGATGGGCCAAGCTTTTGGGAGATTCATGTCAAATCAGAAAAAGAGCTAGCAACCTCCAACAAGTGCCGGTTCCTTTGTTTAATGACCCCTTTTTGAGCTGGGTGGTCCTCACAAATGGTGTAATGGAAAATGCCAAATTCATCCAAGTAGTTTTGTCAATGTGGGTAGGCTGCCAAAGGGAGTCCATAAACACAAATCTTTCTCATAATATATGTAAGGGCAAAAAGAGGCCCTTGAAAATGTGGGCCTTCTGCTCCAAGTCACCCTTTATATCTCTGCTTGTTAGAAACTTCTTTCCATTTGGCTTACTTTATTAATATTCTTTAGCATGTGAAGCTTTCCGAGTTTCAATTGGTTTCAGTTTAAGTAATTCTTGGCTTTTAACATACCATTAATGCAGTCTCATGTGTCGATCAATTTCTAGATCAACAACTTATGGGACATTGTGCCTGCTGAAGTTGGGGATAGATTTCTAAGCATGCTGCCACCTTGGCATGCATATGAAAGAGCTTGTGAGTATTTCATTTTCTCATGCGGTGTTGAGCAAGTATACACAACCGTGAGAAACTTGAAGGTATTATTACTTTAATCACATGTTTCATGCATTGTGAAATTGTGGCTTCTTACACATCTATAATGTGACTTAAATGTTAGGGGTAGAATAGAAAAAAGCACATGGGCTGCTTATCTTTAAATAAAGAGATGAATTATATATGGACTACTGTCTTAGTTCAACAACTTTTTTATTATTATTATTATTATATTATATATGTGATAAAAGACAATGGATTGCCACATGTACTGAATTGGTTGCTTTGTTATTTAAATGCATATGCATTAATATCCTCTATTTTTTTTTTTTTTGCTTTCTAGGATGATTTGGAACGTTATCAACCACATTACTTGATTTCTGTACCTTTAGTTTATGAAACATTATACAGGTAAATCCATTTCCAGTAATTGTATGAATATTGTATTGTATTTAATGCAATTTGTGAATTAAATTGCATTTTTTTAATTTTTTTATACGAAATATGGTGCATTTTGTCAAAACTCAAAAGTCAAAACCATTCCTCTGTATGATGCATGAAGCCAGTTTTTACTGATGTTTGGAGGTGAGTGAGTTACAAGTGTTGATGGAGAAGATGACTGGAAAATTCCTGCAACCTTTAGCCTGCTATAATTGAAGTCAAGGTGGTGTTGTTGTGTTGTGTTCCTTGAGTTATTAAAAGCTCAACGCCCATGTGTAACAAAAAGGACGAAAGAAGATAAAAAACAATAAACTTTATTAGTAAAATTTCTTCTTTTATCCACAGAAGAAGAAAATAAAAGAGTGGAAAGAAGAAGAAAAGGAATTAGTATCCTATTAGATGTCTTCTTCTTTAAGACCAAGTAATAGGTTCCAATATATAGATAGTTCTGTTGTTCTTTGCTGTGTGAGTTACATCAATTGAATGGGAAATTACTAGCATACATGAGAAAATTATTTGAGTGAATAAGGTTTTTAGGTAAAATTGGGGTTTGGGTTTGTGAAAGAAAAGCAGTCATTTGTTATTTTGATAGTGAACTTTTACTACTGTCCTCTCCCTTGGTCGTAGGTCATTGAAAAACCAAGTTAAATCTTTAATGTACTTTTTCTTTTTGTTTATTTCTATTTTTGTGATAATTTTTCTAGTACATTGGTAAATATTTTAGACCAATTACTTAAATAAATTTTCAAACAAATTGGAGAGCTTTAATCTTCAATGTCTCCACATGTAAATTTCTTTTATTTTTGTCATTTAAAAGGATATCTTATCTTCAACCTTGCACTTTTTCCACCCTGTTAGAACTAACGTGTGTAATATGTGTACATTATTATGACAGATTACCATATAATAGGTTAGCAAATTTTAGGCTTGTAATTAGTTCAATTAGCCCTATAATTCCTTTTCTATCAATAAAGTTCTCTCTGGACACACTGACACATGGATGTTTATTTCATAAGACAAGTTTGTCCTTTATGTTCCACATCCTAGCACATGCTTTTGTATAATTTAACAAAAAAAATAAGGTAACCCCCTCTGATACTTTTATGGTGAGTTTCTCCTTGGAGGTCAGGCCAGCTAATTACAACTCAATCCTATAAGAATGTGTTAAAAATTAGTGCTAAAGAGAATTTTTATTATGAAAGAAATCTATGTTCTCATTTTGATGATTTGCTGGAATCCTAATTACCTGAATAATATCTCAGGTTTTTCCATAAGAAGGATTATGTTTCTCTGGAACATCACTTTTATTGTTTTTCTTGATTGTATCCTCTGTAGTGGGATCCAGAAACAGATATCTACAAGCTCCCTTGTTAGAAGGCTTGTTGCGCTAACATTTCTAAGGGTCAGCTTAGCATACATGGAGTGTAAGCGGATTTATGAGGTCTGGTCATCAGCTCTTTCTGTATGGTCTCTGAAGTCTTTAACATGATTCATAATGAAAACCCCTTTTTTTTGGGATAAAAACTCTTACTGAATCATTATCTCTTTTCTTTCCATTCTGTTTTTCCTTGCGTTAGGAACATTCTCTCTTAATAAAGTATTATTTTATCTAAAATAAAGAAAAAAGAAAACATTATGATGATTAGCAATGTTGCTATTGAGCCTTCTTAAAGATCGCAGGTTTTTGGGTGATCGCTATTGTTATTGGTTTATATCTCCTTAGTCCTTACAGTCAGCCAAGACTTCTGAACCAAATTACTTGCATAAGCTATGAATTTTCTTCTGCAACTCCTTCCACTTAATATTTAATTTGCTAATATAGAAGCTCCATAGTTGTGAATCATCTATCGATTAAATGATTTTGTTGCTCCATTTATTTCTCATACGATATCCTAGCTCAGAAGTTGGATTATAGCTCTCCACTTTCTAGGCTAAGCCGTGGTAGTTAAGACTTAGGATTCCAGAACTTTCTCTTCAATACCATTGTGAATTAAGTCAAATGAGTAGTATAGAAACTTGAATTAACAGTACTTTTCTATTTGTTTTCTCAAATCAAAACTCCTTATTACGGCTAATATTTGTGTGTCCAATCACCTCTTTGTAATTTCAATTTGAGACTTAGGCAGTCATGGCAGATTAAGGGAGTGGTATTCTAAAAAAGACATGTTTATAGCATTGAGTAAGACAATAATCAGCCTCTTCATAATCAATGTTTCATTTTAATCTGTTCAACTTCAATGAGTCAAATACTACTGCAGTTAAGGTTAATTAATTCCTTAGTAAGTTGATGTAGTCTTTAGGGTGCAACAGGTGGCAAAATAAATGGCTTCTCTCTAAAAAATTGTCACTCTGTCTGGCTGATTCCATCTGCAACTTACAGTCTTGCAGTCTTTCTAGAACTGCATGCAACTATCCTTTAAGCATACTTCCTGAACAATAGCACACGTGAATATGGCAGATGAGTGTATCTAAATTATTATTTTTTATTTTTATTTAAAATTTTAATTTTATATCTAGCACCATTTTTTTCTTCATCAGATTAAACACATATATGAATTTTATAATACTAATTATGAACAAAGATATTTCTTTTAATAAATTTCAAATATGTTTGTAGGGTCAATGTCTACTAAAGCATCAGAAGCAGCCCTCTTATGTCTATTCAATGTTGGATTGGTTATGGGCAAGAATTATCGCTACAATATTATTGCCAATTCATATGCTGGCAAAGGAGCTTGTCTACAGTAAAATCCATTCAGCTATTGGAATATCAAAGGTAGTATTCTTGTTATTTATTGTTTTATAATACTTGTAATGTATGCTTGTCTTTATTTAATTCTGTCTCATTTTGTGGAGTGCAATACTGTCTGTCTAAATTACAATAAGGGAACTCTTGATAAAAATATTTCAAGTTAAGCAGCAATTGTCCGCTTAACTGGTTAATGGTGTTCAAAGAGTGGCTAATGAGTAACTAGTTATTGAATTAATTAACGACTTAAGTGGTTAATTATTCCTAAACTGAAAATATTTTTACCAAGATATTTTTTTTTTGGGTAATTTTCTCAAAAGTTTGTTCATAATCTTTTCTGTCAATTGTTTGCCTCAAACTGCAATTCTCCATTAACTTTCTAGAGGGCTGGTAAGACTTGGAGAGGAAAGGTTTATTCTCAAAAAGATTTTTTAATGGGCTTGTGGGTGGCATGGCAGCAATAAACAGTTCCCATGGAAATATGGATATAGGGTTCAACTCATGGTTTTCTTCTTTGTTTGCCTCCATTTTAAGATAGGTAATTTGATAAAAGGGCACGGGGGGGTATTATCATCAACCAATTTTATCTGTGTAAAAATAACAGTGAGAGCACATATTATCATTATTTACTTTTTCACATTGAAGTTGCTAGGTAATTATTGTATTTCAAAATAGCATCAAAATTGAAGAAGTTAAGGTTTCTGATGGAAATCTGTATATTTGAAGTTTTACTGTTATGTGTTACGTTGATGTGTTACAACTTACAAATAAGGTGCTGATTACTTAATTGAGTGTGTATCTAGTATAAGCTTTGGTAAAGTGTATTTAGGATAAGCTATGGTTGCAGAATTGCACCTAATATGATGTAATGGACTGCATTATACGGGGTCTTTGGTTCGCAGATTGTTTTTTCATTCCTGGGAATCTTTACATGGGAATGTTGGATTCCTACATTTGGTACAATATTTTGTTAAACATTCCCATGCCAAAATGATTCCCGGGAATGATTTTTGCTCAACATTCTCACACTTTCATTCCCATGCAAAGGTGGTTTTGCTACATTCCACGGCATGGGAATATTTTGCCATGTGATATGTTTAAAATGCCTACCCTACCATTACCACATCATCAGCAATCATTGCCAGCGGCCGTTGCTGATCACCACCACGTCATTGCTGGCGACCACTAGCGGCCACCGTTTGCTGCTGCCGATCGCCACGATATCATTGCTGGCTACCGTTGCCTACCACTGCCTGCCATTGCTGACCAGCACCATGTCATTGTTGGTGATAGTGTTTTGAGATATAATGAAGAACTAGAATGAACATTTTTCAGATTTTCCCTTCTCTTCTTGAAACCTGACAGCTGCAGAAAACTTTGGAACAATCAAGCTAAAGTTTTATGCAGTGATGCTATTCTGACTGACCTTGTAAAAAAGAATGTTTATCAGCCTTTTGGCTAAGCTTTAGTATTTTTCCTTCTTTCACTTTCTGGTGCCTCATGGACGATACTAGCAACTATTGGTGGAGGTCTTTTCGGGCTGCAACAGCAATAGAAGTAAGTAGCGTGTGGGATGGTTCCAGCTGTCTGGTACCTTTGGTTAGATGAAAACAAGAAAAATTTCAAGGAGCAGTTTATACAATTCATGACCACAAGCATGGTTTCCTTTTGAAAGTATACAATTGTGCATAGTTCTAGCTTTGCAAAGGAATAAAACATCCTTGTGGAGTAAATGTTGGGCCCTGATTGTCTTTTAGCTTTTTCCCCCTTATTCTTTTGTTGTATTATAGTTATTATATTGTTTCTTTTCCCCTATTTGCTGGATCCTTTTCATACACCTTCTAAATTCTTGGGATCTCCCCCTTTATGTGACATATATTATTCTTCTAAACTACATACCATATTGTGTTGTTATTCATGATTTTGGAATTGGAGGCCATGATTAGGGAAACTTTCTGGCATTCTGCAGGCTGGAATAAGCGGTGGTGGTAGTTTGCCTTTGCATGTTGATAAATTTTTTGAGGTCTGATACTTCGCACATCTGTAACTTGTAAACAGGATTTGTCTTTTGGAATCCTTTACACATTGGTGCTTTTTTTATAATATGCAGGCAATTGGTGTGAAAGTGCAGAATGGATATGGTTTAACAGAAACTTCACCGGTTATTGCTGCTCGACGACCTAGATGTAATGTAAGCAATGTATCAAATGCAATGCATTATGCCAAGTATCATAATTTCAAGCATATTTTTTGTCCTTTATGTAACTTAGTACTCCACTTAAAAAACTGGTTAAACATGTCATTTTATGAAAAAAAATTTTGAACTCCCACCATTGTCTCTCCCTCTACCTCACTATATGACTATTTCTTTTTTCTTCTTAAATTGAATAAAGGAAAATAAAGCAATAAAAATTGAGAATAACAATTATTTTGTTTTGGTTAAGAGAAAGAAAGGCTAAAGGAGAGTTATGCTGAAAAAGCTGTGCTATACACTGACACACCTACAGTTGTACTTGGCGAGGCAGTGAGCCGGTGAATAGATCAAGACACCAATGTTCTTAAACCTTAACTTAGGGTGCACCCCAAGTCCTAGGCACCAAGAGCTTGTTACAAATAAAAACAAAGCAGCATACTATTCATTTCCTCATTGCTGTCTCTGATAAAAAGGTGTGATACAATCAAAATTTATTGAATAATAAACGAAGTTACAGCTATTTAGAACTTGAATACAGCCTGATGATTTGATGAAGCTATGACAGTTTGAACTTTAATTTATTGACCTTTCATATTTGAAGGGGTGTTCTCTGCCTGTGCATACCTATAATCTTTAATCAAGCTTAAGGAAAAATTGTGGTCCTTCCATAATGAGAAATTGACTTGCCTAGCTTCCTCAGTAGTACCAATCCCATAAAAATGTGTGTAAGTTTACATTTGCAGAAAAATTGTTTATTATTAAAATCATCAATTGCAATTTGCAATAACTGGTTATAATAAGTCTTTCTTTTATTTTCCTTTTATTTGTTCTGTTTTTTTATTTAAATGCCCTACTTTATCTGTAGCACACTACTCCAAACTTTTGTGGGCTGTGGCAAGTCTCTATCTAGAGCTTTGCATTCATAAAAAAGTAATTGCGCAATTTTTGCATTCCTTTAATTATTTTGTAATTTGAGTGTGCAAAGAGGGGTGCTTTTATCTAAAAATGTTACAGATGCAATCTTTTGAAGGTTATTGGATCTGTTGGGCCGCCGGTTCAGCATACAGAATTCAAAATTGTAGATTTTGAAACTGATGAAGTTCTTCCACCTGGTTCAAAGGGCATTTTGAAAGTCAGGGGCCCACAAGTGATGAAAGGATACTTCAAGGTATTTTTCTTTGTGAAAATTTGAACATTTTTTCGTTTGTGTGTGTGTGTGAGAGAGAGAGAGAGAATGCATGTTCATCACATATTCATACTAGTTTTGTTGTGTGGGTACATATGGCAGATATAAGAGCATGGAGATTACTACTCTTATATTTCAGGCTTTCTAATACACTTCCTTTATACTGGAGTTGCAGTTTTTTTTTTTTTTTTTAAATAAAAATTTGATTGTCTGCCAATTGCCAAACTTGAAAATTGAGGCAAGGGGTTATAAAAGGCTCACTAACAGGTGCTCTGCAAGTATTATTTAGATAAAGAGATCTGGTTTTTAATGAAAAAACCTTCTCCATGATATTCCAGCAACCTTTGTAGTGGGTAGAGCAGTCTAACAGTGTTGCTCACTTAAGATCTCACATACACGTCATGTGATCTTATTGATATTTGCTGGATCAAGTTGTGATAGTAGCATGTCTTATTCTTGTATTAGAATCCTTCAGCTACAAATCAGGTCTTAGATGGGCATGGCTGGTTGAATACTGGTGATATAGGTTGGATTGTTCCCCACCATTCAACTGGGCGAGGCCGCCATTCTGGCGGTATGATTGTTGTGGAAGGCCGTGCTAAAGACACTATTGTGCTTTCAACAGGTATAACAGAAGTTTCATTACAGTATAATATGTTTAGCTTTAACTCCTAGAAATTATGTCTCCACTCTCTCTGTCTGAATATGTGCATTTTCTATATATTCAATCCATTAGCGGATGTGAAATAATGGACACTGCCAGTAAAAGTAACCTGGCATTTAACTGAACAGGTTCAATGCGGACTTTTCCATCCATTTGCACTAGTATTTTCTTATTATTTAAAAAATTTAGTATGCACCCATCATATGATGTTCCTTTTTTTGTTTATATATAATTTGATGACCGAGGGGTTTATACCATTTGGTTTGAATTTGCTTCATTATATGAAATAATAGATGACATACATAGCAAATTCAATAGTAACCGCCAACCAGTTTTCAAAATTTACAACTACTAAAGCTTCATTCAGAAGAAATATGTTTAATAGTTTAATTTTTTTAGGTTAAATATTGAATTTTCTAGTCAGTACTATAGCTTGAAATTGAACAAAATGGTGAATCTAAGATTATTGATATGCATTATAATGGGTACTAATTAATGTCAATTATTGAACATATTTTTTCTTTAGAATAAAGAAGCTTAAGAGTAAAACACGGATATTACACTTTATGTATTATACGAAGAAAAGCTTTTTATATTAATAAAATTATTTTGTTACCCCTTTTTCTTACATTTAACCTTCTCCATAAACCACAATGGTGAGAGACTGAGAGTCTGGTGCACTGGGTTGCCATACTTTTGTGCGAATATTCTTTTTAATAATAATGTTTGTTTAGATTTCAGCAAATTGTAAGAGATGTTATTTAATTCTACTTCATACAATATGTTCTATTTTGTATCATCTTTATGTATGTATGTATGTATTGCATTTGCATGTACTATGTAAAGTACACTTCAATGAAGTTCTACATGAGTTCTGATTCACTTGAACAGGTTTAAAACAAGTAATGAATGATAAGACACAATCTTATAAATGAGTTATAAACAAGCTGTTCTTGAACATGAATAAGAAAAAATCTCCTGTTTTTGAACTTCGTTCATTGTTAGATATTAAACCATTCATGAGCTTCCACTTAATAGCTTAAGCACTTAATTGCTTAAGCTTTTGGAATATTTAGTCCTTGACATGGTATAAGCACCTCTATGAACCAAGTGGTTTGGAGTTTAATCCTTTCTGCCCCCATTCTTCATAATTAAGTTGAAAGCACAAGATCAAATGGGCTAATGCATTGTCCATGCTTCAAGTCCAAAAGACTCTGGTGTGAGGAGGTGTGTTAGATATAAAATCAGTCACAGGCTTTCGTTTGACAACTTAAGCATTTGGGATAGTCAGTTGTTTGACATTCATTAATTAAGTTCTTAAATTTTGTTCAAACTTGTTTATATGACTGTCAAATGAACATAGAGTTGAAGATAGAAAAAAAAATTACTACCTAAATTCTTCGGGCTCTTTGAACTCAATTGGATATTTTGTTAACATAATCATATCATATTTAAAAGATTCCAAAATTTCAGAAATTTTTTTAATGAAAAAAATAAATAAATTCAGTAAATGTAACAGTGATTTACTTTACTGTCTGCCTTCCTTGTGTATACACAATTTGTATTTAACAATTGGCTTTCTTAGTTGTTATATGCTTACTGTGTGGCTTGAGACTATTTTCCAATTTTTGAAACTTAATTGCAACTTCTCTCGCAGCACAAAAACCTGATCATCAGTTTTCTATTTGCCCTTATGTAAGTACTGACTACTTGTTTTAATAAGAGAAGGTGAAAATGTTGAACCGGTGGAACTTGAAGAAGTTGCCATGAGTAGCCTGATTCAACAAATTGTTATTGTTGGCCAGGTGAATTCTTGATTTCTTTCAACTTTTATAGCTCAAGGCCTCCTTATTAGTTGTATATCGGATAGTACAAAATGTCATGACTTTTCTTATTGGGTGATAACTGTAACATATAGGACAAGCGACGCCTAGGAGCTGTAATTGTTCCTAACAAAGAGGAAGTTGTAAAGGTAGCAAGGGAGTTGTCAATTATAGATTCCAATAGTTCAGATGTTAGTGAGGAAAAAGTGACCAGCCTGATGTATAAAGAATTACATACCTGGTAAGACTTGTCTCACTTCTGTTTGTTGCAATGAATGCCAGAGAAAATTTATGCCTTAACAGATACCTCCGTGGTATGTAAGTGTTTTTCTGTTTCCAGGGAAGGACGGTGTTAGACTATAACGGTTAATTAGCATTTTGCTTGAAGTTTATGAGAATGGAAGAGAGTAAATTACTTTGTTTTATAGCTAGTTAAGTTGTTTTAATAGTGAAACTGAATACATGGTCAGAGGTGTTACTGAATGGTTAACAAATCTCTCCCTTGCGCACTCTTGTTTCCTTTTTTTTGTTTTTAATCTTTTTAGGAATAGATGAGCATAAATTATGCTGATGGAAGAGGATGTATTTAGTTTTGGTTGAGTGATTGGCAGATATTATTACTGTTATAAACCAAGGACAAGGATGATAGTGTTTCACTTATATATCCCAGCCTTACTGTAACTAGATTCCTTAAGGAAAAGTCAAAACCCAATACAAGATTCTTAATTGAAAGCCTTAGGTACATAGTTATGTTTTTTCAGCACCAGAAAAAAAGTAAAAGAAAGAAAGTTCACCTTTTCCCCTTTGTCATTCACTAAATGGTTTCTCTTCCTATACCAGGTCTTGATTTGTTTACTTTTCCTCCCATTCTTCCTGTCTTATTTATTGTGCAGGATGCCAGAATCTCCATTTAAAATTGGACCAATCCTTCTTGTAAAAGAGCCATTCACGGTTAGATTTGGAATTCATAGCAGTAATATCTTTATGTTAATCACATCACAGAGTTGACATATTTGGTAAATCTTTGCTTTATTGACAGATTGATAATGGTCTAATGACACCCACCATGAAAATTCGAAGGGATAGGGTTGTGACTCAATACAGGGATCAAATAGACAATCTATACAAGTAAACTACCTATTGTCAATGGTATATCATACAGGCAGAAGAGAGTTCTGATTGTACATTATGTTAAGACACAGCTAAGTAAAATGTTAAATCCTTGTCCCTTTGTGACAATCATTTGGTTATTGTATCTTCTTACAGAATGGAAAATATTGTTCTTTACATGCAACTTAAAGTGTGCAGTTAGTTTGAAGCGTTTGGCTTGAACTGAAATTACTGTCTAATGTCTATTAAACTGAAGTCAGACTGTTGGTTAGTAGATGCTTGATGAACTGAGGTTAAGAAATACTCCTTATGTCACCTGACATTTTCCTTGTGTCATGACTCATGAGTACTGGTACCATTAATGAATTGTCAAATATTAATTAGTTGTTAATTCTCATAACAAATGTTTGGAGTTCATAAATTATTGTCAGCAATCAATAAATATTTGACAATTTAGTAAGGTATCCGTGCCAAAGAAAAAACACCAGTGCTAGAGTAATCCCCAAAATAAGTATATTTTTCATGTAGATATGGTAGGATTGAGAAATAGTTTAACTATGATAATAATTATTTTTAAGATATAATTTAAATCTAGTATAAATTTTTTTTTATACTATTGTTTAATTATTATTGACAAATCATTAAAGGAGTTTCACTATAATAACAAACATTTAATAAACTTTTAATGATGTGATAACATACAATTTGATAATAGTATAAACAAAATTTATAGTAGAACAAAATCAAAGTCATTTTTTTATTCTCTAAGCACTAAAGTATCTGCCATTTATATGTTCTCTAATTATTAAGCTACAAATTTAATTGGGTTGTGTTATTAGACTTGAATGATGGGTTAATGTCCTAGTATAATTAATTGTACTGGCCTCCATTAGATACTTTTTTCATTAATAGGCATATTATATAATTAATTAAAAAATAATCTGTAAAATTATATAAAATTAAGGACACTTTAAAATGTACAAAACCAAATTGGCCACGGAGCTAGCAAGGCAGTAAACTTTAGCTGTTGATCCATGAATTCAAGCCCGAGACTCATTGACAAGTTGCAGCACTAGCCTAGACCAGGTCAAGAAGGAAAATGATGGGCAACGTGGTTCCTAAAAGGGGGGAATGCGTTCTTCAACAAACATGCAAGATCCTGGGTAGTAAGGTGAAAAACTACCAAGCAAGCCTGCAAGCTATATATAGACTGAGAAAAAAAAAATCAGAGAAAACTAGAGATTTCATTATCATTCATGTTCATTTTCTACATTTGTACTAAGAAGGATTGGACGTGGTAGTAAGTGAGTTACGCTCCTCAACAGAGGAATAAAATTCAAACCTTTAAGTAAGTACTTGTTAAGAGGGTTTTTTACTCAAAAACTAGTTGCAACCGTATCTAAGATATTAGACTCACAACAAATGTGTGGAGGTATCCCAGCCAAAGACCAAGAAGAAAAAAAAAAGTTTTCTACGTTTGTATTCAGCTTTCCTTGTATATTTGTCAAGTCATGTTTCTGTTAATGTTTGGTGTCGTGATTCTTAGGCTGTTTATTTTTGCTTAGCACCTCAAGGCTATCTGCTGTTTGACATTGTTTTTATGTTAATCAAGTACATGGTGACATGATCCTTGTAGTTAATTCCCCATGTGTTGATCTTATTCTTTGTTAGTCTGCTTGTTTTTACAGCGTTCTTGCTTTCCCCTTTGCATTTTGCTTGCTTACAACTTCCTTACTTTCACATCTTTCTTGCTTTTACCTACTGTGTTGTTTCTACAACTTTCTTGCTTTCACTTTGTGCATCAGTTCTACAGCTTTCTTGCTTTCATCTTGATAGGCTGCCTCGTGTGATGATTGTTAGCTCTATTGTCTTTCAGATTTGTTGTCCTCTCTATAAATACTGTTTCCTGATTTTAGCTTCATTGCTTGTTTTACATCTTGTATGTTAGATTTATTTCTTGCCTTGCATTACATCTTCTGACTTTGTTGCTCGCTTTACTATTTAGACTAAATACACATTTTAGTCTCCTAAAGAATAAGTAACATTAATTTAGTTCTTCAAAAAAATTTGAGATTAATTTGAACTCTTAAAGTAGCATTAAATTATCTTTATGTTACGAATTATGAGAACACTTTTAATAAAACTTTTGTCTAAAGGACCAAATTAAATGATGACAATTTATATGATTGAAAGATTAAATTGGTGTCAATTTTTTTTAGGACTAAATTAATGACATTTTTTATTATTTAAAAATTAAATTAATATCAATTTTTTTGAAGAAATTAAATTAACGTCACTTATATTTTTTAAGAATTAAAATGAGTATTTACCTTGCTATGTATCTTGCACCTTAATTTTCAGCTTATGAATACATTGTTTTGTTGTTTGGCTTTGTGTAACTACTCCCTTGAGTTATCAACTCAGGATTCTATGGAATCCTTGCGAGTCCTATCCATTCTTCACAAAGCTCTCTACCCTTTTAAGCAGGTTTGAAGCACACGTGGACCTATTAAATTGTGGAGGCTTTTGTATAGTGTTCCAATAAGCCACATCAAAAAGCAGATTTCCCTCTCTGAGAAATGTTAAAGCTTATCTAATGGAATAATGGTGGAAGTGTAAAAAGTTAATCATGTTGGTTAGACCATTACCTTTTTCACGCCAACAAAAACACATAAAAAATTGTATTTTAGATGCAGTTATGGTTTAAAGTTCTGAAAAAATTTATCTATGTAAAATTTATCTATGTTTTTAGAAATTAAAATTATAAAAAGAGCAAGTGTTGAATTTATAAATATTAATCTTATAATTAAAATGATGTTAAGATATTCAATGTTAAAAATATTCACTATAGGATGTCTTATTATGCTTTGGTTTTCATTACTTTGGTATAACTCCTATTAGATTGATTTCTAAATAGGCAAGGATAAATTATTATAATTATTAAATTTCAAAAGTTAAGTAGCATCACACTTTAGATTTTAATTTGATATTTCAAATTTTGTTGTATCATTGTGTTCTTAAAGGAAAAATTTACTAAACAGACTTATGATTAGTGATGCTCTATGATAGTGAATGTTGGACAGTAAAGTATCAAAAAGAGCAAAAAAGAAAAGTATAGTAGAGATGAAAATGTTTTATTCACAAAAAAAAAGATGAAGATGTTTTAGTAGATGAGTGAACATATAAAAAAGACGAGGGATGCTATTTTTCACGAATTTTTTTTCACAAAAAGTGTTACAAACGTTATTTACATAAATCAAGGGATGGTAAAAATGATAAATCCAAGAAAAATGAAATAGATAGAGAATTCATAAACTACAAATAACGCATTGAATCATCTTTCATAAAAAACCATTCGTGGGATTTAACATTTATCAAAAAAGATAAATTTATGAACAATCGAGGTAAAGTTTTAATAAAATAACAAGAATTCGCATAGGTTGAATGGGTTATATGAGAAGACTAATCGAGACTAGTGTGTGTGTGGTATATGGGTAAAATGGGATGAAACTTTTATGGATGGATTTTGCATTTTTACTTTCATATCAAACTGACCATAAAGAGAAAAGTGGATCAAATGTATGACAGGTTGATTAAAAGAAGTAGAGGAAGACCGAAAAAAACTTTAAGAGAAACGATTTAAAAAAAAAAACTTTGCTCCAAATGAATTTGTTAGAATTTTGGTTATTATAATAGAGCCCTAATAGCTTCTTATGATTCAGGTAACCAATCCCACCTAATGAAACAAGGCTTTATTATTGTTGTTGCAATTGTTATTATTGCGTCACTTTGTTCATGCTTTTGTAAATGTTCAGTAAGCAAGCAAAGAAAAAAAGAAGTCATATTCAAAAAAATAATTAAATAAATAAAATAAAAGGTCCCAATTGCACAACCAGTTCTTACCAGTAAGGCAGGAAGACATTTAATCAGAACATCATGTAGCTGAAGGGAGAAACAATCTTGACAGTGCTCTCTCAAATTGGAGTAGAAAATTATAAATTTCTGCACTTCTCAATCTTACTTCTTGCAATGACTTGGAAGCAAGGACTATGAATCAGCTTGAGAGCTCTTGCAGATATAAATTATCGAGCATAATAATGCATGCAAAACTAGAAGACCATTGACACCTAATTTAGGGTAAATTGCAATTTTCCATGCTATGACTCAACTTTACTTTGTCCCCCTTATTCAATTGACATTTTGGCATCATGTGGTTTGCTTTGTTGTAACATAATTATCCAGAAGTTTTTTTTTAGTCTATTTTGTAACAGTGTCACGTGAACTCACTTTAAATTACAATTTCTCACCGATGGGTTTGAGCTAAGTTCACTTTAATTATTGTATAAAAACAAACACTTTATCATTCTGTGATTCGCTTGGATACAAAGTCTGTTGTCACATCCTTGATCAAAGTAGATGCTTGCCAACAGTTGTTGAAGGCACAGTTCAGTAATGAATAAGAGAGAGAGAGATTTCCAGAACAAAACAAAAATGCTTGCTAAGCCTAGCAAATAAAGTCAATTGAAGAAAACAACTCACTAACAAAGTTCCAAAAGGAATGGTAAGCATCTGCACAGGGCACGGTAGCATTTTTCAAAGCAAGAACCTCAGTTTGATCATCAAATTTGTGGAATTTTCAATTAGAATTCCCAAGTCACCAGAAGTCACAGCAAGAAAAGCTTTTTTTTTTAAAAATTTTTCAGTAATATTTTGATTATAAAACTATTTTAACTACAAAATAAGCTAATTCAAACATATATCTGTTTGAATTTTTTAAATATTTAAATTTTTCACTTTATCTTTTGTTGGTTACCGAAGACCAAATCAAATGTTTTATCTTCAGTCAGTTATAGAAGATAAGTTAAGAGGTGGTTCACATTTATCCCCATATCTTCAAAAACTATATTCAAACAATTACTTCAGTAACTACCTACTAAAAGTGTACATCTATAACCGCTTCTGTGATGGGCAGAGGCTATTTAAGAGGATGTGTGTTCATGGTTTTGGGTCCCTAAGTTTGCTTTCGTATTCAGTTTCAATATACACCATTAAAGTAACGAGAGTGAAAGCTTAGAAGCACCACAGAAACTAAAGTTCGGAGCTTTAAAAACTATAGCAATGGTGGGAGGTATATTCGATCTCTTTATGTTTCTGCATAGATCTAATTGTTGTTTGTCCGTGTAAAGCATGATTAGATCATTTAGATTTTGACCAACATTTGGTATAAGAGCATTCCAATACTTCTGCCTTGTCTTTTTATTTTTTGGCAATGTTCTATACATGAAAACTTTGATTTCGTGTTTGCAATTTAGACGTTTTTGATAGAAAGTTAGATAGGAAATCATTGGAAAATTGAATTTCTATCGATTCTGTACTTTGAAACGTATATTTTGGTGTAAAAATGGCTTAGAAACCGTCGGGTTTCATTTCAGGTCGGAACCGGGTCGAAGCGACCTGGCTGGAGGTTGAAGACAACATAAACGACATGTCGTTTTTGGCTCAATGTGGTCAACAAGTCGTTTTGGCCCTTGGACAGCTACTGTCGTTTTTAGTCGTCTTCTTGGCTGTCGTTTTGGCTGCTATCAAAAACAATAGCACTTTGGTCCTGCTGGGTTCGAACTTAGGAGCTGGCACGCTGCATTTCCGCAACAACGGTGCCTCTGCTAGTTGTGTTGCGCCTTCTTTTGGGTAAAGTGTTGCAGCTTCATTTGCTTTTAACCATTTTTGAAATATGTTTTGTACGAAAAAGAAAAATTTTGTCATCTTGAGCAGATAAAATAAAATAAAAAAAAATTTTGTTTGAATTTTGTGCATAATTTGTATGTATTCTTTAATTTATTTTATATATTGATGCAAGCAATTTTGTGGATATTGTATGCATGAAATCAAATGTCTAGTGATCTATATAATTTAATTAATTAGAGATTAGTCACATCATCTTTAATTATTAAATTATATATTAAGAGCCTCTAGATCACATAAAGTATATGACATTAATTGTAATTGATCATATGTAATATAATAGATTTTATCCCACAAAAAATTTTTATTATATTTGTATTACCAATTAAGATAGAATATGAAATTATATTTGTAATTTATCCACAGGAATTAGGAAATATAATTTCACAGTTTTATCATAAAGTTATGTATGGATCTAATAGAATTAAAACTTTAGCTCACAGGCAAGTTTTATGTCAGTAGATTCATGATTTTTAAGCGTGATTTACATTGGTAAAACATGATATAGAAATGTTGGCCTCAAATATTAATTATAAGCATGTATGTTTAATATTTTTACAGTCATACAACTTGTGAATTTTTTTTGATATGAAATGTGATATTCCCGAATTAAGAGGTGATAATTACAAGATCTGGAAGGAAAGAATTCTTCTTCATTTAGGGTGGATGGATATTGACTATGCTATTAGGAAAGACGAACCACGACCTGTCACTGAGACCAGCACTCCATATGAGGTTGATCTATATGAAAAGTGGGAGCGATCTTAATCATCTCTCAATTATGTTCATTAAGACTAAAATCTCTGTTGGAATTCGAGGTTATGTCGAGCAATATGATAATGTCAAATCACTTCTGAAGGCCATTGACGAACAATTTGAATCTTCAGATAAAGCACTGGCCAGCCCCCTAATTATGATATTTTCTTCCCTGAGGCTCACTACTGTGAGAGGTGTGCGTGAGTACATCATGCAAATGAGAGACATTGCGGCTCAATTGAGAACACACTTGAGGTGAACATGTCTGATTCCTTCCTTATGCATTATATCCTGAACACTCTGCCATTGCAATATGCACCCTTCAAGATATCCTATAACACACATAAGGATAAATGGTCAATTAATGAACTTTTGACCATGTGTGTTCAGGAGGAGGGAAGATTGTTAATGGAACAGGGAGAGAGTTCTTTAATGACAACTGAGAGGAAGGATCAGAGCCAAACCAAGAAGAAGGGGAAAGGTAAAATACCACCCCAAAATGGAATCAAGAAGGAATCCAAGTGTTTCTTCTGTAAAAAAGAAGGGCACATGAAGAAAGGATGCACCAAATTCCAGTAATGACTTGAGAAGAAAGGTATGCCAACCTCATTTGTTTCTTATGAATCTAATATGGTTAATGTTAATCATAACACATGGTTGATTGATTCTGGTTCTACAATCCATGTTTCGAATACATTACAGGGTATGCGAAGCCTAAGGAAGCTAGTGGGAAGTGAACAATGCATCTATTCAGGAAGCAAGATGAGCTTCACATGTGGAGGCTATAGGGATATGCAGTTTAGTTTTAAGTAGTGGTTTTGTTTTAAATTTGGAAAAAGACTTTTTATGTTCCAAGTTTCTCTAGGAACTTAATTTCAGTTTCAAGACTTGTACCTTTTGGTTATTCCTTTTCGTTTTATGAGACATCTTTCAGTTTGTTTTATAAATCTGATCTCATTGGGCATGGTACATTATCTGATGGTCTTTTCTATATTGATTTACACAATGATACTACTTATGACGCTATGCATGTTGACATTGGTACGAAACGATGTGTTATGAATGAAGATTCCTCTATGTTATGGCACCGGATACTAGGACATATCTCCGTTCAGAGAATTAAAAGATTGGTAAATGATGGAGTATTTAGTACTTTAGATTTTATCGATTTTGAATCTTGTATAGACTGCATAAAGGGAAAGCAGACGAACAAGTCTAAGAAAGGTGTCAAGAGGAGTACTGAACTATTAGAAATCATACATACAGATATTTGTTGTCCAGATATAGACACACATGGTCAAAAATACTTCATCTCTTTTATAGATGGTTATTTATGATACATGTATCTCTACATGCTTAATAATAAGTATAAAGCGTTAGATGCCTTTAAGATATTTAAATCTGAAGTAGAGAAACAATGCAACAAGCAAATTAAGATCGTGAGATCAGATAGAGGTGGAGAATATTACGGTAGATACACTGGAGATGGACAAGCACTTGGGATCGTTTGCGAAGTTTCTTGAAGAGCACGGGATAGTTGCCCACTACACCATGGTCTAGTTCTCCAGATCAAAATGGTGTAGCAGAAAGAAGAAACCGAACATTATTGGATATGGTGCGAAGTATGCTAAGTAGCTCTAAGCTTCCTAAGTCATTGTGGATTGAAGCTCTTAAGATGGCTGTATACATATTGAAACCGAGTTTCCTAACTAAGGCTGTCCCAAAGATGCCATTTGAGTTATTTAAAGGTTGAAAACCGAGTTTACGAACATGTACGCGTTTGGGGATGTCCATCTGAAGTTAGAATCTATAAACCCACAAAGAAAAGAAGCTTGGACCCAAGGACCATTAGTGGGTATTTTGTTGGATATGCCGAAAAGGTCTAAGGGATACAGATTTTATTGTCCATCTCACACCACTAGAATTGTGGAATCAAGAAATGCTAAATTTCTTGAAAATGACTTGATTAGTGGGAGCGATCAATGCAGAAACTTTGTTTCTGGAGAAAGATCATTCAGAATACTCAACCTTCCATACCTCAAGTATAAGATTGGTTGTTGTTCAACAATACCCTCTTCAGTTTAACCGAATGTTGTACAACCAGTCCATTCAAGATCCACAGCCTGCTGATACTTAATCCAATAGATCAAGTTGTTGATGAGGAACAAGAAATTATTGATCAACCAATTGAACAACAAGTTCCTCAAGAAGATAATGATACAACATTAAGGAAATCTACTAGAATAAGGAAATCAGCGATACCTAGTGATTATATTGTGTATCTACAGGAATCTGACTATAATATTGGAGTCGAAAATGATCCTGAAACGTTTTCACAAGCCATGAGTTGTAAAGAATCAAATTTATGGTACGATGCTATGAATGATAAGATGAATTCTATGGCATCTAATGGAGTCTGGGATCTTATTCAGTTGCCTGATGGTGCAAAAGCCATTGGATTGTAAATGGATCTTTAAAACAAAGAAAGATTCATTAGGCAACATTGAAAGATATAAAAGCAAGATTCGTTGTAAAAGGATTCACTCAAAAGGAAGGAATCGATTATAAGGAGACATTTTCTCCTGTATCTAAGAAAGATTCTCTTCGTATCATTCTAGCATTAGTTGCACATTTTGACTTAGAGTTGCAACAAATGGATGTGAAAACGACCTTTCTCAATAGAGATCTAGAGGAAGAGGTTTACATGAAACAACCAGAAGGATTTTCCTCTAGTGATGGTGAGCATTTGATGTGCAAGCTTAAGAAATCCATATATTGATTGAAACAAGCTTCCTGTCAATGGTATTTGAAATTTCATGATGTCATTTCTTCATTTGGTTTTGTGGAGAACATTATGGATCAGTGTATATACCAAAAGGTCAGTGGGAGTAAGATTTGTTTCCTTATTCTATATATGGATAATATTTTACTTGCAGCCAATGATAAAGGCTTGCTATATGAGGTGAAACAATTCCTCTCTGAAAACCTTGACATGAAGGATATGGGCGATGCCTCTTATGTTATTGGCATCAAGATACATAGAGACAGATTTCGAGGTATTATTGGTTTGTCTCAGGAGACCTATATCAACAAAGTTTTAGAGAGATTTCGGATGAAGGATTGTTCACCAAGTGTAGCTCCCATTGTGAAGGGTGACAGGTTCGATTTGAACCAGTGCCCAAAAAATGATCTTGAGCGGGAACAAATGAATAACATTCCTTATGCTTCAGCTGTTGGAAGCCTTATATATGCTTAGGTTTGCACAAGACCTGACATTGCATTTGTTGTTGGAATGTTAAGGAGATATCAGAGTACTCCAGGTTTAGATCACTAGAGAGCTGCAAAGAAAGTGATGAGATACCTCCAAGGGACTAAAGATTACATGCTTCTGTATAGACGAACTGATAATTTGGAAGTGATTGGCTACTCTGATTTAGACTACGCTGGCTGCATTGATTCGCGAAAATCGACTTCAAGATATGTCTTTATGCTAGCCGGTGGAGCCGTATCTTGGAGAAGTGCCAAGCAGACTCTGACTGCTACTTCCACTATGGAGGCTGAGTTCGTATCTTGTTTTGAGGCTACCTCACATGGTGTATAGATGAGGAGTTTTATTTCTGGACTTAGAGTTATGGATTCGATTTCTAGGCCATTGAGGATATATTGTGACAATTCAGCTGCTGTTTTTTATGGCTAAGAACAACAAAAGTGGTAGTCGAAGTAAGCATATCGACATTAAGTATCTGGCCATAAGAGAACGTGTTAAGGATAAAACAATGGTTATTGAGCACATTAGCACTGAATTGATGATTTCCAATCCTTTAACTAAAGGCATGCCACCACTGAAATTTAAGGATCATGTAGATAGAATGGGATTTGGTTCCCTTATGTAGTTTTCATTGTAAGAATGATATTATTTTAATAAAACTTTATTTGTGATGTTTTCTCATTTCAGTTTATGCGCATATTCATTTATTCATTTTGAGAAATATCAATGAAGTTTGGACCTAGAATAAACATTGGGTTTATTCATTAAGTTATATGGGCTTGAGGGATATGATACATTGTGATACATGGAAGATAACACTCGCTTTTAGATGACCTATCGCCATGATTCATGTATTTTGTTTCTCACTGTAGTATATGGTGGGATTATGTGGACCAAGTGGGAGAATGTTTGAATTTTTCAAATATTTGAATTTTTCACTTTATCTTTGGTTGGTTACCGAAGACCAAGTCAAATGTTTTATTTTCAGTCAGTTATAGAAGATAAGTTAAGAGGTGGTCCACATTTATTTCATATCTTCAGAAACCATATTCAAACAACTGCTTCAGTAACTACCCACTAAAGGTGCACATCTATAACCGCTTCTATGATAGGCAAAGACTATTTAAGAGGATGTGCGTTCATGGTTTTGGGTTCCTAAGTTTGTTTTCGTATTCAGTCTCAATATACACCATCAAAGTAACGAGAGTGAAAGCTTAGAAGCGCCACAGAAACCAAAGTTCGGAGCTTTTAAAACTATAGCAATGGCGGGAGGTATATTCGATCTCTTTATGTTTCCGCATAGATCTAATCGTTGTTTGTTCGTGTAAAGCATGATTAGATCATTTAAGTTTTGACCAACAATATCAATTCCCATCCTTAAAATGGTGATATGACAATTTCTACAAACATGGAGATTTGTCACTATGTATAGCAGTCCCTGGAACAGCCTTAAGAACCCCATAAGCCACAGCCAACCTCCCACAGTCTCACTGTGCCAGAAAAGTTGTCTTTCCTTCCTTGTTGATCCATGTCATGTACAACTGAGCTTAGTATCAGGAACCTAGAATCTCAATCCTTCATTGGATGAGTGAGATGTCTCTCCAGCATAAAACAGAGTTTTCCTTTCTCAAGTCAATGCAACTATACATAACCTGGTTCCTTTTTAGCTTCCATGACCATCATTAACTTTCTCACCTTTGAAACATTTTCCCACATACCTACTCCAGCATAATGTATATATTGCCATCATCTGCTTGTTACCCATGTAGGTTCATCAGGCTTGAGTGGCATTGTTCTGATGAGATTCTCGGAAAGTAAGTATAATGGTTAGAGGGCCTGATTCCATAATATTCAGTTATTGACCGGAACAAAGCATGGCCCTTGCTAACTAGACCAACGTTACTGCAGGCGTAGATATCAACCCAACAAAGGTCACCATCGTTTGGCTAAACTTATGAACCATGGACTCGATGCGGGGATACGGATATAATATAACATGAGGAGATGACAAATGTTAAAAATTATTGAAGATATAAACTATAAAATTAATATAATATTAACGTAAAAGAATAAATCTTATGTATATATGAGTGTGTAAGATAAAAATATAAATACTTATATTTAAAATATAAGTACTATTACATAATCATTTTTAACTTAGATCCAGCAGAAAAATAATTAAAAAAATCAGTTATTGTCATTGTAAGTATGATAAAATATTATTTTTTATTTATTTCTTATGATATTATATTTATATTGACATAAATTTAAAAAAATAGAATAAAAAATATGTTAAAGACTATAAATATTATAAGTGTTTGAAAAGTATATATATCTTACACGAGTATGACAACCATTTTAAAGTTTACCTGTTTCTTTGAGCTAAACTCCATCCAACACCATCTCATTATACAAAGCCAACGCCTCCTCCTCAGCTTGTCCATGCTGGGCGGTGCCAACAATAATTGAAGTCCGAGAAATTGCATCCTTTCTGGTTTCTGCACAGTTTGTAGCAAATATCTTTTGCAGCTAAAACTGTCACCCATTTGGCATAAATTAGTCGAGCGTTATAACCAGACCATGCATATGTTTTCCAAGCTCCAGAACAGGTAAATTAGTACAAGCACTAACTACACAGGAAAGAAGTCAACGAACCAACGGGGCCTACAAAAGTAACAAAGAAATAATAAAAAGCAGCGATTTTCACTTGACTAGATTAATTATGCCTGCCCTAGTTTACCCCTAATGTATTTGGACTAGGGTAGGTCCATATGCATTAGTCTACTTCTGAGTACATCTAATTGAATTAGACAAATAAAATGTTGAAAAGTTGAAAAGAGAAAAATAACAAAGTAATGAGAAATAGTACAGTGTCACCACATGGTTATTGTTTATCTTGTAATAAAAATAAAATGCTACATTATTAATTTTTACATTCTTATACATATAGATTTATATAAAAAAACTAAATATATTATTATTTTCTATCCACTTAATCTTAATAATTTACCTATTTGATTTAGCTTTTAAATTTTTTAAACTGGAATTCTTTAAAAATAGAAATACTTTTATTAGCCTTAAAAAAAACAATTCACCTGATCTTTTTTTTATTTATATTTTATCATAATCTAAATTAAATTTTTAAAATTTTTCATTAATAAATTATTTATAAATATTTTTATAAATATTTAAAGAATATATTTTAATCTTAAACTAGAACAAATTTTTTTTATAAACCTAAATTTCACAATGCCAAAATAAGAAAAGAAATATTTTCATCGGTAACGCCAAACTGTACATCAAGCTTGGCTGGGTCCCAGACTGTTTCTGTGACTTTACAAAACAGGAGGACTTGAAATTTCATGTGACTAGTAACAGTGGCAGACACCCACAGCCTGATTTCCTCTCCATTCATCGTCGTCGTCGTCATCATCATCATCATCATCTTCTTCTTTCAGAGAGAGAGAGAGAGAGAGAGAGAGAGAGAGATGGCTACGGATGTGGCAGTGTTGGAGCATGGTGTGGTGGGAGACAAGGTGGTGAACCAGAGCAACAGGGATGCCTCCTGCAAATCAGGGCCGGGCTATGCTACCCCACTGGAGGCCATGTCTGGTCCCAGAGAGACTCTCATTTATGTCACTGCAATCTACTCAGGTACCAAAAACTGGTTCTTTTTTCTTATTTCTGTGCTCTCTCTGTGAAAATGCTAATTCAGTTTCAGCTTCATTGGAGGGATAGATAGGTATTAGGAAGAAGAGAGAGTGATGATGGGTTTCTCACTTTGTTACAAATAATTGAGCTTGCTCATCTATATGTCTATGTATACTGAATATTCGCATTTCTGTTTTTTTATAACTTTTTTATAAATCTTAAACCAACAAATATATGCTATGATAATGGGTAAAAGTTACATTTTGTTGTAAAATATGTATTTCTTTCTAGTACAGTGAATGGAGGCTTGATACAGTTTAAAGTAACAGTCTCTATTAAAAAGAACATGTGCAATTTGGTGATTTTATTTATTGATGAATGGTGATGATTTGATCACAATACAGGAACAGGAAGAGAGAAGCCTGACTATCTGGCCACAGTGGATGTTGATCCAAGCTCCCCAACTTATTCAAAAGTTATCCATAGGCTACCTGTGCCTCATTTAGGTGACGAACTGCACCATACTGGGTGGAATTCATGCAGCTCTTGCCATGGAGATCCATCAGCAGATAGACGATATCTGATTGTACCTTCATTGGTGTAAGAGACTAAATAGTTACTTTCAGTGATCACTATATATATATATATATATATAATACATATATATAAAATTAAAAGAAGAAACAAGCAAGTCTACTTTGTTTGTGGCTTTTGATTCCTTTGGTATAACAACAACACTGGTTTGCTTTACCTGGTTAGAATAGAACTATAATTATATGCAGCATGCTGATTTATGTTTCAAGTAAAAGATGTAATTTTACACATGGTTGCCCAAGTTTGGATGTCTCTTGGTGTAGGCTGCTACATCAAAACCATATGACTGACATATTTCAATTTGTAACCTTGTGATTCATTGTTTTCTTTTTCGTTTACCTTGGGTCCAGTGGCACCTTATTAAGGGGCAGAACCAGATTGGCCAATAGTTTGGCCATCCCCCACAACCCTGCCTGGCCAAAAAGATTATATTTATTTATATTTGAAAAATTTCATTTAGTTACTAAGTTAATTCCATAATACATGTCACTGGACACATCAAATTTATATTTGTTTTCCTTTTGAATTTTAGTTCCAGCCCCTAATTTATTTTAATGCTATTGTTTCCATGAATCATTTATCTGGATTTGGGATTTATAAGGTTCTAACTAATAATTTCTTCTTTCAAAACACTGAGATGATTAGTTTATCATGTTTTCAAGTATAAAAGTATGCTAAAAACAGGAATTTTTGACAATCTATAACCATCAACTAGATGTTTTATTTGTCTATTTTTTATACAGTAAGATATTACATTATCAGAAAGGGAGAATACAAAAACACAAGTTAAGATATCATCCTCAAACTGAAAAACAGTGCAGAAGCAGAAGGAGTACATAAATACAGTATAAACTTTTTGTGTCAAAATAATGATGTTACAACACAAAAATTATTGTTTGGACCCTAGCCACGGTATGTTTTTCTGGCCTTTCCATCTTCCTTATCATTTCCATATTCTGTAATGGCATTTAATCTGCCTTAAGAAAGTAGCTAAGCTCTAATAAATATCTGTGTTACACACTATGAGTTTACCTGTATTTACATTTGCAAGGTTCATAAACTGGAAAGAAAGATATCAAGTTTCTAACAATTTCCTTATTCAGTCTGCTTTATCATATTTCAGATCAAGCCGCATATATGTGGTTGACACAAAAACAAATCCAAGGTCTCCATCTTTGCACAAAGTTGTTGAGCCTGAAGATATCATAAGTAAGACTGGATTAGCTTATCCACACACATCTCATTGCCTTGCTTCTGGTGACATAATGATCTCATGTCTTGGAGATAAAGATGGAAATGCAGCAGGAAATGGATTTCTTCTTCTTGATTCAGAATTTAATGTGAAAGGAAGGTACCCTTTTTTTATTATATTAGATTCAGAATTACTAGAATGCATGTTCTGATGTCAAAAGTACTCTCATATTACCAATTCTTATTCTTCTCTGCATGCATTTGGTTTCTGATTTGCTGGGAGATCTTCCTAGTTTTAATTGCTCATTTTGAAGTCGAGTTGACTGCCAACATGCGAAATGGGGCAATCATAGATTGACAATTTACTTTGATGCTTAGAGATGAAAAAAGTTTTGTAAAATGCTTTATACGTAATCATTAAATAATTCCTTGCAGATTGAGCACTACAGCAGCATATTTCTTCGCATATGATTTTGCATCTTCGTCAACAGTCTATGAAGCTAATTATATGAAATAGTTAGCATTTCAATGGCATATTATCTAATTATTTTACTTTTTATCTTGCTTCACATTTGTTAGGTGGGAGAAACCTGGGCACGGTCCATTATTTGGCTATGACTTCTGGTACCAACCACGGCACAAGACTATGATTAGCACATCTTGGGGTGCTCCCGCTGCTTTCACCAAAGGTTTTAACTTACAGCATGTCTCTGATGGCTTTTATGGGAGGCATCTACATGTTTACAACTGGCCTGTTGGCGAACTAAGACAAATATTGGACCTTGGTGATACAGGGCTTCTACCCTTGGAGGTAAGTTGCTTAACATAATCTAGAGAGTTGTTTCTACAAGTTTTAATGCACTTTTTTTTTATTGTTTTTGCTTTTTTCTGTAGTTGATGCCATTATGTTATTGTACTTGTGATTTAATTATAAATTTTTACTTTATTACCTCTTTCCCGTTGCTTGTACTTGTGAAGCTTTCTGCAAAAGTTGGCATATTGTATAACTAAATTTATCCTAAATGCAGGTAAGGTTTCTGCATGATCCTTCTAAAGATACAGGTTTTGTTGGGTGTGCATTGTCAAGTAACATGGTGCGATTTTTCAAGACCCAGGATGGGTCATGGAGCCATGAGGTATGTAGAAAGGATATCTATACATGTATTCTCTTTTGGTTAGTGTTTTTCCTTCAAACAAGGCATATTGATCAATAAATACTTATAGCCTAAGCTGACTTTGCAGGTTGCAATATCAGTGAAACCATTGAAAGTGGAAAACTGGATCCTTCCTGAAATGCCTGGGCTTATAACTGATTTTCTGATATCTCTTGATGATCGGTTTCTGTACTTTGTGAATTGGCTTCATGGGGATATAAGACAGTATAACATCGAGGACCCTAAAAATCCTGTACTGACCGGCCAAGTGTGGGTTGGAGGACTAATCCAGAAAGGAAGCCCTATAGTAGCTATAGCAGAAGATGGTGAAAATTGGCAATCTGATGTTCCAGACATTAAGGTTAGTGCTATTTAACTTTCAAATTGGTAACCTGGTGTCAAATTCTTGCGTATCAAATATTTGGATTTGATTAGTTATTGGACGCATACTCTGAACAATTTCCAGGGGAAGAGGAATTTGGTGTTAGTACATATTCTTTATGGAAGTAATGATGATTCTGGCCAAAAAGAAATAGTAATGATGATTACTGATTCAGCTCTTAATGTAAACAAAATTTTCAAAATAACATTAAAGGTTTTTCTCAGTAGGGTTGAGTGAAACACAACTTTTAATTTAAGTTCTTAAATGAATGATTTCTAAGCAAGACAGTGAATGGATTAACTCTTGTAGACATTTTGCTTGGCATCTTAAGGACTACATTTGCGCTCTAATTTTCACTTCATTTATGAGAGAAAAATTTTACTATGAAAATATGAAATGGTAGCTGCTTCATTTTCACCCTCTCTATAAGCATGAATTGCTTTTCACTTGTTCCATTTTGCCAACCTTAGGCTCACCATAGAGCATTTCACATCAGCGTAGCATGTTTACATTATGTTATTTATTTACCAAGTGCCGTGCTATATGGTTTTGTCCTTAAAATGTAATTCTATACTTGTTCATCTTCTAATTCATTTATTAATTGATAATTCGTTAATATAGTTACTTGCCACTGACAAAACATTCACTTCGAGGCAGAGCATGACCTCACTACTCACTAGTGTGTTATTTCCCTTTGTAGTATTATGCTACTGTTTCACCTCTAAAAGCAGATGTTTGAGTTTCAAATTTTAGCCTTGCAGGATCAAAGTTAATTGCCTTCAATGATCAAAGACATAACAGTAGGAGGAAAATAAACAGAGAGGGTGCAAACCTATTTGTATTGTCACTGTTCAGCAACATTACTTGTGCATTGTCTCCACTAAGTCCTCATGTCTAAGTGACAAGGGCATTCATCCCATTTATGCATGGACTTTACTCTGCTATATTAGAATATCAAGAATGTGTAATGTGACCCCGTACCTCAGGCACTCAATTCAATAGTTAACATGAGTAAAACTTAATGGACTATATTATAAATGTACACCACTCCTTAAAAAGTTGATAGCACATATCAATTGTTGAATGAAGTATATAAGGTACTCAATGCCTACTTAAGAATTTCTTTCCCTTAGTAACTGATGAGATCAAAATTTTGCTTTTCAGGGAAACAAGTTGAGAGGGGGCCCTCAGATGATTCAGTTGAGTTTAGATGGGAAGCGGCTATATGTTACAAACTCACTCTTTAGTACATGGGACAAGCAATTTTATCCAGAGCTTGTTGAGAAAGGATCCCACATGTTGCAGATTGATGTTGATACTGAGAGTGGTGGCCTGAAAATTAATCCCAACTTCTGTGTGGACTTTGGAGCTGAGCCTGATGGTCCCTCCCTTGCCCATGAGATGAGATATCCTGGTGGCGACTGCACTTCAGATATATGGATTTGAGCAGACGGATCATAGTTTCATTGTAATAAAGGCATCTTTCACAACTATATATATATATATATATATATATATATATATATAGTTGTAATGTCAATGCTTGTTCGTATACATCATCTTGAAGACACAGTTTTGTGTAAATATTAAGTCCTACTCACCTCCAAGACTTAGTAAATGGGTTATTTTATCTTTGCGGTTACCACCTACTTATATGACTTGTACCTGAAAAATGAGATTTTTAGGAGGTACATATAGTGTAAGACAACCTCCTCTTTTTTTTTTTTGGGGGGTGAAGGTAAGACAACTTTCATACGGTGAATCATCGAGTATGTGCCACGTGTGAACCATCATTGTCTCTCTCTATAATTACTAAATTAAATTTTTTAATATCAATCATTGTTAGTACATAAATAATGAGAGACAAATTGGGTCTTTTGCCTCCGTTTATCACCAAAAAAAAATAAAAATAATGAGAGACAATGATGAATCACGTAGTTGGCACGTGATGAGTAGTGAAATGTAAAAACATTGTTTTACAATGGATGTATCAAATAATCTAATCTTTTAAAAAATTAATTCATGCTCATTTCCAACTTAGACAACATTAAACAGAGAAAAAAAAAGAAAAGAACGGAATGGAAAGGATATTGAGGTGTATAAACGACTCATTACTAATAAACTTAGGTCTCCTGCTGAAGTTTTTACTTGTTAAAGCCGAATCTATGATTATAACATTCTTGATTAATGGCCTTGCTTGGGATACAACCAACCAATTTTAAGGACAAGATGAGTACTGTTTGAGCATTGATGTATTAAATAAATAATTTTTAAATGTGTGTTTAAATTAATTTATTTTATATTTAAAGAAATTTATAATTAAAATTTTGTTAAAAGAATTTTAAAAAAAAATATAATTTTTTTTAAAAAAATAATAAGTTATCAAACATTCAGTAAGTGGGTTCAATAAGACACACAAGTTAAGTAAGACATATATAAATTAAGAAAATCGGATTTCATGCTCAAATTAAGATAATATTAATTATATTAACAGTCACATCATGAATGTGCTGCACCTTACTTTTTATAGTGCTTCTTCCCTTTTAACTGCATCTAAAATGACAGGCTTAAGAACAGCTCTCCAGCCAAATCATTTGAATATGATGTACCTCTTAACACATCAACTCGCACTAATAATGTTACGTTACTTTGAAGACTGTAATGGTTCATTCTTACTAGGACTTTACCTAGGTCTATTGAGAGATAACTTTTGCTCATTTGAATTTGCTTAAAAAAAAGTGCTTTTTTCTTATAACTTTTTTTTTTCAAAGACAGAAAATTATTGTGTTTCAAATTAAATTAAAGTATTTTTTGGAACTCAAAAAATTTGGATGAAAAATGTAATGAGAAGTACTTTTTCTGGAAAAAAAAAATCCAATCTAAACGATCCTTCATCGGAGAAAATTAATGCTTCTAAATGATTAGATGGTCAAATGGCAGTGTCTCACTGGGAGATCTGCTTGCCCAACAAGAAGTTTAAATTTTACCAGCAAGAACACCTGGAGCACTGATATGAATTTTCATGATAAAATTATTATGTACTTTAACTATTTTTAATACATAAAGTCAGAATCAAATTGACTATTCCAAAAGGTTACGAGTCTAAATTTTATTAGAATCTCTCATTAGTAGATAATTTATAAATACCACTGTAAGTCATCATTAACAGATAACATGTAATTATAAGCATTACTTAAACACAAAGGCAACAATGAATCAGAAATTAAACCACAATATCATTTAATTGACTTTCTAGTTTCTAGAGAAAAGTAGTGCACAACAATAGATAGTTGAAGGTGAATCTATTCTTTATGTCTTATTCCGTGTCCACCTCCAATGGTTCTCATTTTTCAAGTATTAGCGCTATAAATGGACAGACTTTAACCTCAAATTCACCACTGAATTGAGTCTTCACCTGAAAAAAGCAATGATTTATAGGGAATGAAGCAGTGAGCTTTTAGGAGAGTTGGAAATGGAGTCTCAAAAAACCCAAAACCCTGCTAAAGCAAACAAGTACATTACTTTGGAAGCTATCAAGCGCAACATAGTACCCTGCAGCAAAAACTGCCTGCCGCCACCTTCAAACCCTTACAACAGAGGATGCTCCAAGATTTGCAGGTGCAGAAAATGAAGTCTTCAGTTCTTTCAAAATGGGAAGAACAAGGAAATTAAGAACCTCTCTTTATCTTCTTTTTAACTTGTACTATGGTGAGTTCTTATCTGCCCTTGTGTGCTATTCTAGCTTCTGCTTTGTAAACACAAGATAATAATACATGGCACAAATAACAAACTGCATGTATAATAAGTTTGTTGAACAGAGTCCAATATCATGGTGAAGCTAAGAGAAATTGTTATAGGCTTTTTGTTTATTAGGTGAGATATAGCCACTTTTAGCATCCACAAATGTGTGTGCACTGGAATTCTTGATCTTCTATAGACCCAGTTTATATTCACTTTGTGAACTCAACAGTCTAGATATGCTTTGTGCAGCAGATCCTATATAAAATCACTGGATCCCACTGCACGTAATAAATCTGGACCATTGAGTCCACAAAATAAATATAGACTCAGTTTATACAATATTTTGCTGTGTGCCATGTGCAAACATGAGCCATTGGGATTCTACAATGAAAAATTAAAACTCTTTTTTAGGGCATAGATCTCTTACAGTTAATTATGGGATGATGATCTTATAGCATACCCCAACTTCTGCAGTTCATGTGTCGTGATGGCTAACTAGTATTGAAGGTTGTATCTATTGATGTTAAATATGAGTACTTTTATCCAGTTGTGATTTTCAGATGTGTAGGGTAGCCAAACCAAAATCTAGTTTGAGGCCTAAAATTACTTCGAACGGTGTGCCAACATGTTTGGTAACTTTTGAAGAATTCAAACGTGATATTAACACTTTAAACATAAAATTGATATTTTGTTGCTTTTGTGATGGGAAAAAACTTGTTTGGATGCGTATTAACAAAAATATCCTTATTTTCAATCTAACTTAAAAAATAATTCATATCTTTTCTGATAATTACATATTTAAAAGTGATTTTGATAAATAATATCTAAATAATATTATTGTTGCTAAAGTCATTTTTTAGATAAAGGTTTCTAAACATAAATTATAATCATGCGAATTCACTTTTGAGGAAAATTAAGTTAGCAAAATTAAATTAATCCAAAATTAAGTTTATAAACTCTAATGCAAATTGGTTTGAACTATTTGAGGCATAAAAATTGCCTCAAATAGTGTGCCAACATGTTTGCCAACTCGAGGTGAAATCACATTTGTACTAACAGCTCAAACGTGAAAGTGATATTTTTTACTTTTGCAGTGGAAGAAAACCTGTTTGGATGCGTATTGATAAAAATACCCTGATTTTCAATGTAACTCAAAAAATAACTCATATCTTTTTTGGTAATTATATACTTAAAAGTAATTTTGATAAATAAAATTCAAATAACATCAATGTTGTCAAAGTCACTTTTCAGATAAAGTTTTTCGAATATAAATCGTAGTAATGTAAATTCACTTTTAAACAAAATCAAGTTAATCCAAAAATCCAAACACACACAAGTGGACACAATCGGATATGTTGCCGCTGCGACCTAGATGTTTTAAAACCTACCATGTTGATTTTCTTGCCTCTGCGCTAACTAGGTGAATGGGCCTCAACTGAATCACACCCAACTTAATATCATCTTGAAACAAACTGATTCATATTACAAGTAAGAAAAATGCTTCCAGAAATGCTATGCAACTGTCTGCAGGTTCAAGCCCATGCTGTGCGTGCCAATTTAGTGTAAGCCTCTCTAATTAACTCGCAAATCAACAGTTGCATCCTTGGCTTTGCGAGTTCCACGACTACACCAATTTGAGATTGGTACGAATGGAACTCAAGTTATATCCTCATTTTATTAGGTCTCGTTTGGTAAGAGGAAAAGGAATGGAATGGAATAGGAATAAGAGGATTTTTATACTTTGATATTAGAGGTTTTATATGTTCTATTTCTTTTTTTTTTAATCACACCAAACATACACTTACAGACTCGTGAAATCCGGAGGACCCAAAATTTTTTACGTGTTTCATAAGGTCCATTGACTGATAAAGACTGGAGTGTCGGTAGGTCATGGTGGTGGAAAACTTGCCAAATACTTGAAATGCATGCTTATAGGATATATTAACACCCCGTTGCTTCTGTTTTCTATCTCCTTTTCCTTTTTCCTCATGATAGTGATATTTCCCCGGCCATTTACCTAACGCCACTTTATGTACATGTACACTTTCTTAAGTGCGTATGTATATGACTTGAAATACGACACTTTGCTAAAACAAGAACAAAATAGCTGTTAATAAAATATCAGCAAAAGTCACATAATCAACCACCTGTTTTCTGTAAGATTGTATTATTTGGTATGGAATTAGAATAGCCCCTAGTTGGATTATTTAGCTTTCAGAAGACAACCACTTGTAGCATTTATTGTATGTTTATTATTACACCCAACAGTACAGTTAATTTTTGAATTTCTAGAAACACCTATAACCTCATACATAGGCAATCATAGAGAGATATTTAGGTGCTCAAATAGTAATTTTTTTTTATTTTATATCATTTAATAATAGTTATATCAATTTTTGTAAGTCATTACTGTTTGCTTAAATTGAAGTATTTTAAAGACAAATAATAATCTGTAAAGTTGATTTGACCATCATTAAATGACACAGAGTAAAAAAAATATCTTACTCGTCAAATAGTTAAGAAATTTTTCACAATCACATTAATAGAATAAATCATCATGGCCAGTAGCAAATGAAAAAAAAAACATATGGTCCCAAAGGTTCGGTGAAGTGCGTTCCATCTGCTTATCACTAGTGCCACCCCACCTCCACTTGCACCTTTTCTAAAAGGTGGTGCTGTATTCATCAAAAAAAAAAATAACGGAAAAAAGGGTAGGGTTGTATATTATTCTCCATGTGGTGCTTCTGAGTGGAAGGAAACATCCAAGACACAGAGCATAACAGAAGAATGGGCTCAAAATCCACCATTAGACTTCTGAGCTTCAGTTACATCATCCTTTTCAGCTTCATGCATTTCAGCAGCAGTGTGTTCTCATGGAGGAGTCATGAACTCGCATGCAATGGCTCCATAGCCGAGTGCAATAAAGAAGACGAGCAGCTGATGGAGTCAGAAACAAGCAGAAGGTTTCTGGAGGAGAGGAAATACATCTCCAACGGAGCTCTGAAGAGAGACAAACCGGTTTGCAACGGCGGCGCCAACGGCGAAGCTTATAGCAGAACTCAAGGGTGTCTTCCTCCTCCCTCAAATCCTCAAAATAGAGGCTGCTTTAAGTACTATCGTTGTAGGTCTGACTCTTGACTGCATCTTCATGTTCTTTAAGGTTGTTGTTGGTGAATTCATACAATCTTTCTGTTGTCCATTAAATTTGATATGGGAACTTTTGAATTTGGAATTATATGAATATTTCTAAATGGTTTTCTTCTCTCATAAACTAATACCACACTCTTGTCCTTGTTTTTTGAAAAGAAGGTAGCTGTTTGAGAAAGTAAACAAAGTATGTATGAATTGGAAGAAAATTGATGGAAAGGGAGAAAAAGAAATGTTTATTTGAAAATTTTAAATTTAAAATGTTTAAGATAAGTGCGTTTCTTTTTCTTTTTTCTTTTTCTTTGTTTTCCTCTATCTAATCCGTTAAGTGAAGTGCAAGCAAAAAAGGATCTGAGTAGAAATGGATACCAGAATCAAGAGAACCCAAAAAAATTCGGCACTGCGTTTTCAACCAAATGAGATCATTCGAAAAAATATTCTCAACAGTGACCTTCCCGATAAAAAGAAATTGAAGAAACATCAGAAAATAAATTTGGGTGGATTTGGAACCATAAAAATTAAAATTAAATTGAATTAATTTGAGTTACATTAAATTAAATTGAATTAGAAATTAATTCTTTTGTTTGAAATTCATTATAAAAATTATTATTTAGATTAATTTAGAAATCAAATTTTATGTTTGGAATATAAAAAATAAGAATTCAATTGATTTAATTTTGAAAAATTTATATTTTTGCCCTTTCTTTTAATAAACCTTTTCTTTCATTTCTAAATAAGTGATCAAGGGTAGAAGATTAAATTTAAATAAATTTCACCCAAATTTACTCAAATTCTCTTATTTTTAATAGAATTTTAAAAATAACTTATTTAAAATTTATGAGATCTCTAAGAATTTTTAAATCTTATCAATTCACATTTTATATCTTTCCAAACAAGAAATTTCCTTTATAAATAAAATTAAATCATAAAATTATTTATTCCAAATGCACCTTCTGTATCCTTTGCATGGAATCAAGATCAGAAATATATTTTAATTATTAAGATATTTGAAACCTAAAAATTCGCTTACCTCAATAACACTTCAATATATTTCAAACGGGATCTTCAGGATAAGAGGTTAATACAATAATTAGATGAGAATATAAAATGTACTAAGTTAGAAATTCTTAAGTACTCTAAAAGTGATACTCTCAAAAAATTGAATGTCTCAAATTTTATCTTAATTTTATTATTTAAAATTATAAATTCAATCCAATGATTGAATAGTTATATAATATCATGTATTAAGTATTTATTTAATAAGTGTACTACTCTAATAAATTATAAGAATTTCGCTTACTACATGCTTTCCTAGAACCCTGTACTAATTAAAAGATTTCTTATATCTAGTGGGTACTTAATCCTAATTCCTGAATATCATATAGCTGCAGATTAAGTGCATCATAACATAGATCAATTGATATAAATTATTAAATTATTGTCATCTAAAAATTTAGGAAATTAGGCTTAGCTAAATTCCCATATTTAGATGGTTCATACCATAAAAATTATAAGTTCAATTTACAGGTGCTCCAGCAATGCCATTGCCACCATTGACAGATTTCTTGGATTCCCTATCTGCAACCACCATTTCAGTTTTAATAGACCATAGAAGTTTGCTTACTTGTAGGCATATTAACTATAAGTTGGCTTTGCATTTCTTCAAATCTGTTTAACAGGAAATACAAAAAGAAAAAAAAAATGAACTATATTTGCATATTACCTGCTAAAAACTACAATTGACAAAGGAAAACCAATCCCGGTCTATAAGCGAAAAAAGTATAGCATGAAATGAGGGATGAGACAATCATGTTACCAAAACTTGTCCAACATCAGTGATCCCTCAAATTGGATATCAAGGGGGAATCATTTGTAGATTTCAATTCCAATTTTTAAATAAAAAAAATCAGGTAATGAAATGAAGCATATATCCCATATAAAAACTGAAAGCTTACATTACACATCCAACTTCATCTCTTTTTTATCATTTTTTGTTTTACTTACAGAACTTATATGCTACTCTTAAAATTTCCACTCTTTTTTTCATTTGCTTGCCTTTATGAATGTTGTCTAATAATTTCTCAACAAATGGGAAAAAAAAAAAGGTGAATTTTACCAAATATTTATAAAAAAATTTTCAATCCCATATATATTCATTTGGCTATCCATTCTGAATACTTAAAAAATTCAATAAAACATCTACCTTTTAACCTAGCGGATCCCATCATTCTATACACAAGTCTATGTGCATGCTGATTTATCATTATCATTAACGTCGTACCTCTGTAGGAGAAATAATGAGTATGTATTAAACAAAACTACTCTATGAAACTTACAGTTCAAGATAAAGCCAAAAGTTCTGCTTTCATGTGACACAACATTGATACAAGCACACACTTTTGTTTAAGCACTCAAAATAAAAACACTTAGATTTTATCCAACCCAATCAATATGGGACCGACAAAATCCTATACAAAATCCAAAATTTGTGACCATGATGAAGAATGTTTCACATCTTAGCTGTTTCTCTATATAAGAGTTCCAAGTCACATGTCTTCTTACTGAATATGTAGGCCACTAGGGTAATTTACAGACAGTAATATTAAGTGAAGAATTTGCAGAAGTGTAATGTAATTATAAAGAACAAAGCATGTATATGCCAATGTGAAATTTTTCCAAGAAAAAAAAAGAACAACCTTGCAGTCATTTATCACAAGAGTAAATGCTACAAAACTAGAAAAAATAGTCAGAATGTTCAGCCAGAATTAAGAAGAGTTATTGAATAAAATTAAGTGGTAATCATTTACTTATTCAAGAGTCAATAAACATGCTAATCATTATGTAAAAAATTCTGAGTATATAATATTTTCTTTATCACAAATATAGAATCACAAGAGAAGCCCACTTCTAATACTTGCTTACTGACAAATGAGATGAGCCCACTTCCCATATCTCATTCAAGAGAAATTATAAAGTACTCTGATAGTATTGTATTTAATGGTTTAGATCTTATATAAATTTTATTATATAAATATAAATTTAATCTCATGATTTGTATCATTATATTATGACAAGTGTTATATTTTTTTAGCTTAAATATAATATTCTGATAGTTCATAAGAATATCTCCTTATTCAAAGGCTTTATTTCGATAAAGTGAACCTTTCCACAGCTCCAGTTCGCCTAGAATCCAAAATTAGACATTTTCAGTCAAAGTTGCAAATGCTTCAGTTATGAACAAGATGAGGAAAAGATATGGGAATGAAGAACATAAATACAAAGATCAATTTCAAATTTATCAGGGACTAAATTGGAGTTGAATAAACGAAAAAATTTGTTGGGCACTGACTCAATCCGAGAATGAAACCAACACTACCTTAGGTTCTGTTTGATATATTGTATAAGTAATGGATAGTATAATATAATTAATATTATTCATATTTATATAATGTTTGGATAAGATACTGAATAACATAATATTTAATTAAAATAATTTTACATAGCCTTGATCATATAACAGATAAAGATCAAATTATTTTATCTTATAAAACTTCATATAGTTAAAACTTGATAAAATTATATTGACTAAATAAATTACTATTCAATATCTTATTCAAATATATATAATATTAATTATACTATATTATCTATCCTTTATGCAGTGTATCAAATGGGACCATAAATTAATTGTTCACGTATGCAAATTTAACCACAAAAAACAAGTGATAGCTATGGTATCTTGATTTTTTCTAGAATATCAATACTTAAAGTTGTTTGTTAAATATTTATTGATTATTATTTTTATAATAAATTTTTAAAGTTTAATAAATAAAATTAACAACTACTAAATATTTCACTAATCAATTTGATATCAATTAAAAAATAGTTTCGAAAGCTATGCTATAATACACTCAAGCATCAAACGACCTGATAATAGCAGGAAGAAAGAGGGACAGAGATATTCGTTTTGTAGAAAAAAAATTATTTTATTTTATTTGTTGTTTAAAAAATAAAAAAAATATTAATTTTTTAACTTTATCTTTGATATTAATAAATTAAAAGAGAACTAATAGAATGAATAATAATATATTAAATATTTTAATAAAAAAATAATTTAATCAAGTATGATTATTTTTTTTATAAATAAAATTATTTAATATTTTTCTTAATCTTTATACAGCAATTTTAAAAGGATAGACAAAGTAATGGTAGACTTTAGAAACGTGACAAATTGAAAACCGCTTGCATGGGCAGTGTTTCTTTGGAAATCCTTGCCCGGATTTTTGACCCAAATAAGATAATTTTTCAAACATATTATCAAAATAGGAAAGTTTTTATGCATATTACTCTTATGGGATTGTTTTTGAGACGTTGGCAACATTTTTTTTATGCCATGAGGGCAAAGTGAGATTTTTCTCCTAAAAATATTCATCTATTATTTTCTTTAATTTTATTTAGTGCAAGTGTGATTTTTCTTATCATCAATTGGTAAATAAATATTCGCACCTTCTGTACCTATTATAATTTTTATTTTTATTTTTATTTATTTATTTTATTAATTATTATCGAAATTTACCATTTACACTTTTAATTTGTTAAGATTAAGCATTTTTTATTCACATTTCTTTAATGTTGTAAATATTATTAAAACTAACAGACTAAATTTACTTTATAAATTTTATTTTTAATTGATATTTATCATTATTGAGATTGTTTATATTATATTATATTTTATATATATATATATATATATATATATATGTATGTATAGGAATTGTTAACATCCTCTCACTTATTTTTATCTTGGTGGAAGTTAGCAAGTTTTATCTTTTCATTTGGATAATAATTTTTTATTTTTTATTTTTTAAAATAAAAAATTTAAGAATATTTAAGATATTTTATTAATTTCTTTTCTTTTTTTCTTAAACATTATCTCTCTTCTCCTCTTTTTTCTCAACTTATTAAAAAAGAAAAAGAGTGAATTGAAAAATAATAAAAAATAATAAATTAAGAAAAAACAAAAGGAAATATATAATTATTGAGAAAAAAAAGAAAGACAGATTAATAAAATATCTTAAATATTCTTAAATTTTTTATTTTTAAAAATAAAAAATAGGACCTTATTGTTCAAATAAAAAATTTAAAACTTGCTAATATCCACTAACATAAAAATCAACGAGGATATTAACATTCCCATATATATATATATATAATTTTCTTATTATGATGGTTATTTTTTAGTTATATTTATTACATTTATCATTTGTTATTGAAATTGAATATTCATATATTCACATTCGGTTTACTTGTTATGTCTTTTGTTTTTAATTTAGGTTTATTGAATGTTCCAATTATTATAACAATTGAGTATGATCCTTTAACATCTTTGATATGAGATATGTTTTTAATTTACATTTATTAATGCTTAAGATTTTCTTGAAATTGACCATTTACACATAATTTACCGGTCATGATAGTGATGCGATGCCTAAAACTTGCTCCAATAATGATCTCCGAATAGCCATGCTAGACCAGTGACAACCATTCCATCAACAAGTAAACCTAATTGGATGACAACATTCTGAAGGATAATTGTACAGTCTCCTCTGGTATATAAAACTTGTGTTTCTGATTTTCGTCCCTTCATAAGTGCACTAATCAAATCATTGTTAATAGTTTTATAGAAATTAAAATAACTTAACTATTCTTGATATTTTATTTTTAAAAATTAAAAAATAAGACATTACTGTAATAAAAAATGATAGGGAAATATAAAAATAAGAGCAACTTGCCAACGGCGCAATAGTTGGCACTGTAACATGTCTCTTAATATTGGAGACTGCCCTTGCCTTTAAAATTTTACAGCACCAAATAATTTTTTTATTAAATGACTAAATCACAAAATTGATGCTCGAAAGGTTTTAAGAATTTCATAATAGACCTAAGAGATATAATCCCGTTCGTGAGCATTCAAGTTAGTTGACAAAAAATTTAAAAATCATATTAGTCTCTATTTATATCAACGTTCAAAAAATGCTAATGCACTTCTTTTAAAGGAAAAAAAAGATAACTTAAAATCAACGTTAACCTGAACGCATATTTTACTTTTACTAACGCTAAACTAAACAAGCATGCTCAATAATTTGTCAGAGATTATCACGAGAATAAAAGATCTCATGCACTAATTTGAAGTTCATAAAATCTTTTAAGAAGTCTAAATTAATGTTTATTAAAATTGGATTGAATAATGAATTAATAAGACTTTTTATTCAGGTTTAATCAATTTAACTATTTAAATTAATTAATCGAATCAGATAATATAATAATATAAAATTTATAAAAAATATTTATAAAATATTAAATATAAATTTTTTTTTAAAAAAAATTAATAACCAACTTGATGAATCAGTTAAATCAATTAATTTAAATAATTTTGATCGATTTTATACAATTTTTGATTAGTTTAATGTAGTCTAATTATAAATTTAATTATAAAATTAAATTATAATCAGTTAAGTATTTAATTTAAGATTAAACTGGTGGAAAACAGTGGTCTAAATTTGTTTGATAGTTAAAAAAAAAAATATATATATATATATATATATATATACGGGGCTAAGCAAGAAAGTCTGCCCTGAATCACATTCTAGAATCAATCTCGGAGCACCTCTCTCCCACGCTGTTTTGAGGCCTTGATTAGTTCCCGCGACACCACGCTCGACCGAACCAAATAAAATTAAGGAAATGAACTGAAAATCCTAAACCCTCGCCGGACTCAGACTCCTCGAACCAAAAACAGAGCAACCCGCCACTCTTCTTTTGTTTATCGGGTTTCTCGTTCTTTCTTTGGAACAAAAAGTGGTGAACCTCGTACACACGGAGAGAGAGGAAGTGAATGCTGCGAAGAGTGCCTTCTGTTTGTCTTTTTCGTCTTCTTCAAGATATGGGTACAATCTCTGATTCCATTTCCATCCACTCTTCTTGCTCTTCATCTTTTCCATTGAATTATTGCACCATAGTTACTGCTACTGAGATTCATGAGAGTGAGAGGCATAGCAACAGAACCCAGTTCATGAATTCCATGAGAAATCAGTGCAGGTCCGGTCAGTTGAAGAATGTTGATGGAGCTTTAGACTTGTTTCATCATATGGCTGCAATGAAGCCTTTGCCCTCCGTGGTGGACTTTACTTTGTTGTTGGGGGTGGTGGTGAGGATGAAGCATTACACAACAGCAATCTCTTTAGTTAAACACATGTATTCTTCTTTAGGCATAAAAGCTGATACCTTTACACTTAATATTGTGATCAATTGCCTTTGCCGTTTGAAGTGGACTGCTTTTGGGTTCTCAGTCTTGGGGACTATGTTCAAACTTGGTTTGGAGCCCTCGGTGGTGACTCTCACCACTCTCATTAATGGGCTTTGTGTGCAAGGCAATGCGGCACAGGCAGTGAGGTTGGCTGACCATGTGGAAAAGATGGGGTATCAATCCGACGTTCATACTTATGGGGCATTGATTAATGGATTGTGCAAGATGGGTGACACTTATGCTGCTATTGGGTGTCTTAGGAAGATGGAAGAAAGAAGTTGGGAACCCAATGTTGTGGTTTACAGCACAATTATAGATAGTTTATGCAAGGATGGAATGGTCTCTGAGGCTTTAAATTTGTGTTCAGAGATAAGCATCAAAGGTATTCAACCTAATCTTGTCACGTACACTTGCTTGATTCAAGGTCTTTGTTGTTTTGGAAGATGGAAAGAGGCTAGCTCTCTGCTGGATGAAATGATGAAAACAGGAATCATGCCTGATTTGCAAACACTCAATATTTTAGTGGATGCTTTTTGCAAAGAAGGAAAAATTATGCAGGCTAAAAGCATAATTGGTTTCATGATTTTGACAGGGGAGGGGCCGGATATATTCACCTATAATTCATTGATTGATAGATATTGTTTGCAAAATCAAATGAATGAGGCCATGAGAGTATTCAATTTGATGGTTGGCAGGGGCTGTTTACCAGACATCGTAGCTTATAGTTCATTGATCCATGGATGGTGTAAGATTAAAAACATTACTAAGGCTATGTATCTCTTGGAAGAAATGGTTAATAAGGGATTCGTTCCAGATGTTGTCACTTGGACCACTCTTATAGGGGGGTTTTGCCAAGTGGGTAGACCATTAGCTGCCAAAGAACTGTTTTTTAATATGCACAAATATGGTCAAGTTCCCAATCTCCAGACTTGTGCCATTATATTGGATGGCCTATTTAAATGTCGACTTCATTCTGAGGCAATATCATTGTTTGAGGCAATGGAGAAGAGTAATTTGGATCTTAATGTTGTGATTTACAGTATTTTGCTTGACGGAATGTGCAGTGCTGGAAAACTGAATGCTGCGTGGGAACTCTTTTCTTGTTTGCCTGCTAAAGGTTTTCAAATTAATGTTTATACTTATACCATTATGATTAAAGGCCTCTGTAAACAAGGAATACTGGATGAAGCTGAAGAGTTACTTATGAATATGGAAGAGAATGGCTGCCAGCCTAATAGCTGCACTTACAATGCCTTTGTCCAAGGCTTGATGCTAAAAAAGGAGATTGCAAGGTCAATTAAATACCTTAAAATAATGACAGAAAAAGGCTTTTCAATAGATGCTGCAACCACAGAAATGATTATTGGCTACTTATCTGCCGATGAAGGAGATAATGCATTTCGAGAATTTTTGTTTCCAAAAAAATAAATCACTTCAATACTTTCTTTAGACGTTCATTTAAATCTAACCTCTCAATTCATCCATGGCACAGGATGCTGAAGTGAGAACTGATGTGGCCTTGGGAACTTCCTTTTTGTTAAAGATATAAAACCATTCAAGTGCTTTGACCTAACAACTTAAGCTTTTAGGAGAGTTGGTACTTAACATGGTATCAGAGCCTCTATGACTAAGTAATCAAGAGTTCAATTCTTCTTGCCTCGATTCTTCATTATTAAATTCAATTTCAGCACAAGATAAAATGTGCTTGTGTATTATCCACACTTTAAGCCTATAGGGTTCTTGTGTGAGGAGGTGTGTTAGAGATATAAACCATTTCTCAGCCTCCACCCAACAACTTGAGATTTTAGGAGGGTTGGTCCTTGACAGTTTTAATAGTAAGTATTTTGACCTCTGCTTGTACATTTTATTAGGCTTTTCCCTTGCATTTTATGGAATTGAGTACTTGTTTTACTCAAAGTATATATTTTCCTTGAAGTTTAAGGAAGTTTAGTGATGCTGCAAGTTACATTAGGATGTATATGTCTACATGGCCCCTTAACATTAAGGATGATTAGGTTGTCTTAAGGGAGTTTCCTTGTTCAATATGCATAGGGGTTGGATTGTTCTCTGAGATAATACTATTTTTCTTTTTGTTTATCTTTCTTTGTTATGTTCTTATCTGTTTTAGGAGGATTCCTGATCCTTCTGCACTGTACTCATTTTCTCTTCTAGACAGTGCAATGTTTTCTTTCCCAATAAAATTTGTGTATGATAGGGAAACTTTTCTATATTGATTCACCTGTTAAAAAATAATATATATATCTAAGATGTATTATGATGGATGCTTGCTGACCTTTCTGCAAGTCTATTTACTACAGTATTGACCATTCTTTTTCTTTAACAGTTTTTCCCCCTTTAAAGTAATTGTTTGATTTCAGGGCCCTTGATTTCCAGATTGGAAGCTCTTTGTGCACTTGTTTACTTATATTCTACGTATGAGGCAAAGACCATGAAGAATTAATAAGGTTGCTGACTGAGTTATCATTTACACGAGTAAGACACATTACAATCTCAGCTGAACTTTTGATAGAGGGGTTGACTAGATGGGTTCCACATCAAGCAAGTATGGTCGTAAGGTTAGTTACTGGACTTTGAGATATTAGTTTAGTGCTAGGGTGTTGTCATCTTGTTCTCTTGAAAGTTTGCTGTTGACACTGACTGAAAGTTTATGGAAAAAAATTGTCTTTCAAGTAGTGTCAGATTACAATATATACAATTACAACATATTTGAAGGTTACTATGGGGAATAATCACTGCCTCACAGAATTGATTAGATATTTTTGGAGGAAGAACCCATTTTTGGTATATCATTTGGCATCGAAAGTTCTTTGCATGATATAACACAAGGTAGGTGGTTTGCCTAACTACAAAGATGATGTTTCTTTACTTGATATGCCACCAAATGCAATTGAAGTCTTATGATATGATTTGATCATAACGATATTTACAGTTATTTAAAGATCTGAAGTTGGGTAAGAAGATGACTTCTATTGGATCTTCTATGTAGATTGTTGATGCATTTAATCTGCATTGAGCTTAAAGTAAATGCTGCCAACTATCATGATAATCATATATGATGGTGAGCTCCCTTATGTTGCTCTTTTGTTTATGTCCCCTGACTGATTCCTGGGGAACTGTATGGTTCCTTTTCTTTGATTTGTTGACAGTACAATAAACAAGATCTTATAGGTAATGGTTTTCACACTACAGCCCCACTAGGTGGGATTGACTATATGGATCATTCGACATCATTGCATTCTATAAAAAACCAAAATTTCGGTAAAACCATTTAGAGCAAGATCTTTTTTCAATTGTTTCTCTTTGTGTTTTCTTAGGTCTTCCTCTACCACTTTTAATTAGACTATCTTACATTTAATCCACTTTTCTTGCTATACCTCTATTGATCTTCCTCTCACTTGACATGACATGATAGTTTTCATACAACAAGGAAAAGAAATTATAGCATGTAAATGTTATTTGTGGGTTGAACGAGCTCATACCTGTACAGATAGCAGTTATCTGTTTTTGGTCTACCTCAAGTGTTTATATGAATGTTACGAATATACATGAAAATGTAACCCATTCAATTCCCTTTAAATAATTCTTTGTTGACAGTAGCACTTCTTTCATATATCATCCCAGTGTCAACTTATAAGAAAGTTTTATTGGAGGTAATTCCTTTGATCATAATTTCAGTGGTGTACAATCATGCATAAGCCAGGCTGAAGGTAATCTTCAGTTTAGACTGTTTCACCAATAAGTAACCTTTGATTTGTATATAGGGCAATGACAATTGATGTTTAATATAGGAAGTAACCTGTGCAATGTCATCCAAGATTTGTTAATGATTTCCTTCTTTTCTCTTTAGTTTGCTTATGCTTTGTTTTGTGTGAATCACTGCTTATGCAGCTTTTGTCTTTAAAAAAAGTGAGAGTAACTCATGAGTTGACACTGCACAGTATCCTATTCCAGTTCTCTTTATCTGATGCCCTCGACTAGCAAAATATGTTATATTATAGTAGTTCTATAAAGTCTGTTCCTTGAACATTCAATTTAAAATTACTTTATTTGACATGTAAAAAAAATGTATTGACATTCTTGACATTAAACAAATAGAAAGTTAATTAAAGAAGTTGCTAGATACTTACTTCAACGTGTAAGTGGAATTATGTGATTATATTACCATTAGGACAAAGTAAGTTTACCAAAGTATCCTCCCTGCAAAAAATTGGATTTGGATGTAAAACTGAGAGATGAAGAAGCAAGAAGGTTCTTTTATTCTGTTCTTGTGTTTGATAACTTCTGGATGGAGTCTAGGTGCTTATTAATGGTTTATTTTTTCATTCTCAGGATAAAAGCTGAGTGGAAAAGCTAATGCAGTTGATGGTGCCAGAAGAGTTAGTGTATGTGCGCGTGGTTGGAACGTGGTTGTGCCATTCCAACCCGAGAAGCCAATGCAGAGATCCAAACAAACTTAGATGTATGCCAGATGTTTTTGTTTTGTTTGTCTGTTCCCCTCATACTTACTTGGTCTCACTTAGTTATGCAGTTACTGAGTTTAATATCCTGTTCCTTCAAACCCAAGTTTGGAACTTGGACTGAGCTTCCTTTTTACTCTATATACTTGGACTGCATAAAATTTTCATGGAACCTTGCCATTTACGTAATTTGATGATAAAATTTATAAATTATAATGCTGTCCATAACTTGAGATCTAGATTTTTTTTAGCATTTTTTAATTTGAATTCACTGATCTTAGGCTAGCCTGACATTTAGAATTTTTTTTTTTTTGATATCTCTTTTAATTTTGTTCTTTCAAGTCATAGAACTTTGTGAGAAATTTTGTTTGATCTGATGGTCACTCTCATGGTAAATCAAGTTCCCACTTCAGCAGTGTCTTATTTGCTGTCAAGAGCAACATTACACGTGTTTCTCACTGAATTTCAGAGGTGCACTGTTGTGACCCATGCAAATGCAAAAAGCAAGAGTTAGAAATTTCCACCTCCTCATCAAGATGGAGCTGTTGGACATCCATTGGATACATCAAATAAAGAAGCTGTTTCATTTGGCGCCACTTAACAATTCCTTTGGCTCAGCAATATTTAATTCAAAATTTTCAGGATCTGTTAGAAGTCATGCTGCTGCAAGGGAGGAAATTTTATGCGTGCATTCAAGCCATCAACAATTGGCTTTTCAATGGAATTATTATTTATGAGAAAATAATCAGTTTCTTTAGATTTTGGTATCCTTGAATGAGGAAAGGAATGATTGAGGCCATGATAAATTTTTTTGGCATTGCACCGTGGTTTTTTCATTTTTTTTTTGTTTGGTCCTATTTTTTGTTTTTCATATGACATAGAAGTCTTTTTTGCTGTGTAATCTACAAAGGGGATCCTTAGATTTGTATATTTAGAGGATTGAATCCCATTGCTGTGTTCTATGATTTATTTTGAAGGGAAAAAAATTATGATCTATCTTCACATTGTGACCCAAATTATAGAAGATAACTTACTTGAGATTTGAAATTTAATTCAAGGTGCTCTTTGCTTGGGTTTTTCTGACTTTGTATAACATTTTTGTGCTGATGCATAGGACAATATTAAAACGAACACTCTTTGACTTGTTTCATAAATTTGGTTTATTTTATATAATTATTGTTTGTAGTTAATGTTATTCTAGAAGAGACTGCAAAGGTGAGCATCAATTGCTTCTCAAATATCTCGATCAATCGCAGGAATATTAGATGCTTTCTTTGTCAGATGATCAGAAAATCTTTGACCTTTAAACCAGAGCTCAATTGTCGAAACCCAATGCAGATAGTTGAAACCATTAAATGGTTCAGTAGTGATGATTGGAGATCCCAAAATTACTGAACCGAAAATACTCGACTTCCCAGTAGAAAAAGTTGTATCAGAGGTGGACATGATGGGCACAGAACTTCAGGAAACTCAGAAAACAAGAACCTGACAGTAAAACAATAATAATCCACCTCCAAAAATTTTCAACAATCCAAAGGGAATGAAAAAAGGAGAGATAAACCTAAGTTGAAAGAGGGAGATCCAAAAATTACGAGAGTAGCCACAACTCGCAGAGGTGGGAAAGCTAAACACCTGCTGAAAGATCACGAACCACGTGAATAAAGACTAGATCTGACTGAAAAACACATGGAGTAGTTGAAAAAAACAACGACTAGAAAGGATCCAAAACGCACTCTCGCGCGTTGGAAATGCAAACTGATCAATTTTCAATGACTGGTGCATGGCTGCACGTCAGAGCCCCGATGACGGCGTGACTCTAGGGATGAGACGAGTTTAGAGAGGCACACGTCGTGGTGAGATCATTTGCTGAAGAAACACACCTCAAATGCATAGATCTGAGATGAAAATCACAGGAGGAGAGAAGAAACAACACTGACGGAAGAAGAATCATAGAAACCCTTAATTTGTGTGAATATGTAAGTGAAATTACACTGTCATTTTTATCAAATTTTATAATACTTGTGTAATTAATGTATAATAAAATAAAATTAATGCAATAATCATATTACATAATCTATATAATTTTAATATGATTCTAATTAATTCTTTACATATTCTACAATATGCCAAATGATTAAGCCATCGAACAAATTGTACACCATGTCAGCTCCTCAATGTTAAAAATACAGAAGTCCAGTCAGATTTTGAACGATGCATATAATTCTACATTTTATCCCAAATATATATAGCCTTGGCAGAGTTAGTGATACAGCCTAGAGAAGTTGAGCCACATGAGGGTTGCAGACAACAATAAGCGAATAGCATAAACAATAATCCTAAGAGACCCTCCCGGCATCTGACACTAGAATTGATGGCCAATCAGTCCCCACTTGCACAGCCCTTACAACCACAATGAACACACTCTATAACCTTCTCCTCCCTAAGATGCTTGGGTACTCGGCAAACACAAGTGGTGGCAAAATTGTGGTCGCGTGGCTGCATGCACCTCAAGCAGCATAGACGTTCATAACCAGGCTGCAATTGAAACAAAAAAACATAGTGATATAAGTATTCAGATCCAAGAAAGAACAAATGAGACAAAATATATGTGTATACATATATATATATATATATATATATATATTGAAATGAAATCACCCTTTACATAAATAAAAGGGTGAAAAGTTCACTATAATTTGAGGAATATATTTTAACAGTTCTAAGAAATAAAATCTTAATGTAATAATTATGATATAAGGCCCATATACTCTCTCTGGATAACTAAAGGCAACCAGAAGGTGGCCAGCAAGAATCATATTTGTGACTTTCAGAATATTTTCAACATTTTTTGTTAGCCAGTAGCGGTAACCTTACAACATCTTGGAAAAAGCACAAATGTGAAAGTGTTAAGATTTTCTCATTTACCCATACATTCTCATATCAAAATGTGATAATCAAGCAGCTCTACAAAGTACAAATAGTCTCAAATCAAATCTTCCATGAAAGGATCAAGTACATTGAGATTGCCTATCACCTTCTTAGGGAAAAAATTCAGCCAAGAGAAATTGTTGTTACGTTTGTAAATTCCAATAACCCGTTGGCAGATATTTTCACTAAATTCCTTACAGATCCATGGGTCAACTATATATATAACAAGCTTGGTGCATATGATATAGACATGCTAGCTTGAGGGGGTGTTAGAAATATCTTGGTGTGTGGGTGGGGGTGTGTGCGTGTGTGTGTGTGTGATGTCCTGAGGAGGTAGTCACTTATGTAATTATGGCTATATAACTATACTGATAGGATACCAGAAATATAATCTCTATTTTTTGTTTATGTAACACTGAACTCTTCTTCTTCTACTGATATGAAAGTGAAACCAGTAGAGAAACAAGAGAAAATACACTAAGAATAAAAGAACAGAAACAGAAAATGCAGAGCTTCGAGGGTCTGCAAACCTCCCAGCCAAAGGCCCCAATTCCCATACTCAATTCATGCCCCCTCTCTCTCTTCTTTCTTCTCCTCTTATTCCCTTCCCACTCCCCCAGTGCAGTAGGTGCAAAACCTGTCCGCCCATCTCCCTGCTCTGTTCTGCCCATCCCCCTGTGCAGTAGGTGCAGCAGGTGCATTTCCACCCATCCCCCTGCTATCACCTCCCCATTCTGCACGGTACCTTTAGCCATTCCCTTTCCCACCTGCCCACACCTTAGCCATGGGACTGTGTCTATCATATACTCACTAGTATATAAATATACCCTTGTGTGGTCTGGTTTAGTATAGACACAATTCAGCATGCTCCCTTTGTTTTCAAGTCAGTTAATCATTGAGTGGCAGCAATTGCCTTAGCACAGGAAAATAGCGTACAATCTTTGTATCCATATTAGGGAGCAGGAGCCCAATACAAAATGAACATACTTAAATGTAGAAAATTCATAAATAGCCCTTCAACACTAGGGCAGTGGTGGGAACTGTGACGATTCACACACTTTGATTCGTTCTTTGGATGTTATTGCTTCATCTTGATGGTGTGTTGTGTTTCTTGAAAACATTTCAACAGAGAATGAAGAAACTTGCAACTACAATGAACAATGAAGGCCTCAAAGCCAGACAGCTGAATAAATTTTGTTCATGAAGATTCCAAGTTGAAATCCTACAGATTATGCCAGATAAGAAGGTCATGGAAGCGTAAGAAAGTTAAGAAGGCCATTTCTAAGATTATGCCAGACGTTGCTCCGCTCCAAGACACTAAACTGGAGCAGATAAATGGCTTCTTGGTTAGAAGTATTTGGAATAGAGTTTCAAGGACTGGAAATCCCTCCTCTTGCGGGGATTTAGGTGGCATACTGGTTTTATGGTACATAAGGGTGGCCACAAAGATTGATTCCTTTCATGGGATTTTATCGATTTCAATTTTGCTTGGTATCAGATAAGCGAGAAAGGCATCCTCAAGGCACTAGCTAGGGCATTTTAATGCCTTGAGGCAAAAGGCGCCTCATTAACAAAAGGCATTAAGAATTGATGATGTAATTTCAACATTTTGCTGTATTCATGTTTCATATATATGTAGTGTGACCATAGAGGTGAGCCAACCAATTGGCAATGGTCACTCATTCTCATCCATTTATATTCAATGAGTAAAGTATTAGTTTGCGTGGCAAAACCAAATAAAATGACTGAAAGTGTTGATATGTCATGCTTGCATTTGCATGTTTGCATGGAAAAAAATAGTGGCTGAAAGTGTCTGTGTAATGGTAGCATTTTCATGGCAAAACCAAATAGAATGACAGAAACTGTTCATGTGTCAAGGTTAGAATTTGTATGGCAAAAGCAAATAGAATAGTGCAAAGCATAGAAAAGAAGAAAGGACACCAAAACAGAGTACAGGTGGTTTTCTCAGTGGTCCAGGTCCAACAGAATAAAATCAAAATAAAAAGATGCTAAACTGGCACAGAAACTGCCAAAAAGGTAAAGAAGAGAACAGGAATTAAAAAAGTAAATAGAATGACAGAAAGTATAGCAAAGAAAAAAGAAAGCACACCAACAACAAAGCATCTAATTTTCTTGATGGTCCGAGTCCAAAAGAATGAAATCGAAAGAAAAAGATGCTAAAGTGGCACACAAAGTGTTGAAACATATAAAGAAGAAGAGAACAGCAATTAACAAATTATAAAGATACATGTTTGGCCTGGCAGTGGTTCTCTTGTCTCCTCTGTTATGAATTTTTTTTGTTTATAGAATCGTTGCTGCCACAAGTCTTTCATACCGAAACCCTATGATTTTTGTTAACACCATGGGCTAGGATTTGTGTTTTCCAGCACCATCAACAAGGCACTTACGTGGAACACCTTACCTGTGAGGAAAAAGCACCATCAAGGCATGCCAGAGGCATGCGTCTCACTGAAGGACAGCACCTCAACCAGCAAACGGTGCTGAACCCTTCTGGCACCTCGCCTCAGTGTGTGCACCTTGTGGCGCCTTTAACTACACTTGGGGCAATGGTGGTTCACTTCATTTACAGCCCTACAATATCAAGACTTCACCCTTTATTTTGGGAGGAATTGAGCTTTGTTTACAGTTTTTGTGCTCCTTGTGTTGGGGGTGCCTTTAATGCTGAGAGTCCCTAACAAGTAACTGGGAGGTGGTCAGGTTACTTCTATCATAAGGGGCTTTGATGCCTTTATTCGAGATTGTGATTTAAGGGACTTAACCTTATCTAATGCCCAGTTCACTATGTCAGATACTAGGGAGCATACTGGCTCTTCACGGTTGGATATATTTTTATTCCCTAATACTTGGGAGAACATGTTTCCATATCTGGTGCAAGAGATCTTACCACATCTGGTTTCTGATCATTTTCCTATCATTTTGGAATCTTGCAAGATTAAATGGGGCCCTATCCCTTTTCAGTTTGAAAACATTTGGATTAGACATCCTTCCTTCTTCACTTAGTGGAAGCGTTAGAGTGGAGGGGTGGATAAATTTATGAAGTTGAAGCTGCTTAAATAAAAATTAAAAGACTGGAATTGAAATGTTTTGGGGATCAGAGGGTTATAAAAAGGGAGATTCTAAAAGAGCTTTGACTCTCTAAACAATTAGAATTGGAAGAGGGCTCTTTCTTTGCAACAAAGAGATAGGAGATCAAGGTTGAGGAATGAACTTGAAAAGGTGTTACTTAAGAAGGAAATCAGTTACAGACAAAAGTCTAGGCTTAAATGGGTAAAAGATGGAGATGCTAATTCTAGTTCATTCAAAAGAGCCATTGGTAGAAGAACGAAAAACTTAAAAGAGCTTGAGCTTGAGAATGGGAGTCATATTAGAGATATTGGAATGATTGCAAATGAAATTACTCCGCTCTACAGCTCTTTATATAGAATAAAATCATTATAGAACGTTTGTTGAAGGTTTGGATTGGTGTCCTATCTCGAAATAAGGCCTTCTAGTTGGAAAGGCCTTTCGAAGAAGACGGAATGCGAAAAGATATTTGGAATGTATAAGGAAGAAACTCCAGGTCCCGATGGCTTTAGTGTTGCTTTCTTCCAGAGATGTTGGCATATTATCCAGGAGAAGGATTATAGACCTATAAGCCTAGTTACAAGTATTTAAAAGTTCATTACCTAGATACTTTCAACAAGAATGAGTGAAGTCTTACCAACCACCATTTCAAAATCGGAGTGCCTTTCATTGTAGAAAGACTAATTTTAGATGCTGCTATTATTGCCAATGTGGTGGTGGAAGATATTAGAAGAAGAAGAAGAAAAAGAAAGGGTTTGGTTTTTGTCGAAATTATGATATGGCTCCTAAATTACTTCATTAATTAGAGTACTATTTAATTCCACAATATATTCTAAAGATCTTCTAAAGATATTTTAAATATATTCTAACACTTCGCTCAAGCTAAAGCTTACTAAGCTTTAAGCTTGTTACAAATAAATACTTTAATTAAATAACATAAATATAAAGTGGAATCCATGGCTAAAACACAACTCAGGATGCTAGAGATGCCGAAGAGATGAACATTGCTGAAAAGATAACTCAGTAAAGAATGATCATCAGCCTGAAGAATTAGGGCTCTGCTTTACCAGATGGTAGACCCAAACGACGTGAGAAGAAAGGATTCTAGGATTATGCTTGATTAGACAGCAGACCCAAACGATTTGAGAGATTCTAAGGATTTGCTTGACCAGATGGCAAATCCAGATAACTTGAGTAGAAATATCACTAGTATGATTCATCAGTAGGAAAGAAGTCATCATCGGAATGATCGTCGATGGGAAGAGAATAACATCACAAACATAAGTATTGAAGAGATGTCACCACTGATATGAATCATAAGTAGAAAAGAAGTCATCATTGGAATGATCGTCGATAGGAAGAGAATAACATGACAAACATTAATAATGAAGAGATGTCACCACTGGTATGCTCATTAGTAGGAAAGAAGTCAGTATCAAAATGATCGTTGATGGGATGATAACAACATCACAAACACTAGTATTGATCAGACACCACTGATATGACTCATCAGTAGGAAAGAAATCACCATCAGAATGATTGTCGATGGTAAGAGAATAACATGACAAACACTAGCATTGAAGAGATGTCACTACTGGTATAATTTATCAATGGGAAAGAAATTACCATCGGAATGATCATCGATGGGAAGATAACATCACGAACATTAGTATTGAAAAGTCACCACTATCATTATCACTCCCCCTCAATGCTATGCTAGCATTGGAAAAGAGTCAAACAATAAAAAAGCAGATAAAATAGATGACAGAATGGGTTGAGAAAACAATAAAGGAGAATTTACAAAGGAGTAATATAGAACTCGATACAGTAGAAAGCATGGTCACCCTTAAGACGGATGGTACCGCTCTGATACCATGTTGAAATTATAAAGTTTAGGTAGGGAGAAAGAAGAAAGGAGAATAGAGAACAATGTGATAAATATATCAACACATCTAATATATTTATCACATTGTTCTCTATTCTCCTTTCTTCTTTCTTCTTTCTTCCTACCTAAACCTTATAATTTCAACAGTTTTCAAATGGATTTTTTGAGGAGTTATGAGAGAGTTGGAGATTCTTAGACGAGGAGAAATGGTTTCAAAGCTAGATGGAGAAGGTGGATTTCTGGATGCCTCTCAACTACTACTTTCTCTATGATTGTGAATGGTGAGCCAAAATCTTTGTTTAAAGGACAACACAAAGTTAGGCAACAGGACCCTTTATCCCCACTAGTATTCACCTTAGTGGTTCATGTTCTAAGTAGGTTGTTTTTTCAAGGGCTGTGGACAAAAACCTCTTTAACGGTATTAATGTTGCTTCAGACAAGTTCATGGTCTCCCAGCTTCAGTCTACTGATGATACATTTCTCTTTCAAGAGCAGAAAGTTATACCTTTAAACATGGATAATTAGGTTCTTTTGGCTTGTACACCTGTGGCTGGTTGTAAGGTTCCACAATAGCCTCTTACTTGCAAGTTCCTTCGGATGGTAATTCACAAGCTGCTTCCTTTGGGGATCCTTTGATTATTTCTAAGCACTAAGTGTGCAATTGGATTAGCTTTTGTAGTCAAACCAGCTTATAATCAAAATCTTACTAAGAGAGCATTTGAAAAAAAAAAAAAGATTTTTTCTTAAAAAATAAGCTTTTCCAAGCATGGGCTAAGATAGTTGGAAGGGTGCCTTTTACTCCTTGGGTAGTTGAATTACCCTTATCCAAACCTGTTTGGCTAGTATTCCCCTTTACTACCTCTCACTTTTTCCAATCCCAATTAGAGAGGCCCAAAGAATAGAGAAAAGCATGGGGCATTTTCTTGGGTCAGGTGTGGGCAAATAGGCCAAGAGACAATCTTGGTAGTTGGGAGGTTTGTTGCAAGCCTAATAATGAAGGGGAATTAAGGCATGGGAATTTGGTCTCTAAAAGCATTCCTTTAGTGACTACATAGATTTAACGTTTTCCTTTAGAGACTTTGTGGCGCCAAGTGATTCAGAGAAAGTACGACCTTGATTAGAATGGGTGGGATGTCAACCGAGTGACCACTACTACTCATGCAAGTCCTTGGAAGTTAATTTCCTAGGGGTATGTTTCTTTTAGACCATTAGATTCTTTTAGTTTATGTGATGGTACCCGTATCAAGTTTTGGGTGAGGAATGTTCCTTTTTCAGAGGCTTTTCCTTGCATGTTTCATCTCTCTACTTTGCATAATTTTCCCATTAGTCACTTCTATTCTATTCAAGATCATTTTTTAAATTGAGACTTTCATTTCTGTAGAGATACGAATGATAGAGAAACTAGAGAACTACAACCCCTTTTGGTTTTACTTGAGTCTATTTCTCTCTCTACCAGTTCAGACAGAAGTTTGGACCTTGGATTCTTCGAATGTTTACTCCTACAAATCTTTCTTTCAGTTTCCTTACTCACATTCCTAACCTTAAAAGGTTCCTCTTTGATAAACCCATTTGGAAATCTAGAGCTCCCTCTAATGTCAAGTCTTTAGTTTGGACAGCTATATTTAACAAGATTAATACAAATACTTGTTGCAGGTTCTTAGACCTTACACTGCTTTTCTCCCAATTTGTACGTTATGTGGTGATTTGGCTCAAAGACCAGTTGGCCACTTATTATTGCACTACAAGGTGGTTATTTCATTTGGAACAACCTTTTGGGATTCTTAGTGAGCACTAGATGTCCATCTACTGGAGCAATTGCTGATGGTTTGATATAAAGGTTTTGATAGCAAGGAGACTAAGATTTTATGGCAATGTACAGTTTTTGCTGTCTGATAGCACTGGTCCAGAAATTAACAAGGAAAAGTAATATTATTCTTCCATTGCTGTACTACAGCAGAACAGAGGGGCTGAAAGAGTTTTTACAAGATGGGTTGCTATCAATGGACTTCGGGACATTCGAGGGGTCATGGGCTCTCCCAATTCCACTCCTATACAAATCCTTTCTTATCCCAATCTGTCTCTACTCTTCCTATTTATACAAAATTCAATATCAACTACCTGTAACTGGTAATACCAGTCAACTATCTCAATTTTAAACCTTTTCTACCCTCTTTTCCTTCTAACATACACTCTTTTAAGTAACGGGTGGCTAACACTGTCCTTTCATCTGGTGGTAGGAGAGGAACACTCATACCTTTAAGGGGGTTTCTTTGCCCCCAAGTTTGATTTGGGATACAGTTACATTTTTGGCTTCCTCTTGGTGTTCTACTCGAGGCTGCTTCAAGGGTGTTGCTATCTCAGATTTGCAGAGATTGAGAAGCCTTGCTATATATACTTTGTTTTTTCCCCCTTTTTATGGTTTTTTTTTTAATTGTATTTAGTCAAACCCATTTTGGAAGATTTCTTATCCTCCCCATAGTTGTACTTCTTCTCTCTTCTCTTTAATGAAATTTCTACTTCTATTGAAGAAAGAAAAACAAAAGCATTTTCAGAAACTGAATAAAAGAACTCACAACAGGTACCTTCTTCCATTTTGCAATTAGATTGTGGTCAGCATATCCTTGTTCTAAACAGAATTCATACAATTCTTTAGAAATTTCCTTCCTCCGATGGTAGAGGTCAAATATGTAGCGGCTCTTCTGGTGTGCAATCTTAAATATCGGCCATAATGTCTCACATTTTCTTTTACCATCATGTGGATCATTCTCCGCTGCCACATAAAGGGTATAAAACTATCAGTTTCAAAGATTTCAGGTTTGGTAAGGCATGCATAACAACATATAAGATTCCAACCTTCCCTCATCTTTGCTTGAAGTTCACGGAGTGTAGGCTCGATTAACTCCCAGCCCTCTGGGTATTTAACACGGTTCGTCTTTACTTTCGGCATTTTTGTATCTGTCAAATGAAACCATGACGTCAAAGGATCATTTTATATACATTCACCAAGTAATATAAATGCCACTTAATAAGTACAAGCTATCAAGTCAGTAGTTCATATGCAAAGACAAAGAAAAACCATTTACAAAACAAATTAAAATTATTTATGCTCAATCCTCAATGAGAAAAATAGTATTCCTTACAATGAAAAAATTTGGAGAGAAGTTTTCTGTAAAAAATAAAAAAGTAAATTTAACAATTTTCAATCCTTGTCTGTCAGCACACCTGCTCCGAGATAGATGTAGTCAAAACAGGTCAAACTAACCCATCCCACCACTGATCAGCCTTTTGCAGTTAGGTTGACTTACCAAACTGGTGGGATAGCAAAAGAAAATAAAAAGTAAGAAAAAAATTAAGGAAAAATAGGTAAAATTATAGTTATTCCTTATTACTTTGCGTGAAGACATTCTAAAATAATTTAATAATAAAAATCATAGAACAGAAAGGTTTAAAATGTCCAATCTTGAATAAGTCCACATCATGGAGCACCACCAAGCAAGCAGGACAAATAAAAAGATCATGAGCCAGCACCTATACTTGTGACTAACGGATTACTCAAGACATTTTGACATACAGGATACTTCCTTGATTCAAACATCATTAGGCATCTCAAACTAAAAAGACATAACAGTTCTAATGATCATACACGAAGTTTGAAGCCAATAAATGAGAGCCCAAAAAATCTAAATTTTATGCAAGGACAAGCAGTATAATCTGCAGTCTGCAACATATAGACACAGAAAACTTCAAACACGCTGAAACAAGATCAAGGGCCATCAATCATCTGAAAAACTTATCGGGAGCACAGAATAATTATTTATCGAACATTTCACAATTTACAGTTCAAGTTCAGACCAGAGTATTTTGATTCTTGAAGAATCATCCCTAACTACTAGGAAAGTTTGTAACCCAGACTTGCTCAAATTTTCATATCAATTAAGAAAAATCAAGAAACGAAAACTAATTTTAATGAAAACCCCAACTACATCATTCAGCCATGTATCATCGATTTCAGACCCAAAACCAAAAGAAACCACTAGCAGGAATATAGTATTCAGCCCAAAATCAAAGATACATACCTTTGTGCCGATTTTGCTCTGCTCTGTGCCTCGATTCTGAAGATAGGTAGAGAGATCAAAATTGGGAGAGAATGAAAATCAAAGGAGAAAACTAAAACTTCAAAAAGGAAAAAGAGAGAGAGAGAACGGCGGAACACAGAGAGAACGAACCTCACGCAGCGCGGGTCACTCTGCCGGTGGCGGCGTCGATCCTCAGGCGGTTTGCACGCCCTCAGTTGTGCCCCGACAGCGGTGAGTAGTGAGTTCTAGAGAGATTTTCGGTTTGTTATCTAAGTTTAGACGAGCGCAGCCTCAGCGTCCTCGTTGTTACCCTCGACTGAAATGCCATTACGTGTCACTCACCTTATATTGATTGATTTTATTTTTAATTTACGAAAAAATATACTTTTTATTTTTTTAACTTTATTCTAAATTTTATTTTCATCACATATTTATATTTTATTTTATTTTTATCTTAAATTTTTTTAAAAATTATCATATTCATTCCAACCACTAATATAATTAAAAATTTAACGAAATTTATTGACAAAACATCGTATGTAAATACAAATATATAATTAGCACATTTAACTAGAATTTTCTTTTTTAAAAAATTAGTGATAAAGACGAATTTGATAAATTTTAAAGAAATTTAAAATAAAAATAAAATATAAAATAAAGTTAAGGGACAAAAAATATAATTTTTCATATAATATATGCATCATTTTATTTTTTAACTTCTATATATTTGGATTAAATAAAATTTTATTTTTATATAGATTCATTACTACTATTTTTAAATCAAGTCAAACATTAATATTAAATTCTGGCTATTTAATTTAAAAAGTTGGCTTGATGGTTATAAAAATCAATGGGTTGTCTCTTAAGTTTATTTTGAGTTTTATTTTTATCTTATATTTATATTGTTTCATTTTTGTTTCAAATATTTTAAAAAGTTTAAAAATTCATCCCAACCAATTTTTTTTAAAAAAAAATCACAACTGAATACATTATACACTTGTATCCACATACGATAACAAATAAGTAAATTCTATTAAATTTTTAATAATGTTAGTGATTGGAATGAATTTAATGACTTTCATAAATGTTTGGAATGAAAATAAAAATATCTTTTTAGTAGAAATTGGGAGTCCTACCCTGTGCTATGCTGATAGGGATTAGTGGTAGCTGACTATAGTTGCATAACAGAAGCCATAAAAGATTTGGGAATTGTTAAGAGTTGGTTAAAAGTAATTGAATTCTTACGCAAAAGGCATCATTGTATACAAACCATGAAATAGCATAGTTGGCATTAAGCATTGTTTCCGTGTATTGACTCATTTGTGAATGAGATTGGTCAGAGGAACCTTTCTTCTAAAATTGGGTTCTTGTGATTTTTCTTTGTCAAGCTCTAACATAAGCCCAAAAAGAATAAACAAACCAAAAACCTAAGAAAAATTAGTAGCATGTTCAAGAATAATTTAATTTTAGAATTTTTTTTAAAACCTCTCTAAAAAATATTTTGATTATAAGATGTTTTATTTACAAAATAAGTTAATTCAAACACATACTAAATATGATTCAGAGCATGACAACTCTAAAACAATCATAAATTATTCTGGCTATAACTCCCCAGGAAGATACCCATCTTGCAAATTCATGATCATTCATTAAGGGTGTGTTTAGAATAATAAAAATTAGAATTGAATTGAATTGATTTGAATTATATTAAATTAAATTGAATTAAAAATCAATTCTTGTGTTTGAAACTCATTATAAAAATTATGATTTGGATTGATTTAAAAATTAAATTTTATGTTTGAAATACAAAAAATAAAATTGAATTGATTTTATTTTATTTTAAAAAATTTACATTTTTACCCTTTCTTTTAATAAAACATTCTCTTTCATTTCTAAATAAATTATTATAGGTAGAAAATTAAATTTAAATAAATTCTACACAAATTCACTCAAATTCTCTCATTTTTAATAGAATTTCAAAAATAACTTAATTAAAATTTATAAGATTTTTAAGAATTTCTAAATTTTATCAATTCACATTTTATAATTTTTTAAATAAAAATTTCTTTTATAAATGAAATCAAATCATAAAATTATTGATTCCAAACACACCCTCAGACACGATCACATGAGTTAGCTATTCAATCTGCATATCGATTCCTCAAGGTATGAAAAAATCATATACACCATTGAAGGATGATGCAAACGAGAGTGCTAAATCAGACTCAACCTGATTCCCAGGCCAGCTCTAATCCAAGCAAGATATCCCAAAGTGTTTTGAAAGATGAACAAAAGTCAATATGATGCACAAAATCTTGCAGCCAAGACCCATCATTTTGAAAAATACCACCACATCCCGCATCACTAGACAAGAGTGGTGCCTTGTTCAGTGTAGAGTGGCCTTTGCTTTCCAAAATTTTTTTAAATTATATTTTTTCAATGTAAATTTTTTTAAGTAAATAGTTTTTTTTTTAAATTTTTGGCCCTCTCACAAAGGAAATTTTCCATCCGGCTCTCTATTAGTTTTCTTCTAGTTTTTCCTGTGTCAATAGGATTACCTTTTGAGGCCTTTTTATTTTTTTAAAAAGGATCCAAAGTGGGTTTAACTTAATCCACCCACTATCTAGAAATTTCTAGCGTACATAATTAATAAATTTAAACATATAGCAAAGGAGTGCAGGCAATGATCAAATTGTTAAAGTTTAATGCTTTGTGTAACCCCATCCGGGATCAATTCCGGCAATAGCAAAGTTGTTTCCATCTTGATGTAACATGGCCAACCTAATGTTATTCGCTTGCTCCATCACTATAGTTGAAGGATTAATAGGTCTATTGAAATCTTCTTCAAAGAGTTCTTTATTCTTCACTCCCATAAAAGCCAGCAAGCTAACATAAATGTGTTTAATCAATAAAAATTCTTTCCCAGACCAAAGTTCTTAGTCAAATTCATAGCAATCCATGTTTTAAGATCATCCAAAAGGAATGGCACGGATTCAATTAATGACGTTCAAGAGAGAAGAGATTGTAACTTAGAGAAATTTCAGGCTTCATTTGCCAGAACAAATCACTACCTTTAGATAAATAATCCTTCTCACAAACTAAATTAGTTTTGAATTGGAAGAGACTGAGAGTTGCATTATTTTCAATCCAACAATCATTCCAAAATGAGACATACTATTAGTGTGTTTGGTTTAACTTTTGAAAAGTCTCAGACCATTGTTTAGGTAGAAGTTTATCTCTTGTAACTTTTGCCTAAACTATGGTTTGGGAGTTCCAAAGCCAAATCAAACACACACTATTTCCATTATCCAATATTTTTTCTGTTTTGCAAAATCTTAGGTCATGGAGTAGCTATACTACGCCACAAGTGGGAGTTTATAGGAACACTTCTAGCCTCACACCTCAAATCACAATCTCTCCCATGTTTTCCTCTCATTACTTGCATCCAAAGTGCATTAGGATTGGTTCAAACTCACCAGCCCCAGCATTAGAATAAAGGCATCATTGACTAGATTTAATTGCCCAAAACCAAGTCCTCCGACATAATTGTGAAGAGAGAGGGTGCTCCAATTAACTAGGTGAATTTTCCTTTCGTCTTGGGAACTACTCCATATAAGGCTCTTTCTATTTTTTTAACAATTGCACACTATTTTTATTATATCATTCTTGCACTATTTCTTTTTAGAATAATAAAACAAGAAAAATATACATCCCAATACACTCTTTCTTTATCTTTTTTTTTTTTCTGTAAGCAATGGTGTGATAAAATGGAATGCATCAAACATTTTCGTTTTCTCAATCTCTTTACAGACCCTAGCGACAACTTCATATGTTGCTTGGTATGAGCAGCCATAGCTCCTAAGACAAACTGAGTCAAAGTTATTCTACCAACCATAGAGAAAAATGTGCCTTCCAACCTGCCAGCTTATCCTTAACTCAATTAATAAGAGATATGAAAAATGTCTTCATGTAGTGACCCAAGGTATCTCCCAATGTTAGGAGCATTAGAGAAACCACTTGGAGTAATTAATATCATAGATAATATCTAGTTGAACATTTCTAGAGAAGAATATACTTGTCTTCAATATATTAATTTGCTGTCCTAAAGCATCACAGAAGTTATCAATGCACTTGAGAATAGTCTCCAATTGAGGAAGTGAGGCTTCTACTCTTCCCAACTCTTATAAGATGCCATAACCTATCATCAGCCAAATCATTAATAATAGAATAATTCTATATCCTCCTAATCTATCATCCTAATAATCTTCCGGCTTATTAAATAAAGTAAGTCTTGAATGCTTGTTATATTTTCAAGGTATTGAATGCTTGTTATATTTTCAAGGTATTGAATGCTTTACTTTTTCATTTAATACTTACTTTATTAAGTATTAGGAGGATCATTAGGAAGAAATTTTAGGAGGATAAAAAAAAACTCTTAATAATATATGATAATTTATCCATGCAAATAACATATAATTAAGTAAGGTCAAAAAAGGGTCTCCTTAATGTATTTCACAAGTTCGCTTAAAGAGATCAGTCTTATCTTCATTCCGAAGAACTTTGAATGATGAAGATGGAACACAAGACATAATGATATCAAAGAAAGAATTCAGAATATGGTGCTCCTCGAGACAGGAGAAACAATCCTATACCTTTTCAAAGTCAATTTTAATGGCCATAAATCCCTTCCTCCCCTCATCCTCCTCATGGAATGAACTAAATAATGCTTCACAATGATTATTTATATTTTAAATCTTTTAGATTGATTCAATTTTTTAATAGAAAATTTTATTAGAAAAAATAAATGGAGAATAATATGGGTGGATGAGATAGAATTATAGAATTCTAAATGGAAATGGACTAAAAAAATGTATTTGATATTATAATAGGAAAAGAAGGATGATTCTTTTAGGAATGCTTGTTTCCTCAAATGACATCATGATTATTCTAATAAATCACTTATTGAAAAAATTGTTTATAAATAAAGTAATTTAATTTTTATTTAATTGAATCAACTTTCTTAGAGTCAGTATAATAAATTTTAAGAATTATCCTCAAATTATCTTGTGGACTTACTTAAAGATTGGTGAATTGGTCAAATTACCCAAATATGTGATAGATGCTTTACAAGATTTTGTTGTTTCACAATATCAATAATGTTATGCTAATGTTGTCAAATGGCTCCTTAGTTTGAGTTGTTGGTTGTATAAAATAACGTTGCTCCTTCATTTTTTTTAATTTATATATTAATTAGTATTATAAATAGTTGTGATTCTTAATGTTTTAAGAACCAAATTAAGGAAATATCTGAAGTATGATTTGAGTTATTCAACTGAGTGACGTGTGTGTGTGTGTGTGTATATATATATATATATATAAATCATATAACTCAAATTTTTAAAGACAAAAAGCACCTATAATTGATACAATATTACACATTACTTATGGAAAAAATAGAAATCTTGAATTGATATTCTTTTACTTTTAACATTTTGGTAAAAGTCAATATCCTTTTTTCATTTAACCTTTTTTTTGGGTTATATACTAGTTTTTGTGCAGCTGGAGTTTGATTCAAAAGTTTTAATTGCAGTCATTACTGGAAAAGAGTTGATAGGGATGAAGCAAGAAGTATAATTATTAAAAGAATTCAGGAGTTATTGGAGAAGGATTGGAGAGTTAAAGTAATCTACACCTATAGAGAAGAAAATACAGTAGCAGTGTTGGGGATTTACTTTTATATGATGTTATAGGAGTGACAACTTCCAGATCTAGTTTTTGTCTTGTAGTTTCCTTACCCTATCTAACCCATTGAAATCATAATGCCAATCAAGTTATTACTGTTCAACATTCATAAATGCCATAATAATTTCATTCAACCCAAAAAATCTTTAATCAAACAAAAATTTATAATTTAGGAAGAATTCACAAGTTTGAAGGTTGGGATTATCTTCTCCGTGGTAAAATAAGAAGCAAGAACCCATACACCAAAAATTAGAAGAAATGAATGATAAAAGTTGCCAAAACCCAAACGAAAGAACCCAGAAATGAAGGTAGAGAGGGCTGCAATTGCAACCTAGAAATGCGACAAGATGACAGCAAGACCACAATGAGACCAAAGCGAGCCACTGTGGCTTGGTCTCCTTCAAGATCCTAACTGCAGAAATCCCAAATGGCTAAAATGACCAATCATAAATGAAAATGGCTGAGGATAGAAGGGGAAAACAATAACTAAAAAGCAAATCACCTAATTAATAAAAATTGTATTTGGTTTCAAACCGAATCATACGAAAATATTCTTAGTTTATAAAAAAAAATTATATTTAGTATCATTTAGTTTTAATTGGTTTTGACAATTTAATAACAGTCCAATGCCATAGCCTATTTTGGGAAGGTAATTGGACAAATAACACAATTAATTTACAGTTCAATTGATTAAAATGACCAATTCGATTCAATATGATTTTTAAACCATTGGTACTTGTAGTTTCGATCATTTGAGTTCAAACTATGAATGTATATCTTTAAAATTATTTGAGTATGTAATTTAATCTCGACATATACATATAAAAAAATATAAATTAGAAAAAACATAAATATTATTTGAAACAAATATTAAATTTATATATTTGCACCAAATTAGTTTTTTTTTTCCTTAAATAGTTTTCAATTGACATACAAAATCAAATTTAGATCAATAGCATTAATGATGATTGGCTCAATTCTATGATCAAACTATCTATTCTTAAAGGTCTTAACTTTGCATTATATTAAAATTCTTATTGATAAACAATCCGTCAGTATAATTTAAGTTTTTGTTAAGGCTTGTGAAATACTGTGTATTGAAATGAGTAGCTTCCTCACTTTAAAACGTTTTTTTCATAAAAAAAAAAAGGAGTTGATAGCCGCCCAACAGGAATAGATTTTGCGTTTGCTAAGCCTGGGTTTGGCAGCTAAGCAAACAGCCAAAGACCCGCGGCCTTCCGTACAGACGGCGTTGAAAGTCAACTCTCTCTCTCTCTCTCTCTCTCTCTCTCTCTCTCTCTTCATTCTCTCTCCGCCTCCGTCTACCGCAGACATACAAGAAGAAGAAGAAGAGAGGTTCCAGAAAGATCCATTCCGATTCTTCCCCTCATGGACGGAGCGCCGCCCTCCACCGCCGGCGGAAGCGGAGGTCCGGCGCCGTTCCTTCTGAAGACCTACGACATGGTGGACGATTCATCCACCGACGATATTGTATCGTGGAGCTCCACCAACAGCAGCTTCGTCGTCTGGAACCCTCTCGAGTTCACTAGTCTTCTTCTCCCCACCTATTTTAAGCACAACAACTTCTCCAGCTTCATCCGCCAGCTCAATACCTATGTGAGTTCTTCGATTTGTGTCTCTTCACCCGCGTTTTACTAACATTTTTGAGCCGCTATGTTGCTCTTTGCGCTTACTTCCTCTACAATTGTTTAGTTTTTCTGTCTTGTTTGGCTACCCTTTTGCTCAAATAGTCAGCATTTATTCCAATTAATGGCAGTAATTTGATTGTTTGCTATATTTGCATCATTTGGAGGTCGTTATTGTTGATATTGCCTTTGAACCATTCATCTTCATACTGATGAACCTGCATAGTTTGGGCAACTTGCTCCTTATTTATCTGTTTACTCTTTAATTTAGTATCTTACTTGATCTCACATGTCAATCTATCAGCCTATGTCTCTTAGTGGATGTCATTGTTTGCCAGTAGAATGGATTGTTAGAAACCTTGGATTTCTGAAATAAATGAAGAAGGAGTTATACCTTTACAAATGGCAGTGTTCAATGTTGCACAATTATTTGTCTATGTATATTGGTAAATGCATACTTAGGCATACCTTACTAACATTTGATGAATTTGGATTGTCACAACCCATTGCAGGATCATAAAATTCTATCATAGGTCATGGCAATAATGTTCACCAAATTCCAGTCAAATTTGTTTACTGTTCTTAGCTATTAGCACTGAACTGAATTGAAATATTGGAACATGTATGATGATCATTACAAGACCATAAAATTCTACTGTAGGTTGCACAAAAGGCTATATTTTTGAAAGCTGTTTATGAGTGAAATTCTTTAGGCATGAAATGCAATGAATGGTATGGTATTCAAGAAATTGGCTTCAATGTCCTGTAGGTTTGGAGGCTAATTAAATAATAAGTTGGAATTTTTAAGATTGACTGTACAGAATTCAGCTATAACAAGGTTTGGAGTAAAATTAATGCACATTGTAAAGTGGGAGGGAGAGTGATGCAGGACAGAAGCACAAAAAGGAATAAAAGAGTGGATAAGTATTGTTACTTCTAGCAGATGGCCTAGGATTCACTGGGTAGAAACTCTGAAATTTACCAGAAAACTCCCATAAATTTTACTATCACTCTTTAAATTGAAGATCTTATGGCTCTGCCTCTGGTGGTCCTCCTGCAGTCTCACTACTAAAACTTTAGCTCTTACTCTGGTCCAATGGTTTGAAAATTACCAGTGCCCTTAAGAAAATTTTTGTGTTGTTGGATCTTTGTTTTATAGCAATTGGGGAGAGTCAGACTTGAACTGCTACAGACACGATCACTCAGTTTGCATATTATATACTAAGTCATAGGGCTGATATATATAAATTTATATGATGAGGAGTGCTAAGTCTTCAACAATAAAGAAAATAGCTGACATTGTAATCATTTCTGGTGCTCACCCATTTTCTTCAGCAAGAATAGTTAATGGAAGAGTTTTACCTTGATTCAAGGGTGGCAGCTTATATCAACATGAGTCCTCTTGATGCTTTGAGATTATGCTTCCTAATGTTGGGTCAAGAGGTGGCCCCAGACAAATCCATTACTAGTATTTCCCTTAGTAGATAAAAAGAAAGTTGCTTTTAGTTTCAGACACATATACAATTATCAAGTCACCAAATGTGTGGCTAGTGTGGCACTTGGCAGCATTTTGGAAGATTGGACCTTTGGTCTTCTCCAATTTACCCCTTTAATACACTGGTCTCTCAACCTATTTATCTTGCATCTTGGGCTAAGAGCCTAAGACATAGCAAGAGAAATTGTATAAAGAGATAGAGAGAGCTTAAACTTGGCTTTGATGAAGTCTATCTAGAGCTAAAACTTAGTTAGGGTTTGTTAGATAGAAAACATTAAAATTATTCATGGGTTTCCACCTAACAATTTTAGCTTTTTGAATAATTAGTCCTTAACATGGTATTAGAGCTTCTATGACTAAGTGGTTAGGAGTTCAATCCTTGCTGCCCCATTTCTTCATAGTAAAGTTGAATTTCAACACAAGGTAAGGTGGACCTGTGCATTGTCCATGCTTCAAGTCCAAAGGGCTTTTGCGTAAGGGGATGTATTAGAAATAAAACCATTCAGGGGCTTCCATCTAACAGTTTAAACTTTTGGGATAGTTGGTCTTTGACAATGTTAAAAGATTGACAATGCTAAAAGATAGAGTTAGGTCAAAGGTACTCATTTTTTGGTAACCAGGCTGTATATCAGTTGAGACATCCATCCCATATAATAAGACTCTCTCCATTTTCATTCACTCCCATCATGATCATCCAAATGTGGGTTTTCTGATGTTGATTATTTATCGAGATCCGAAATTTTGGGATATGGAGGGTGAATTAGGTAGTATAGAACTCAGACTACACCCAGGAAGGTGATCAGAGAAAATCTTCTGCAACGTCCTGGTATATTCCCTACTCAAATACACTAGTGAATAGTGATCAAGAGAGAGAAAGAAAAAGTTTCTTTTAGTTTCATGCACACATTAACACATATAATTATCAAGTCACCAAATGTGTTCAAAAGTTCTTAATCGTGGTTTCTGTTATTGTCTTATTGACAAGGGATGCATGTTGAATTCATCTGACATTTGCTAAGCACTGCACATTATAATAAAAAATATAGAGCTGCTGCTGAAGATGCACAAAGGCTTTTCCCTTGGCGATCCTAAAATGAATTCAATAGCAACTAAGTTTCAAATATCACTAGCAGGAAAATTTGGCAGTTTTCTTATATTATCTTTTCAGGGAGTTAGATCTTCCTAGAACCAATATAATTTGAATGTTATGTGTGCCATGAAGAATTTGATGGGCATAGGTAGGAGAATCTTATGTGATAATAAACTGTGCTACAAAATATATGGTTTTTTTTAGTTGAGTTACATAACATCAAATGACCAAATCTGAAGAGAATTCAAACTAGAGCTTTTTTCTCTGTTATTTTCCCTAGGAGGATTTGTAATTCTACCTTTAGATACTTCCTCAGTTATAAACGTTCTTTATTCAGCAAGAAAATGGCTGAAAGAGGTGCGTATTAGGTTATGTTATGTCTATTAGTAGTTAAATCACTTATCTTTATATCAATTCTTATGTAAGTGTTGTTCTCATCATTAATTTATGGTTGCTATGATAAGTGTTGTAAGGTTTTTTGCACGCTGATCTAATATTAACAGATCAACAATAAACTACATTTGAAAGTAGTACATATTTTTACTTGAAAACGAAGGGAAAAGAGCTACAGTTGACATGGTTGCTTTGTGACTTGTGTTCTTTCTAGTGCTTTTACTACTGGTAGGGTATATTTTTGGCAGGTTGTACTTGTGGGCCTTAGTTTCTTTTATGGAGGTCTAATCATAAAGGGTTTTTTGGGCCTTTAATTTTCTTTGGGTTTAGCATTTTGGGCTCTTTTTAATGCCTTTATTTCTTATTCTGAGTAGGCTATAATGGCCCTTGCAAGGCCCATTTGTGTTACATCCTAAGAGGCCTATATATAACAATAATGAATTTCAGCTTTGAATGCAATGAGACTGTAGAAAGTGTGATGCTTTCTCTTCTGAGGATTGTTTCCTATTTTCTAGATCCCTGTTCATGTGAGGCTAATAGTTCTTTTCTCTCACCGTTCTTGATATTTTCTTTGATATGGCAGATCTAAGAGTTTCCTTGGAACCCTAATCCACAATTTTCCCCAAATATTATAAACTCTAACCCTAATTTTAATTTCTTAATACTTTCCTTCTACATCCTAGGCAACTCAAACAGCTAGGTATTATTTATAGTTATACAGGCACCAAGAAAACAAAACGGAAAACTAAAGGATGCTTATCTTGTAAATCTACATCGAACAAGTCCAAATTGATGTAGGAGGTTTAGATAGGGTTTGAAATCATGCACATACGACAATTATAAAATTTTAAGGCTTGCTGCCTGATTTTGTTTTCTGGAGGTTTTCATTTGTTGTAAAGAGTATAAATAATTCAAAGAAAATTGTAAATCTTATAGCTTGAATGAGATAAATAATTGTTTTTGGGAATTTATTCTTCTTGTTGCTAATATTGTAAAATATTTAGGAAAACCATTGTTCGGTTTTATTTTTGGGTGCAATAAGAACTAGCTGGCTTCAAGGTCTTCAAGAAAGTGTAGCACAAGGATTAAGTTTGAGGCATTGAAAAAGCAAGGTTTAGCTAAACAAAGCACCAGAAATGGTAGTGAGAGCAGTTATTTAATTTTGAAGGGATAATTTGCATCTTAGTTTTTATATGTTCCCCTTGACCTTTATTTGTTTATGCTTTTGATAGTTATTCACTTCTTCTTCTTCTTCTTCTTTTTTTAAAATTTTTTTTTTATCTCTGCTGTACATCAACTCTACCTCCAAAGTGTTTAAAATAGATTGCAAGAAAGATACAATCGATTTTAATAAACTCTGTCCATTTTCCCCTTTTTTCCAGGAGGGGAGAGTTTTAGGAAGTTGTAGTACCTAATTTAATTTGTTTTGGTTTATGTGTTCTCCCTTGTCAGGGATTTCGAAAAATACATCCTGAGCAATGGGAGTTTGCTAATGATGATTTTGTGAAAGAACAAAAGCATCTTCTTAAGAATATTCACCGTAGGAAACCTATCCACAGTCATAGTCATCCTCCAGGTTCTCTTGTGGATCCAGAGAGGGCAGCGTTTGAGGAAGAGATAGAAAAACTTTCACGTGAGAAAACTGCTATTGAATCCAATATTTTTAGCTTCAAACAACACCAGTCAACGGCAAAGCTTCGGCTGGAAGATTTACAGCAGCGATTAGATGGTATGGAGAAGAGGCAGAAAAACTTGCTGAACTTCTTCAAAAGGGCCCTTCACAATCCTACTTTTATTGAACAGCTTTTATGCAAAATTGAGTCCATGGATTTATCAGCATATAATAAGAAAAGACGATTGCTTCCGGTTGATCACTTGCAGCCAGTTGCTGAAAGTAGCTTTGTTGACAATCATAGCAATTTTAGAACAGAATTTGGGAACGTTGTTCATCAAGATTTCTCAAATAAACTCAGACTGGAACTGTCAGCAGCTGTTTCAGATATGAACTTGGTTTCGCGTAGCACACAGAGTTCAAATGAAGATGGGGAAAGCTCGCAGAAGAAGCTATCTGAAGGAGAACCAAAAGGAGTGCAGACAAGAACAGCTCTTGCATTTGCCCCCGAAACATTGGAACTTGCAGATACTGGAGCATCTTTTACTTTTAAGATGGATTCATGCTTATCTCGAAGAGCAACAACTGCTCAGAGCCCAAAACTGCACTCTTTGGAGCCAAGTAGTGAAGAAGGTGATAGTCATATGTCCTGCCATCTAAATTTAACTCTCGCATCTTCTTCATTGCAAGCCAACCGAAATTCATACTCAGCTAGATCACCCCAAATGGACTGTCAGGAAATTGGCAAATTGGTAGAATCAAGATTTTATGCCAATGGTAAAGAATCTGATAGTGGAGTTTCTTCAAACAGAAATCTGGCAAATGAGGTTACCAATTTAGCTTCCTCACAGGAGTCTCCAAGTAACAACCAAGTGCCCCCAGCTGCACCAGATAGGGTAAATGATGTGTTTTGGGAACAGTTCCTTACCGAAAGACCGGGCTGTTCAGACAACGAAGAGGCAATATCCAACTACAGAGCAAACCCATATGATGATCAAGACGAAGGGCAGTCAGTTCTTGGAATCTCTAGAAACATTAAGAATATGGATCAACTCACACTCTGAGCATGTTGTGTTGGTGCCTCGCTAGTTATGCTAATGTTATGTGAGATTTGCATGACTGATAGATATACATACAATTTCAAACTTGACCAAAAATTGTGTAGCAAGGGGCTAACTTATTAAAAGAATAAATGTTAGTTCTTTCTGGCCACCATCTGATGCCTCTTCTGTGAAAAATATGGAATCTGTATTAGCTTTTGGTAGTGATTCATACAAAGCAAATTAGCTGCTTGGCAGTGTTATAGATATTCAAGTTTTGGATGGTTTTCATAAAGCCAATATTACTGTAAACTTCTCTGTCAATGATTGTGCGGTTTTTCTTCTTGTTTGCGCGTAGAGCTATAACAGCAAGTGCTTATCTCCCCTCCATTACATGATGGAAAGTTTTGATGGCAGCAGCATCTAACATAGCTTCTAAACAGTGTTGTTCTGTACATGATCTGGATGCATAATGCTATTTTCATACTATCAAACAAAAAGTTCAGTAACTTCAAACTGTTGACCACAATAACGAGGATGTCTTTGGCCATTACATTTACAGAGAGGCTGGAAAACACAATTATATGTTGCCTTCTTCAAATCACGTATTTCTATGTAGCTTCAGACCGCCTGCTGTGCTGGTTGAATTTGTTGAGACACTACTCCTCCTAGTCCTTGTAACTTCATCGGAGGTCACTGTAATTTAGTTATGATTTTAAAAAAAATTCCATTATAGCTGGTTATTTGATTTTTGAAATTTGACAAATACACCCTAAACTAAAAGTAGACAACTTTAGCCGAAATGCATCTTTTTCTCTTTTGTAAAAAATAAAAATAACGCATAGAAGTGTAACAGAAGATTTTCCTATAACAATATGTTTCCACCAAATGTTTTTCAATAATAAATGAATAAGCAAGGCGAACAATACTTACTAATGTCTATAATAGTTGGGACAATAAGTAGTTAATATTTTTTTGGATTTTTTTTTAATAAAAGAGGCTTAAGACCTAATGTGTTTATTAGAAGCCTTTATTTATTAGAATATACACACACACACACACACTTACTAATGTCTATAATAGTTGGGGCAATAAGTAGTTAATATTTTATTGGATTTTTTTTAAAATAAAAGAGGCTTAAGACCTAATGTTTTATTAGAAGCCTTTATTTATTAGAATATATATATATATATATATATATGTGTATGTATATATAAGACTTTGCCGCTCGTGCACACTGCATTGTATTTAGCACATTTGATTTGATAACCTACTCACAAGTGATATTAATATCATTTATAATTTAAATTTAAAATAAATGGTTAAGACTTAAGAGGGTGTATAAGTTGTTCGCTTAAGTAATAAATAATTATTTTTAAATATAACTTAGTTATGAAACTGTTTTTCATTAATTATTTATTAATTACATTTATTACTTATTTTTAATATATTAATATTTAAGTAACTAAACTTAAATTTTGTTAAATTAAGTGGTGGCATATACCATTAATCCTATCTTAGAATTCTTCTTTATATTCTTTTTGGTGCACCCAAAGTATCACCTTCTACTAGAAAGTGAAGGACTAATCTTTCCGCCTTCGATCGTACCTCTTGCTGGAAGAGGCCTACCAACAGCGGATGCTTCATTTACATCGACCAGGGATTGAATCCTAAACATAATACTTAAGGAACACAAGCTATTTTCACTTAAACCAACACATGTTGGTAGAACTCTTCTTTATATACCAGACACAATGACTTCCAATTAACCACCAAATTTCTTACTAAAATGTATTTTAATTTTCATAGAAAAGCATTTGTTTTATATTTTTTATTCCACTAATAACAAAATTTTCAGAAATGTGCCATTTAAATGTTTTCTTTTTTAATGTTAGCTATTATATTCCTACCTCTCTCAAAGTTCATGACAAGATTGCACTAATGTAGCGTGGTACCAACGGCTTGAAAAATACTGTTATTTCTAGTATATATTTTTAATTTATTTTTAATTTTTATAATTCATTTTTTTGTAAAATATTATGAATAAATTTAGATATCTATGACATAGAATACTAATATTCTATCTAAAATAATTTTAAAAAATTAAATACTGAAAATTTCACTTAAACTATTATGTAAGGAGGTCTCATGTTTACGAAAAAGCATTTGTTTAAAATGTTTTTCAAATACATTTAGTCTACTTAAGATTTTATATTTTTATGTAGTAGAATCTAGTAAAATTTATGTAAAATTAATTACAGATAATAGATCTAAACCGTTGAATCTAACAAATTTGGCAAACTGAATATAGTCAAGAATTTCTCCCAAGGTTTACAGATAGTATATCGAGAACTCTTTTTCTTCTCTCTTTTATGCTATTGTAAACAATTACGAAAAAAAATGTAAGATTTATAAAAAAAATTAAAAAAATGAAGGATGAATATGTGAAAAGAGAAAAAAAAAAAGGAATTTGAAAAAATTATTTTGTAAATGTATTAAAATATTGAATTATGATAAAATAAAATATCACTGAGACTATTAATAGTACACTAATTTATTTGGTAAAGATACTTTGTATAAAATAAAGAATTTGCTAACAAGTGTTTTTAGAACACTAGTTAAGAAATTAAAAATAAAAAATATTAAATGAAAATAAAAGTATTCAATATTTTATAAATTAAAAAATTAGTTAATATTTTTTTAAGTAATTAAGATGATTTAATGAAATGTATTAAATATCTATTAGGGCACTAATTAACAAGACTCAAATTATAATTTTTTTATTATTTAATTTAAATTTAATGTAAATGTCAAAATTTTTATATTATTATCTAATTACCTGATACTATATTAGTAAAAGAAATTTTTTTAAATAATTATCATTATAATTGACTGTTTTAATGAAATACTAACTCATAATTAAATAACAGCATCATTAAATCAACACTGTCAGTTGCAAATCATATTTGTTATACTATTTTTATACTATTTTTCTTATAGGTAATAAAGCAAGAAAAAAATATATTTTATCACAATGTTTTTTATTTTTTTCTAAACAAGAAAGTATAAGAAAGGATAGGAAGGAAATGGTGTAGAAGTAACATTTTCCAAATTAAATCTCTTTTCTTTCTGGGGTTTGCAGACAGTATGGCGGCACTAATATCGTTCACTAGTTGTCTAGTTGTCACCCTTTGTACCTATGCCTGAGAATCCTGTCCAATTTAAGACGGTCCACCCACCAAGTGTCTCGCTTTCACAACCCAAACAAGGCAACAACAAACTGAAAACAAAGAAAGCTCCAAACACAAAAAAATGTCCCAACCCAGATTCATTTTCATGACCTTCCTCTCTCTGTCACTTGTTCTTCTGCTACCCACCCATCCCCCAGTAGTCTGCAATGGCCTATCAGCTGTGGACCTCAATTTGCTGAAACACAGTGGAATTGATGCAGTGACTAAAAGGGTTTGCACCAAAAGCATTGGGGAGTGCTTGACAGAGCCTGAAATGATGGATTCAGGGTCCAATAGAAGAGTTCTGGCAATACAGCAGAGGTACATCAGCTATGAGACACTGAAGAGGGACATGGTTCCCTGTGAAAGGGCAGGAGCTTCTTACTACAACTGTCATGCAAGACAAGCAAATCCTTACAGTAGGGGCTGTGAGGTAATTACTGGATGTGCAAGAGGCATTCAAGGCATCAAAACTTGATACAGATACAGTCATTAGAATGGATGAAGAAAAGTGAGTGTAGGTTCCTCTTCCCTTCCTCCCCTTCCCCCTTCTTTTTTCCCCCCACCTTTTTCTATCTAATCCTGTTTTGTGTCATTTATGAGCTTTCCTCTGTAGTTATGACCATGATTTCTTACTTTTCAAATGCTTTTTACTTTTTTTTTTGTTAACATATATGACTAGCTTAATAATGAAAATATATCTAACTTTTGTTTGAGAAAATATGACTGCATTCTGTACCCATTTTTGTTTTTAACCGGTATTTATTGGTTATTAATTTTACTTTTTAAACTTTAAGCATTTGTTGTGAAAAACAATAACTAATGAACACTCAACAAATCATTTTAGGTATTGGTACCCTAAAAAAAAAACCAAGGTACCATAACAACACCCGCAAACATGACCAATTCCTTGGGATTATGATGATGCCTATTTGGTACAGAGTCCATATAATAGGAATTTGGAGTTGCAAATCATTTGGTTAGAAAGTAAGAACTTAGTCTATAAATATCAATAACATCCTTTGCAAAAAATTATAACTAAATTCTAACACAAGAACTACTTATAGAATTCAGTTGCAAAATTTAAATATTTTTAAATTTGTCCTGATAATCTTCCATTATTAGGATAGAAAATGTTAAGAATGAGAAATATTTTTCCAGAAGCTGGGTTTTTTTTTCCTTCTATATTTTCTACAAGTTTTTTTTGGTCAGGAAGAAAATGGTTTAGAAGGCATATTCAATATTCTGCATGAGGCAATGGAATAAACTGCTTATATTTGTTGGCTTACTCTTTTAAGTTCAGTCTGACTTCATAGGAAATCTTTCACACAGAGCAGTCAAACTGAGCATTCCTATTATATTTGTTACTTAACGGGTCAAATTTTAATTTAAAATGAGGCTCGTCATCATGAGTCAAACCCCCCCTTTGCAGGAGACAGGCATTAACACCTGATGGAGATTGCAAGGGAAAAGAAGTTGATTTCTTCATATGGGTAAGGAGAAAATAAGACCTAAAAATGTATGAAATGCAAAATCAATGTGTTTAAAACCAATCTCTTATTAGCTGTTTCCATACATCAAACTTCATAGGTCTCTGCCACGATCTAGCTTTCATTGATTGAGTTCTGTTGTGGGATCTTGTATTTTTATAACCAACTCCTGTAGATATTACACTGTACTAATCTTTGAACCTCTAATGGTTTCTGCAGCTCAAATATTGAAACAAGTTATATTCCTTAAATCTGTGATCTTAAAACCTGGTAGGAATGTGAATCCAAGTGAAGAGCACAGTTGATCCATCATCAAAGTTTTGAGTTGTGTGATATGAAAATATGTAAATTAGGGATGGTAATAGGCCGAGTTTTTGCCCAACCCAACCCCGCCCTACAATATGGGGGGGGGGGGTTGGTTGGGAATAATATGAAAGTGAAATGTGGTGAACCTTAGAGCATGAGTGCTACTGCCCATACAATAGCTCAGGTTGGCATATGCTAGAATGTTTCATGGTGAGCTGTGCTGCATAATGGATAATGGGCACCCCTGCCTTCAATAATGCACAATAACAATAATTAAATAACAACAGATCACTAGTACTAATTAGACCACATGATTTTTGTTGGGGAGGATCTCTGTAAAACAAAAAAAGCTTTGGCATAGACTTTTCAAGGAATGCACAGACTACTTTGTTTTAGGCTTAATTTACTCCACCAGTTTTTCATTACTAGGTGCAAATGAATACTGACGAATTTCTTGCATGATACAATGAAAACCACTTGATTTGCTTTGCGTGAACAAAATCAAGCCAATGACAAACAACGATGACAGAAAGATAATTTATTGTTTTACTTTCTGCACACAAAAGGAAACCAGAAATGATATAGATTGATATTGGATGTCGGTAGAACCAGTCTTTTATAGATATGTGTACAATCCTTCATAAATAGATATAACTCCGATCAAAGAACTCTATGTACAGATGAAACTTTTCAGAAAATAAGAAAGAGTACGTTGCTAGGCACCGAGAGTACAGAGAGGAAGATGAGATTTTGGAAAGTGTACATCTAAGTGCCCAAGAGCCACCACTTAAGCGATAGTTTATTTTGGAAATCTTCTCACAAGTTCAGTTTTGTTTCTCTTGGAAAAGCCTTTATATATGCAATTACACCAGAAAGTTATCTGTTAGTGAAGAGTCGTGCCTAACTTCCAAAACTCAGCTTTTTCATTCTCTTTTTCTTTCCCCTCTTTTGTTTTGGTCAGAAAACATGAGCTTTGCTAATTAGATTTCAGTCAACACCACTGCAAACCTTGATTTTAGCATCGTCCTATTTTAAGGGCGAAAAACACGGTAAGTTCATATTTGGTGGGAGATCACTGAAGCTTGACAAAGGCCTTTAATGGCAATGTTGATGATTGTGGAACACTCAGCAATGTCCAAGCATCTAGACCAAAAAAAAAAAAGGACATGTCCAAGCATGGTCTTGGAAATGGTAGGGGCCACTTCGAAGCTCTTCCATCCAAGAAACAGGTGAGAATTAAAATTAGGGCTATCCATTTGTGTGCCTGCTGGATCCACAGTCCACACTCCACGAGCAGTTAGCACATGTAAGCCTCATCTTTTTCAGTGTCCGCGTGGAAACTCAACAGGTTCAAACCTTGCACCAGCATTTAAAAAATCGATTTTTCTAAATCTACTATGTTGTTGTGGGTGCATTTTTAAAATTTCCTATATAACCTTGGTTATCACGAATACTGACTTGAAAATATTCTTTACCTTACAACTCAGGAAAAGCATGGAAAGAGGACCCAGCTACCCACTTCATATATTTTCAGCACTAATTTCCAAATTCACTGTTATGTCCCACGTGCTCTCCCATATAATATGTTAGTCTTTTAGCACTCAAAAACTAATGATATAATAAAATAAGAAGACCAATTGGCAATGTTAGAACTAACAGCTTTTAGGAAAACTCAAGTGACAAGGAGGGTATGCAAACTTATCATTCATTGATTAATGAATTTCAGTTTAGCTTTGTGTAACTACTTAAATACACATTAAATTTTGTCAGTTTACACAAGTGATGTGTTAAGAAGTATTTTTTATCACAAAATAAAGACTAATGCTACTCCTCAATGGTTGTTAGGCATAACTGATCTTAACCGTACATCCTTTAGGTGTGAGATAAATTTACCTTCGAAGTATTGAGGTTGCATCTACTCGCAAAGTATTATTTAGGAGGATCAATATTGAACTTATGATGTTACAAGTAAATCTCATCCTACTAAAAACTTTAACTTATTTATTACTGAAACACGCTCTTACGGGTTATATATCAGATTATTTTAATTCAGCATATGAATAATTTTGTTTAGTAAACTAATGTAAATAATATTGTTCAAAAATAAAATTGGTAACTGATTAACAAAGTGTCTGACTCCATTTTTCAAGTTTCAAATAGGCCATTGTCTGTGAAATAAGTAATGCTAATTATCCAAACATGTTCTTTTCATGAACACTTCAAATATGCCGTATTTTAAGTTTTATTAACATGATCATAATTGAATTGAAGTGAGATTAATTAAACTTGAAAACTATTACACGTCGACAGCAAGTTTGTATGTCAATTGGCATAAGTTTAAAACTGAAGTGTAATGATGTTGGAGGTTTAGTCTTCTATGAGACCACTCATCCCCTTCTTTTACTTTTTTTTTTCTTGGTCCACATCCCCTTCTTTTACTCAAGTTCTAGGACTTCTTATGTAACAAAAAAGAAAAAGAAAAAAAAAACTGTTACATGCCGTTCATATGAAGTCTATATAATAACCTGTGTAAATATTATAATTTTTACTTGTGTTTATTATTACTATGCCAACAAGAATATTTAGTTAATTTGATAAAATTTTATTAGGTGGTGGTACCTGAATTATAAAATGTCAAGCTAACTACTACTTGCTATTTGTCCAGTGCAAAAGCTGCATTACCCAATAATTTTTCCTCACAATAGATAGGAGACAATTTTTTGTAGTTATGAGATACAATTAATCTGTGCACTAGCTAGAGTAATACGAACATTTAGTTGGTTTGATAAAATCTACTTAGTCAAGGGATCTAAACCTAAAAATATCAAATTAATTATAACTTTTTATTAATTTAATATATAAATTGTTAAGTTATTGGAAATAATCTAGTAGTAAAGAATTTGAATAATTTGCAAGATATATATATATATATATATATCCAATAAGTGATTTATTATGCCGAATATCTTCAACTCAAAGAAAATCATCAGATTTCATTTTCTGGATGTTGATATCGCATTCTTCATAAATGAGAAGTAGGAAAGATATCAACTTTCTGATAGTGTAGGTGAACACACTTATTTCTGTATTTATTTTTCTCTTATAGTTATTTATAAGAAAACAATGTACATACATCTCATGAAATGTACTCCCTTTTAAAGCAATCACCATGAATTTTAAAATTTGGATTAGAGATCCTTAAACTTTTAAACATCTACAATCAGATCATTCTATCTATAAGTTAAATAGAAAATTGTTAATCACATAACTTGTACATATTCATTAATACACACAGCAGTTTCTCATTTGTCTACATTATTTATTTTTTTGAAAATTTTTGAAAAGAAATAGCTTTTCACTTTATAATTTAATTTTCTTTAATCATCTAATATTTTCTATTGTTGACAATAAAAATTAAATTAAAAATAATTTCTTAAAAATGATGTTGATAAATAAAAAAAAAACACTTCATATATTAATAAACACGTATAAGCCATGTGATGAATGACATCTATTTAGTTGGTGAATAGAGAGTTCACTTTGCAAAATTCAAAAAGTTTAAGAACTTCACATGTGAATTTAAACATTCAATAGAGGTATTTTAAAATGAGATAAAAGTTGGAGGGGGGTGTATATGCATATATTTTTCTTTATTTATAATAATAGTTGTCTAAAATATTATTCACTAAGTTATCTCTTTCAGTTCCCTATCACACTTCTGGCATTTGTAAACACTCAAGTCTTTAATCAAGATAAAATAAATAAATCATATTTTTAAAAATCTCATCACCCTTAAAAGCAACTATCAAGAAACAGATAAACTATTTTCTCTCTTTGCTCACTATTTGTCATTATTATTTTTTTAAATGATTTTTTTACTTCTTTTAATTTTTTCTTGAAAAACATTCAATCACATTTGTCATAATTTGCTGACTAGTTTTATAATAAAATTTAAAAATATTGCAACTTTTTTTTATGTAATACCTGATTAGAACAAAGTATAAAAATTTAGGATGACGTATAACAATAACCGATGAAGAGTTTTATTTTTGTCTAGATGATAAATACTGATATGTTTAACTTCTTTTTTAGAAAAAAAAAGAAAAAAGAAAATTGTTAACTTCTTTCAATCATGGGCCTTTTTTTCTCTGCCCTGAGTCTCTCAATCATGGGAGTGGCCACTGGGTGATTTTAAAATTTGAAGAGGAAATGGCCTTCCTTTTTATCTGGACTCATTTGTAGACCAACAATTTTAAGGCTAGTATTTGGCCCAAACCAAAGAAGAAAAATGAAATCCTACTTGTACAAATATTTTCTTCCCCAAAATCTGTACATAATTGTTGAAGTTAGTGTGAGTTCAAGTGATTTCATTCAAACTTCTTTATAGAAGGCCAAAGAAAGAAAAAAAAAACCCTAGGATTTCACTAAAATTCGTCACTGATGCAATTACTTGGTAATGTTATATTATGAATGTAAAATTTTCACGTAATTCTTAATTACACTTCTTAAATTTTCTTAACCTAGTTGCTCTCAACTTTCGGGGAGTCATTAAAAAAATGAAAAATAAAAATATAGGCATCTTACCCTTTTAAGTAAGAAATAAAGTCTAATAAGATTAGCCAAGAACTTTTTAATTCAAGTGACTCTAAATTTCTTTCAAGACTATTTGATTCCGAGTTTAAATTTTACGGAAGCCGCTTTGTCACTATTTAGCTTACCATCTCCTTTACACTCTCCGATGATGCCAAATTTCATGTTACACTGAGACCATATTCTGCCATTAACCTTGTTGGCCTCCTTCCAAGCATGCCCTAGTCTTAAATAGTCTTGAACACATATTTAAGCTTTTGAACTGTGTCTACTAATTGTTTTTTACATATAAAACATGAATGTAGTAAAATTTAGCACATTATTCAACCACCATTAAAAGTTACAACACCATAAATTTTCCATGAAATTGACAATTTAGATTTAGATTTGTTTAATAGTAATAAACATAAGAGATTTTTTATTTTAACAATGATAGTATGGAAGTTTAATCTCATATCTTGCTGTAATTTAAGAGTTAATTGAGTAGTTTTCTTTTAGTAAAAAATTAAATTCTCAAAAATAATTATCAGTAACTCATTTTTACTATTATTTTATATCACAAAGAATAAAATTTATTTTTAATTTACTATCAATGTAAATATATTCAATATATTCTTATATTATTAAAAAATAATTGAACTATAATAATAATTATTTGAGAGGTTGAATACTTTTTTATGATGTGTCAATATATATTTAAATGATAATGTTAAAAAATTTTACAATTGTAATAATAAATTAATATTAACTCAAAAATAATATCATTAGAAGATTGAACTATTTATTTATAGAATGAAATAATGTCATAACAGCATGACTTTTACATAAATTTAGTTAAGACTTTACAAAGAAGTGGGAGGCCACACCTTTGGAACCATAGCATAGTTATTTGTTTTAAGGCTTGTGTGTTTCATATGCTACCATACACCTACCACGCGCAGCCCAATCTACTTTCATTTTTCTTTGCTATTACTTATTGGATAATATTTATGAGGAAGACACGGCGCTTTACTTTTCTCCATCATCTCACATCACAACTCTTGCTTTCCTCCTCCTTATCGTTTTTGTCTTTTCCATTGCCTAGTCAATATAACTGATATTCATTTCGTCATTTATTTTCATCTTACCTTATCTTATTCTAAAATTCTTATAGAATTAAAAAAGATTAATATTACGCTTACAGAAAAAAATAATCAATTTTTTTTCATAAAATTTAGTGAAATTTAAAAATAGTGTGATATGTAAAGAAGTGGTAGCGATATTTAATAAATATATTAAATTATTCTATCAAAAATTCTAACAAAAAAATTAGAATAAAATATAATTTATACTTTTAAAGTTTACTCTAATATCAAATTATCTCATAAAATTATTTTTTCTTACCAAACTTTCTTGAATTTTGGTTTGATACATGGAGTAATTTGGTATAGGGATAAATTTAAAGAATGTAAATTATATTTTTATCCCATACGGACCTCTAACTAAATGGTCACATGACGTACACATGAGGATAACTTCCATTTCATTTAATAACAAAATTAACATTTTTAAGTCAAATTAAAGTTTACAGAACTAGTGAGAAAATTGTTAATAACATAACTTGTACATATTCATTAATACACACAACAGTTTCTCATTTGTCAACATTATTTATTTTTTTTTTAAAATTTTTGAAAAGAAATAGCTTTTCACTTTATAATTTAATTTTCTTTAATCATATAATATTTTCTATTGTTGACAATAAAAATTAAATTAAAAATAATTTCTTAAAAATGGTGTTGATAAAAAAAAACACTTCATATATTAATAAACACGTATAAGCCATGTGATGAATGATACCTATTTAGTTGGTGAATAGAGAGTTCACTTTGGAAAATTCAAAAAGTTTAAGAACTTCACATGTGAATTTAAACATTCAATAGAGGTATTTTTAAAATAAGATAAAAGTTGGAGGGGGGTGTATATACATATATTTTTCCTTATTTATAATAATAGTTGTCCAAAATATTATTCACTAAGTTATCTCTTTCAGTTCCCTATCACACTTCTGGCATTTGTTAACACTCAAGTCTTTAATCAAGATAAAATAAATAAATCATATTTTTAAAAATCTCATCACCCTTAAAAGCAACTATCAAGAAACAGATAAAAACTATTTTCTCTCTTTGCTTACTATTTGTCATTATTATTTTTTAATGATTTTTTTATTTCTTTTACATTTTTGTTGAAAAAACTTCAATCACATTTGTCATACTTTACTGACTACTTTTATAATAATAAAATTAAAAATATTGCAATTTTTTTTATGTAATACCTGATTAGAAACAAAGTAAAAAATTTAGGATGACGTATAACAATAACTGATAAGAGTTTTATTTTTGTCTAGATGATAAATACTGATATGTTTAACTTCTTTTTTAGAAAAAAAAAGAAAAAAGAAAATTGTTAACTTCGTTCAATCATTGGCTTTTTTTCTCTGCCCTGAGTCTCTCAATCATGGGACTGGCACTGGGTGATTTTAAAATTTGAAGAGGAAATGGCCTTTTTTTCTGGACTCATTCGTAGACCAACAATTTTAAGGCTAGTATTTGGCCCAAACCAAAGAAGAAAAATGAAATCCTACTTGTACAAATATTTTCTTCCCCAAAATCTGTACATAATTGTTGAAGTTAGTGTGAGTTCAAGTGATTTCATTCAAACTTCTTTATAGAAGGCCAAAAAAAGAAAAAAAAAACCCTTGGATTTCACTAAAATTCGTCACTGATGCAATTACTTGGTAATGTTATATTATGAATGTAAAATTTTCACGTAATTCTTAATTACACTTCTTAAATTTTCTTAACCTAGTTGCTCTCAACTTTCGGGGAGTCATTAAAAATATGAAAAAAAAAAAAATCTAGGCATCTTACCCTTTAAAGTAAGAAATAAAGTCTTATAAGATTAGTCAAGAACTTTAGTTCAAGTGACTCTAAATTTTTTTTAAGGCTGTGATTCCGAGTTCAAATTTCACGGAAGCCGCTTTGCCACTATTTAGCTTACCATCTCCTTCACACTCTCCGATGATGCCAAATTTCATGTTACACTGAGACCATATTCTGCCATTAACCTTGTTGGCCTCCTTCCAAGCATGCCCTAGTCTTAAATATAGTCTTGAAACACATATTTAAGCTTTTGAACTGTGACTACTAATTGTTTTTTTACATATAAAACATGAATGTAGTAAAATTTAGCACATTATTCAACCACCATTAAAAGTTACAACACCATAAATTTTCCATGAAATTGACAATTTAGATTAGATTTGTTTAATAGTAATAAACATAAGAGATTTTTTATTTTAACAATGATGGTATGGAAGTTTAATCTCATATCTTGCTGTGTAATTTAAGAGCTAATTGAGTAGTTTTCTTTTGGTGAAAAATTAAATTCTCAAAAATAATTATCAGTAACTCATTTTTACTATTATTTTATATCACAAAGAGTAAAATTTATTCTTAATTTACTATCAATGTAAATATATTAATGTATTCTTATATTATTAAAAAATATTTGAACTATAATAATAATAATTATTTGAGAGGTTAAATATTTTTTATGATGTGTCAATATATATTTGAATGATAATATTAAAAAATTTTACAATAATAATAAATTAATATTAACTCAAAAATAATATCATTAGAAGATTGAACTATTTATTTATAGAATGAAATAATGTCATAACAGCATGACTTTTTACATAAATTTAGTTAAGACTTTGCAAATAAGTGGGAGGCCACACCTTTGGAACCATAGCATAGTTATTTGTTTTAAGGCTTGTGTATTTCATATGCTAGCATACACCTACCGAGCGCGCAGCCTAACCTACTTTTCAATTTTCTTTGCTATTATTTTATTCGATAATATTTATAAGGAAGACACGACGCTTTACTTTTCTCCATCATCTCACATCACAACTCTTGCTTTCCTCCTCCTTATCGTTTTTGTCTTTTCCATTGCCTAGTCAATATAATTGATATTCATTTCCTCATTTATTTTCATCTCACCTTATCTTATTCTAAGATGCTTATATAATTAAGAAAGATTAATATCACACTGTCGAAAAAAATCAATTTTTTTTATGAAATTTAACTAAATTTAAAAATAGTTGTGATATGTAAAGAAATGGTAGGAAAATTTAATAAATATATTAAATTATTCTGTCAAAAATTCTATCAAAAAAATTAGGATAAAATATAATTTATCTCTTAAAGTTTACTCTAATATTAAATTATCTCTTGAGATTTTTTTTCCACCAAACTCCCTCGAATTTTGGTCTGATACATGGGATAATTTGGTATAGAGATAAATTTTAAGGATGTAAATTATATTTTTATCCCATACAGTCCTCTAACTAAATGGTCACATGGTATGTACATGAAGATAACTTCCGTTTCATTTAATAACAAAATTTACGTTTTCAAGTCAAATCAAAGTTTACAGGGTTATTGAGATAAAAAAATTCAAAAAAAAATTTATATTAAAGTAAACTTCATATGTGTAAATTATATTTTACTCAAAAAAATTATAAATATATAACATTTTCTTTCTTTTTTATGCTAGCAAAGTGTTGGACTTGTATTTGTCATCTACTATTTAACATACAACTTAACAAAATACAAGAACAAGTATGACATACTCATTGTCTTAGAAAGGCTATAAAACTCAGGCTGCGTATAATCAAGTCTAACCAGTGTAATCAACATTCAACTTGGATACCAGTCCTTTTCCAAACCAGCATTGAGAAGTTCAGGCATTACTTTCCATCCCTGTGACAGAGACAATTCAAGAGTTGTAATTTGAAAGGTATAATATATATAATTCTTAAAGTACCCTTTCTCTATTACTAAGGCCGCGTTCAGCAGAACCTCAACAATAATGCATTGATGCTGCAGAAGTTTGCAAGACGTAGCAATCAAAGATGGGTGACTGAATTTACTTGTTCCATTGGCATTGCAACGAATACGAAGGCAGAACTTTATGGCAATCCTTTTTGCTCTTCTTAGCAACAGCAGCCATAACATTATATAGGTGTCTTCATGACCTAATCCGACCCAATAGTTAGGCCTGGTCCAAGTTATTCAGACTAGATAAGATTTGGTTTCAATGAAAAGTTGAGTTAGGTCATATTCAAAAAATTAGACCCAGTATATTTTTAGATTTGGATTAGGCTACCTTCCTTTCGGGTTAGCCGACCTCACCTGAGATTACATAATATTTTTTTTTTAAATATCATCTCCTATTATTATTGATATTAATACAAACTTTACAATATTCCTACTTAAACATTAAAAATATTAGCTTCTAAGTTTTCTATTTTTAAATACTAAAGTTTTATGACTTAATTTATTAATTAACATGTAAAAATTTATATTGTGTTCAAATTTCGAGTTAATCCGATCTTAAACCAATCATAGTCTAGCTATACATAAACCTGAACATGATCAAGTTTTGTTTGGATCAGGTTCGGATTAAAAAGATTAACCTAATCAAATATTATATTAGAATCGGGTCAAGTCAAACCTGATCATGCTCGGGTTGGGTCAGGACAAAAAAAATAGTCCAATTAAAATATCATGTGAAGATTAGGCTTGGTCAAATCAAACCCGTGATCACCCCTAAGTCATTATATGAGTGAAACTCTCCTACTTGTCACCCATTGTGGGTTGTCCCTGAGGACTTTCAAATGCTTTATGCATAAAGAGCTTTTGGGGGCATTCACAACAGATTCAAATCCTCACTCTCATTTTTCTATTTTGCCTTTTTAAATAATACAGACAACTCATTAATAATAAATTATTTTATAAACTGAAATATTTATTTGCTGTCAGTATTTAATTGACAAAATATGATTACTTTTTTTTTAAAAAAAGAAGATTTGAATGCAATTCACAAGAACCTGTTCAACTTGAAACACATCTTTAAAGAAAGAGAATCAACAAACAGATAGTCCTGCAAAATCGATTGTGAAACAGGATACTTGGCGTCTAAATTGGATTAATTCACCACCTACCAGAGTCGTCTTCTTGCAAATAGTAATAGGGTGACAGGGTGTTGCTTTTGATCCTTAGGTTGCCTTTGTATTTTTCATTTACTGCACCAAAGGGAGAAAAATAGGTTTTGGATAATTTGGGCAAAGTCCTAAATTCGTGCTATGAATGTAATAAAAACAAAAGAAAACAAATGTTACTTAGTCAGGATTTTGAATTAGATTTTAGAAATTTGATTTTAGATGAACTTGTTTTTAATCAAAAATATGTGAGTGAAATGATTTATATTTGAAAAAAAAACACATTTAAGACAAAAATAAAAAATATTTACTTCAAACTAAACGAACTTTTAAATTCATAATCACATTTAAGAAATGTACAAACACTAAAATAATAAAATAAAAAATAAGTAAAAGTATGTTTAAGTCTACGAAAACCTGGTTAAGTAGTATAAACACTCACCCAAAGAGTTCAGTGGTGCTTAGAGTATGTCAGATATAATGAAATAGTGTTTCAATTTTTTTTTCTATTTTATGAGAATTTTTTTTAAAAAAAATAAGAGCGATAATAATATGATCTTTCTCATAAAATGATTCTAAAAAATCGAATCACATTTCCCATACTTGAGAATATAGCTCACTTTCCTTACATCAACAACTTTTAGGTATTTTATGAGAATTATTTCGGCATCCATCTTTTATCAAAGCTAACTTATCAAGCATATATTGGTTGTTAATTTTACTTTTTATATTTCAAGTATTTATTGTTAAAAATAATAATTAATAAATAATTAATAAATCACTTTAAGTATTAATACTCTAATAAAAAACTAGAGAACCATATCAACACTCCTATTATAAGAATGAATAATCTTTGGTTTGGTATATAATAAAAAGTCATTTAATGAAGCATTGATTCTACAGAAACAAGAATTTGTTTCTAGCAGTCATAACAGTTAAACGCATGTTTGACCCAACAGAACGCAAAGCATACTTGAGTCAAACAAGCGTTTTGCAAATGCAATGTTAAAAATAAGAATAATTTTATATTTTCTTAATTTATCTTTTTAATAATATTTCTATCTATTATATAAAGTAAGTATTAAATATTTTTTATATTTTTAAGATATTAAATATTTTATTTTTTTATTTAATACTTGTCTTATTAAATATTAAGAAAATTTTTAGAAGGAATTTTAGAAAGATATAACATCATTTTAAAAACAAACAAAGTAAATAATTTGTTTCTAGCGTTTAAAACAGTCAAACGCCCACTTGACCAACAGAATACAAAGCATACTTTGATCAAATGGGCGTTTTGCAAACATAATGCCAGAAACAAACAGAAAAAATGATCCCGTTCCTTCTTAAAACATGTGAGAGTGGTCATTTTTTTTCATAATAAATTGAATTAATGCTTATTTTATTTCCTCATATTTTATTATTTATAATTATTAATTGTATTTTATTAATTTTATAAAATAAACATGAAAATAAGGTTTAATTATAATTTTAGTTCCTTTATTTTTATAAAACGAATAATTTAGTTTTTTATTTTAAAAATAAACTATTTGAATCTAAAATTAATACTTTTGATCTCTCTATTAGTATATCGTTAAAAACTTAATAAAATATGCTGATGTGGCATTAAAGAATCAACTTAATTGTACTTTTGGTCTCCTATTTTATTAAAATAGATAATTTGATCCCCAATTTTAAAAATATTTTTAATACTTAAATAAATGATATCATATTATATATATTGTAATCTTATGTGAATGACTTTAATTTAATAAACAATATTTAAAATTAATTTTACAACAAAAAATATAAATATAAATCAATTTTAAATATTCATGTATACAAATCCCATCTAATTCTTTTTCTTGTTTTACGTAAACTACAAGAAATGATAAAAATTAATTGACTTAAACTACCTAAATTGAGTAAAAGTTACTATTCACATAATCAAAATGTAATTACTTTTAAATTATAACAAGTACATTAACAACATGTTTGGGATAGCTTTTTTCTAGGAAAAAAATTACTTTTTTAAAAGCTCTATAAAAAAGATTTTGATTATAAGTTGTTTTGACTACAAAATAAGTTAATCTAAACACACATTTAAATGATTTATTTTCATACCAAAGGGGATAATAGTTTATTTTCAATGTTTGGTCCAAATTATTTGTTTTACTCAAATATAAAAACATTCGAGTATGCCAATAAACTTAGGCTTTTAAAGTCTTAAACAGGCTTAAACATGTAATTCAAATTTCTTTAATCAAATTTATTGTGTTATATATAAAATTACAAATTATATAAATATGTAATAACATTTCTATAAAATCTATAATTTATAAATAATAATGTTTGCAATATGAATATAATTATAAATTATTGTTATACATATAATTAAGAAATAATGGTATTTATATAAATGTTATTGTATATTTATATAATTTATTATATACAATACAATAATTTTAATTAAAGGTTTAGATGTCAGAATCTATTTGTTTTTGAAAAAAAAAAAGAAACAATAACATAATAAATGGATTGGTTGGAAGTTGGATGTTGGCTTTAATCAAGGGAGGCATGGATTGGACGGTGAAATAAATTTCTTTCGCATATGTGTAGGCTGATGACTAATTGCATGCATTTGTTTTTCATGCATAACAACCTTTATAAATAGAATGTTTCAAAGCAGAGAAGGTAAAGAAGAGACGAAATGCTATTGTAAGTGAGAGAGAAATATTACTATATCTTTATTTTTTTAATTACTTAGATAATATTAGAAAGAGAAATACCGGTTCAGTAAAATCGTCATGTATTCTGAGAATATTTAGAATACTTTTGGGTTACTGTTCTAGTATCACTCTGTATTTATTTAATTTTTCTTGAAAACTTATGATGGTGATTTTATTATGGTTTATATTATGTTATTTGTATATATAATATAATTTATGAGCTTAGAGTTAAATACTCAAATTTTTGAATTATAAAATTTTAGTGCACGATTTTAGTATCTTAAGTTAAATATGTTGCTATGGCACCAGTATATCTTAAGTATTATATTTATTTTTATTCATATTTATAATTTTAATATTTTATACTATGATTACATGTATGAATTGTACTGTTAATATTTTGATAATATATTTGAGAATATCAGAATTATTAGGAAGAACCCTTAGCATATCATGGTAGGAGTATTCATGGGCCAAATTGGGCTGTGTTTGACTTGGCCCGAACTTGGCCCTATCATGAACCCTTGGCATATCATGGTAGGGGTGTTCATGGGCCAGATTGGGCTGAGTTTAACTTGACCCGAACTCGACCTAATATTTTGATTGGGCCAATTTTCTTGGTCCGAACCCGACCCTAAATCCAAACAAACTTGATCATATTTAGGTCAATATGTGGCTCGGTCTTAAGGATATTCTAAATTTTTACATGTATAATTAGTTAATTAAGTCATAAAACTTTAGTATTTAAAAATAGGAAACTTAAAAAGTAATATTTTTAATATTTAAGTTTGAATATGGTAATGTTTGTATTCATTTTAAATATAAATATGAAATGATATTTAAAAAATAAAATATTATGTAATATCAGGCCAAAGGGTGGCCCAGTCCCAACCTGAAAATGCACCAAATTCATTTTTTAAGACATAAGTCCGACCCGACTTTACATTGATACCGGGTCTAACCCAACCCGAATAGTTTAGGCTCGGGCCAGATCATTGGACCGGGTTGGATCATGAATACTCCTATATCATGGTATGAAAATTGACTACACTGTTATGAAATTTATGTGTGCTTGATACCTAGGCAAAACTATATGAGGCTATAGAAATGATTGGTTGATGCTTCTATGAAAATATTTAGGGCTAAAAGTTTAAAGGCTGATACATATATTAAGTTGTTCTTCTTGTAAAGTTTAAAAATATTCTTGTAAGATTTTATTATTTAATGAGAAAGGATTTTCGTAAAAAGAATTTCTTATAAATAAAAGATTTCTTGAAGAAGAGTTTCCTAAAAGAAAGTATTTCCAATACATTAGAATTTAAATTCAATTTTATTGATTATTAGATAAAAGCATTGGAGTACATTTATGATATTTAATCATTATTATCAGTATAAAGTATGCTTATATTATTTTTAGTTAATAGCACTTGAGTATTCTTATACTCACTAAATTACAAAACTCATCCTTTTTTATATTTCTTTTTTCAGAACCTGATCAAGAATTTTTGATATCTCTAACCTAGAGAATTGTTCATTTTTAAAGTGAGACAGATTTCTTTTATGAAAATGATATGAAGACATGGATATTTGAAATTGCAATCCTAGGATTATGTTCATTTGTCTTACATATTGAGTATTTATAATTTAAATAAATTATTAAAAATTTTGAACTACTTATGTGTGTGTATGATATTTTTTGATAATATATTTAATATTATAAAACTTAAGTGATTATTATTTCATGTTAAAATACATTGAGGTTAACATATGTCAATGAGGTTTCGAAAGTACAAGTATCTAATTCCTGATCGGTCATATTTTCTAAAATTGAAATGTAACATTAGAATTATTTAAGACTTCGAAAGCCTAAGCATATCGGCAACTACAATTTTATGTAATTGATTTTAATTTATAATTATATGCTATGGAGAAAAAATCATCTACATTTTGATTACTTTAATAATAACTTTTGCCTAATTTAAATAGTTTGAGTTAATAAATACTTATAATTTCTTCTTGTTTAAATTTTTATTTAATAAGAAAAAATAAAATAAAATAAATTATTTGTATATATAAATATATAAAATTCATGTAGATGTAAGTTTTTTTTAAATAAGATTAATTCAAGATTTAAATAATTTGATAGATATTTTTATGCCATATTATTAAAAAGACATGTACCTATCACATAATAACTATCCTGTTAGGTGACTTGATGACAAATGGAAGAAATGGCCTATTTGTGTAATTATCATGTCTAAGGACTAATTAAAATAATTTTAAAACTTATACTATCAATTTACAAATAGTTTAAAGTTTGAAAGATTTGTTTGTTCTTTTTTTATTCCTTTAAATATTAAAAAATGTTTTTAAAATTAAAAATCAAATCATTTATTTTGTAATAAAATAATTAAAACTGCAATTAATCTTATTTTTTTAAGATCATATCATCTTCTGCTAAGTTTTTAATGCATACCAAATAAAACGCATCCAAAGAACAAATAACGCTGACAAATGTTTTGTTTCTCTTTGAATAACCTAAATAAATTCAAGCGCAAAATTATGAAAGACTATGCTTTTCAATCGTTCTTGATTTTAGAATCCAACACCCTGTATGTTTAAATCTATCCTTTACCAGTTTATCAAAAGAAAAATCTATTCTTTTCTGGAGGTAAATTATGTGTAGAGCAACCATGTTCTTTTTTTATTTTGGTCTTAAATTTACATCATTATTGGTGTACTTTCCCCTTTTGCCACAAGCCGAATACAACTCGGATGATAGGTGCAATGCAACCATCATTTTCTTTACCATTACTAGATTAAAGTCAAGATATAGGAAATACCTTTTTTTTTTCTCTCTCTATTTTCTCTTATTTTCTTTTCATATATTAAAGATGGACAGAAACACAATTTTTTTTTTTTTGTCTTCAGAAACACAAATTTTAGCTACACAACCCCCAAACCAAAGCCTTATTCAAACCCATTTGGTCTCAATTCACAGAGACCAATGGATTTTCTTGCACCAAACCCTTCCCACCCCCTAGAACATAAATCCTACGAATATCAGAAACCTAACCATTCTACCACAAATCCGAAAATTGTAATAACAAAAATCCCAAAAAGGAAAATGAAACAATCAAGCTCAAGCTGAATGATAAAACCGTTGTTCTTTCCCCTCAAATCTCCCCCCTTCTTCGATCATCTCAGTACCTGTAGTGAGCAGGCTTGTATGGACCCTCAGCGGGCACACTGATGTAATCAGCCTGTTGTTTGGTAAGCTTTGTGAGCTTAGCTCCAAGCTTGCCAAGGTGCAGAGCAGCCACCTTCTCATCAAGATGCTTGGGCAAAACGTAGACCTTCTTCTCGTACTTGCCAGAACTCTTCTCTTTCCACAACTCAAGCTGAGCAATGACCTGGTATGTATTTGAATTAGTTTATTTTATGTCCAAAATAACTTATAATCAAAATCTTACAGAAAAAGCTTTTGAGAAAAAGCAATTTTTTCTTAAAAATAATCAATTTCCAAACATGTACCTGGTTGGTGAAGGAGCAGGACATCACAAAACTGGGGTGTCCTGTGGCGCAACCCAAGTTCATCAAACGACCCTCGGCCAAGACAATGATGCCTGAGTTGGTGTCAGGGAAAACCCATCTGTCGGTTTGAGGCTTGATGGTGATGCGCTTCACACCAGGGTATGTCTCGAGCCCGTGCATGTCAATTTCGTTGTCGAAGTGACCAATGTTGCAAACAATGGCATTGTTCTTCATCTTCCTCATGTGGTCGACCATGATGATGTCCTTGTTACCGGTGGTGGTAACGAAGATGTCGGCCTCAGAGACAACATCCTCCAGGGTCAGAACTTGAAGACCTTCCATGAGGGCCTGAAGGGCACAAATGGGGTCAATCTCAGTCACAATGACACGAGCTCCGGCCTGCTTCAGGGCAGCAGCGCAACCCTTGCCAACATCTCCATACCCACAGACGACAGCGACCTTGCCGGCAATCATGACGTCGGTAGCTCTCATCAGTCCATCAGGGAGGGAGTGGCGGCAGCCATACAAGTTGTCGAACTGTCAGCAGGCATGGATCAAAGGAAACAACTTTGTTAGACCAGAAAATGACACACAGGAAGCAGATTTTTTTGAATTAGAACTCGATCCACTGACCCCATGGAATCAGGAGTAAACTACATGTACATATTCAATGACCCACTAGTGGTTTTCAAATACCCAATTAATAATTGCTCCTTGACATACAATCTGAAGGCATATCCATTGCACATGATGAAAATGGAGTAATTTAATACCCAATACAATCATTTATAGTCCAGAATCCTTTCACGACATTTATCAAACAGTTGATAGATTCGAAATTGAACAGTTAATTTTGTACTGTTTTCACTGAAGCAAATGGAACTGGCACAAAACTCAGAACACATGATAGATCTGAATTCAATTCAAAATTAGAAAATGTAAAAGCAAGTCGATCTGAAGAATTTACCCGAAAGTCAAATCAAAATCTCAGATCCAAATCAACAGCACAAGAATGAGAAACGGATCTAGCAGAGTTTTACCTTGCTCTTGGTGACGGAGTCATTGACATTGATGGCAGGGAACAAGAGAGTGCCGTTGGCCTGCATCTGGTAGAGCCTCTTGACCCCAGTGGTGGTCTCCTCCGAGACGCCGACGAGTCTCTCCTTCATCTTGTGGTACCTCTTGGGATCGGTCTTCAACCCATCCCTGATAATGGTGAGAACGATCTGAAACTCAGCGTTGTCGGTGGATGCTGGATCCGGGAGCTGGCCGGTCTTCTCGTAGAGCTGCTCGGCCTTAAGACCCTCGTGGATCAAAAGGGTCGCGTCACCGCCGTCGTCGACGATGAGATTAGGCCCACCGCCGGGACCCCAGTCGAGGGCGCGCTCGGTGCACCACCAGTACTCCTGGAGGGTCTCGCCCTTCCACGCGAAGACAGCGGCGCTGTCGCGGGCGATGGCAGCGGCGGCGTGGTCCTGGGTGGAGAAGATGTTGCAGGAACACCAGCGGACCTCCGCGCCAAGGGCGGTGAGGGTCTCGATGAGGACGGCGGTTTGGATGGTCATGTGGAGGGAGCCGGTGATCTTGGCACCCTTGAAAGGCTGGGAGGGGCCGAACTCGGTGCGGCAGGCCATGAGGCCGGGCATTTCCACCTCGGCGAGCTCGATCTCGAGGCGGCCGAAGTCGGCCTGGGACATGTCCTTGACCTTGTACTCGCGGCCACCGGTGGTTTTCTCTACCAGCAACGCCATGGCTACGGAGGAAGAAGAAGAAGATGAAGCTCTGTGTCACTGAGTTAGAAAGAGAGAAAGGGGCACAGAGGAGCGAGGAGAATGGGAGCGTGAGGGTATGTATAAATAGGTTTAGAGGGTGAAATGGACGATGGATATTGTGCTCTTGGGGTTGTGAAGTGGATCCCATAGATCGATGGAGTAGAACATCAACTTGGACCATAATATTCAAATTAATCAACTATTTAAAGAAACTGTTAAGCAAGCATGATTTACTTTAAGTATTATATATATATATATATATATATATATATATATATAAAATTTAATAAATTAGGTTATAAATAAAAATATTTTTTTAAAAAATTAATAATATATATAAATTATTAAATAAAGTGATTAAAATAAAATAACTATTAAAAAAAATTTCTTTTCAAATATTATATATTTATTTATTTTTTCTTACCATTCTTCATTTTTCTTTTTATATCTTTGAAAGAAAATTTAAAACAATTTAGATCATGCTTAAATAAATCACTTAAACATCAGTACTTATTCAAATAAAATATATAATATTATGGCTTCTTTTGGAATGAGCTCCCTTTCTAGACCTCTAATCTTTTAACTTCTATATATATTAGTTTATTTAGTCAACCTTACGTTTATGATGGGTTTTTATTATCAAATTATTTATAATTTTATTATAAATTATCACTGAGACAACAGTTTTGTCTTACTTTTACGATAAAAAAAGTTTCTATTCACACTAAAATAAAGTAAGTTCTTTCAACTTTCAAATAATGTAATGTCATATTATATTATGTATTAATGTAATTTTATCTAAAAATTATTACAAATCATATAATGTCATATGCTATTGATAACACCTATTTTAAAAACTTTTTGTAAATCATTAACATCACCTAATGTTAGATATCGATATGACATCCACTATAGTAAAATTCTTTAAATCATAAAACGTCCCATAATATCATAACATAACATCCTTTAGAGATTTAGCATGTCATCTAACCTGATAAAATGTAAAGCATTGACATAAAATTTGTTAAACATATATAAAATTTTATTAGAGGATGAAGACTTTTAATATTCAATTAACGGTTTATATTTATGAGGAAAGATAATGATAAAATAAATTGTTCACACTCCCATATTCAATTAACTGTTTATAGTTTAGTTATGGTAGGTTAACTTATAAATTAAACTATAGTTCAAAACATTCAATTAAGGAAGCACAATCATAAAAAAATTTATAAAAGTAAATTTGAAAAATTCCTATTAAAATAAAAAAAATACATTACTGCATATTAAATTTATAATCTAAGCTATCATTACAAAATAGGTATAAATTTAATTTATTTAAAAAAAATTACTACAAATATTAATATACAGACCCTCACAATATTTAGTTCATAAACTAATAAGATTTCAAAAATATTCATAAATCCTATTCCAAAAATATCGATTACAAATATTAATGTATAACTGCCGATGCATTAGCGCCGAAAAAAGACCAGTTTATTATATAAGCTCTTCGGCTCATCATTGTCATAACTCATAAGTGTGGTCTAGACTAAATTGAATATTGCCTGGAAAAACACTTCAAAAAAAAAATGGTCATACCAAAATGAAATTTTGATAATTTATTATTAAAGTTAATATAGTCATAAATTATTATAAAAAAATTTAAATTGTTTTTTAATTTTTGCAAAAATTTATTTTTATATGCTTCAATTTACAACTAATAAAAATAAATTCAAAACAATTTATATGAGTTTCAAAAATTATTTTAACAAATTTATTCAAACAGAATAAAATTATTTTATAAGTGCTTATTACCGAGCCAGACAAATAAGATAAAAATAGAACTCATGCAATGATGCAAACATGACTTTATTATGGTAAGCAGTTGGCCTCAATATATTCTATACGTAAAATATATTTATGTATAGTTTATAATATTTCATCGTTTTATCAAAACTCATGTATAAATACCTATTTAATTGTGGTTATATGTAAGTTTAAATATTGTATACCTAACAGTTATAAAATCTTTTTTCTTTTAAAATTCTAATGATTGAGGAATTATTTTTCCTCTCAAGCTAGTCAATTATACTTACCCATTTGGTATGATAAAAAGGAAAATAATGAAAATGGTCCCTTTGTTTGATAGAAAAATGAGAGAAGAAATACCTTTTTTTCTAACGAATGAGATCCCTTTTATTTTTAAAATATTCGTTCGATTTTCATTTCTATCACTTCTATTTTCATTCTATTTATTTTTTTTTTATGATACCAAACGTGCACAAAGCGGCAATTGCCAAACATTGATTGACTAAAAAAATCAACCAAAGTTGTTATATAGTTGTTTTTGAACTATAAACATCATTGCTGGAGTGGGTAAAATTCATAAAGAAACGCATCATTGACATTTTTTTTGTTGAAAAAAAAATTGATTTTAACACGATTATGGCCACAAAAAAAGAAAGAGCATAGGACATGGTTGTTGCAAACTTTGTGTTAGGCTATAAGCCAATGGAGAAAGGGAGTGGTGAAAGGAGGTCCATAACCACTAATAAGCAGTGAGATTTTGTAGCTACCATGTGTTTTGACAGTGTATGTGACTAAGCGAGTTGCTCTCAATGGGTTATATTGAGCTACACTCTAAATATAGCAACAATACAGAAATAGTATCCGTAAATTTGGTAGCAAATCAATTAGCATCCACCTCTAATTTCCTAAATGCTAGGTCGTTGACCAATGAGATACTCCTTCCTCATCCACATTTCACTACGATGTCCTATCATTACCTTTTGTATTTTCTTTGACATTATGCATGAGAAAAGTTAGGTCACCAAATGAGATGCTACTCCACGTTACATTATGATGTGCTATCATTACATTTTAGGGTAACAGTTCCTCATTGTCATCAATTAGATGAAGAGACAAGAATTATTTTTTTATATATTTAAAAAATAAACTATTCCTTAATTATAGAAATTTTGATATCATATCAGAAATTAACTATTTGAAAAATTTAAATTATATATAAAGACACATGAATGATTTTTTCTTTTTTTAACACTCACATTCAATTAATTATTATTATTCTTTTCTTGCCTCTCTCTTTTTTTTTCCTTGAATTTATTGGATCACATAACAAGTATGTGATGAATGTGAGACTTCATGTATGCACAAGTACAACGCAACCCTTCCCCATAGCCCATAAACCATAATTCCATACTCACATCCATGCGTAGCCCCTGCGCCACAAGCCAGAAACCAAGCGCTAACAGCTCCACTCAACACGGCACCTGCACTCCAATTAATCCCTCTCCATGCTTGCAATCCGTGCCACCGCCCCCATTACAAAGTCCGTCATGTTGCATTCCTGGCCACCAATTGTTAACTTGGAGTGTGGGTGATTCTTGATTTTCATGTTTTGCTATAACTATAATAGTAATTTTATTTATATATTTTATATTTATATATTTAGAAATTGTTGTATAATAAATTAGAGTTCACCATACATATTGTTTTGGAGATTAGTTCGGGATTTGTTAAGCTCCTCAAAGACGTGTGTAAGAAAACTTGGTCATTGAAGGATGATAACACCTAAGGATAAAATAAAACCTAGGGACAAATATATAATGCCATGGGGGGAGCTAGTAATGTGGCGGTGGATAATACTTAGATGATGTATAGAAGAAAACTTGGCCTCTCGAGCCTTGATGAGAGAACTTGGTGAAGAGTCCTGAACAAGCACTAGTAGGACAATTGTGGACCTTCTTTGAAACTAGAGGCCTCCAAAGGAGGTTAATGAGTGACCTCCTTGTTGGATTGAAGAAAAGCATATCTTGGATTTGTGTTTAAGGGTGTTTATATTTTTAATTTTTGTTCTTGAAGTGGTTTGAAGAAGCAGGTAACTAAAGAAAAGTATTCTTAAGAAGTTTGAAGAAGCAGGTAGGTCGAGGTTCAAGGTGCTTCGGCTTGGCTTTTGATAGCTTAAGGAAGTTGTTCAGTTGAGATTTCTAAATGGGTTGCAAGGCAATTTATAAGAGAAGAAAGTTGCTTCTCAAAGCTGCCATGTTAGCACCAAAGTGGGGAAGATTCCTTGTAAGGCATTCAATGGGTAGCTACCTTTTGCAAAAGGTGTGCTTACTCCTTGCAACTCTCTAGGTCCAAATGAACTAACAAGGCGGGCGTTCAAATGGTGCAAAGTAACTTTTGGTTTGACGTGCATAAGAAGATTATCTAATGATATGAAAGGCATGACAATAGTTTTGGCAAATGGGTAAAATTGATGATGTCACTCTTTAGTTTTAGAGAAAAGATTATAGGACGCTCCTTACTCTACTACCTAAGGGCTCCTTTGCTCAAGGTCATGAAGTTTTAGTGGAGCAGTCTTCACCAAAAAGCGTATCGAGTCATAAGAAGTCATAGCTCCTAAGCTTGACAGATACTGAGGCATCCTTGTGTAAGAACACGAAGCACTTGTTCTATGCTTCACATTTTTAAGTCTTTACGCTTTGGTTGTTTTATTAGATAAGCACATGTTTCGGGGTACTCTCCTCAAAATCGTCTTCAAGATAAGCATCTTCATGCCGAACGTCCTAAGTCCCAAAACACATACTTCACATAATATGTAAATAGAATGTATATAGTTATTGATGAATTATATATGAAAAAGTAAAAAAAAAACATGTAAATAAAATGTTATATAAATTGAACACCTCAAAAAAATGTTATACAAATTTAAGAATAAATCTAAAGTATAAAAATTATTCTAAAACACTTATGTTTCAATCATGTCAAAGTCTCACATATTTGTTATTGTAAAAGAAAAAGAAGTAACAATGGCGGAGCTTCTTTGGAGCAGGAGGGAGCAATCGCCCCTCAAACTTTATGTATATGTCTCTTGATAAAGTTTTTTCTCTTACAGAGTACTCATTGAAAGTAAATTTTATCTTACTTTATATTGGTCAAGAGAATGGTTATAACATATTTCAATCTTAAACTTGCATGTGTTCATTGTTAAAGGTGAATTATATTGCCGCACATATGTTACAAAATTGAGATACCATTTGATTTTGATTTAAGGTGTGGCTTTTTGGATGTGGAGAACATTAATCGGCTCTCAACAATTGGGTAATGGATACTTGGATTAAAATTGACATCATGAAAGTTTTTAATGTCTTGTTGAGAATGTACAAATTTGATGACATCAATATTATTGTATGTATTTATGCTTTAGTCAAAAGGATTCAAATCTTCTATATCATTTTTTGTCCTTTTATTAAATATTGACACCTAAATAAAAAATATTAATTTAAAAATAATTTATTACTAATTATGAAGGATGTAAATTTTATCGTTGAATTATCAATATTTAATTAGCATAACATAATTAAAAATAAGAAAAGGATAGAAGGTTTGAATTCAAACTAAAAATGATTGAAGTTCTTGCCCTCTCAAAAACTTTTTAGATCAAGTTCAGCCATTGAGAAGGAGATGATGACTATGTTGCCTATTTTAACAAGCATTTGTGAAAAGAAAGTATTAAAATTTCACCTCAGTTACCTTAATTTTTAAAATGTGGTTTATATTGGACAATTACACTTAACATCAAGACTTAACAGTCAACGACTCCCGACTGTGACTGCATCATGGTTGGTGGGAGTTATGAGTGAAGCAGCACGCGCAAGCACTGTGTCATCGGAGATTTGTCTAAATTACTTTGAAAAATTGCATAAATTAAGTTGATATAAAATATTAGTATATTATTATTTTAAAGATAAAAGACTATTTAGTACAAAAATTTATATAATTATTTAATCCAAAATTATAGTATATAAATTTTTATTAATGTATAATGTAAATCCAAAAAATTATTATTTAATTATAAAATTATTTAAAAAATTTAATTAAAATAAAAGTTAATTAAAAAGTTAAATATTTAATAATATGTAATTAAATAATAGTATAAATAAATTTATACTAATAAAAAATTAAAATTAAATTCATATTGTCAAAATTGAATCTGATAATGAAGTTGTAAGATTTTTAGTTTAGATTTAATTGGTCTGGCTATATAAATCGTTTGATTGAATTTGATGATATTCACATGTAATAATATTAAATTCATGAAAAAATATAAAAATATAAACTATACAAAAAAAAATTATGACAAATCGATTCAAACTGTTTAAATGGATGGTTCAGTAATTTTGATCAAATTTATTTAATTTTGACTGATCTAAACTAGTTTGATTATAAATTTAAATTTAAAATTAAATTATAATTAATTAAATATTTAATTTACAATTGAAATAGTCAAACAGTCCAATCCAATTTAATTATGACAAAAGTGGTTTTAACTTTTAACCGAATCCACTCTTTTAAAACTCAACTTCAACCTCACTATAATTTGGGACTGTATTTTTTTTTTAAAGTTTACTCTAATTACTAGGTTTTATAAGACTTAAATTCAGTCCAATACTCCAATAGTCCTATAGTCTTAATTCAAATATCATAAAATTTCTATACCAATACTCTATTTGTGCTTTAACATATTGTCATTATTTCTACCTCAAGTCTTATATCTTGTTTTGTAGGAAAAAAAAAGAAGATTTAACTTCAAGTTTGTTGCATTACTTATTTTTTAAATATAGAAACTAATTTTGAAGGTTGGTGACCATAGCCACCATCCATCATGCCATTGTTAAATATTTAATAAAAGTAAATTCTCATTTTAATCTTTTAAAGATGTAAAGGTCATTACTTTAATCCTTCAAAAGTTATTGTTATAAATTTAGTTCTTAAATTTAGAAAGTGATATTATTTTGATCCTTCAAAAATATTACTCTAAATTTAGCCATTCAATAATAAAAATATATTATTAATTTAGTTATTTAATTATATAAAATTATTATCAATTTAGTTTTTCAATTATTAAAATTTTGTCAATTTAATCCTATTCGTTCATAGAATGATAATTTTGATAATATTTTTAAATTCAAAAATTAAATTGATGATAAAATTCTTTCGAGAACTAAAGCAATAATACTTATATCTTTAGAAGATCAAAAAAAGAATTTTACTCTATTTAATAACTTAATGCTGGACCAGGTTGGATCCTAAGCTAAAATGCTTAAATATTATAAGATATAAAATATCTAAAATTTTTCTAAAAAAAAATGTTACATTAAGCATTTGTTTTTTATTATAAAATAGAATTTATTAAACTATGAAAAAAAAAGAAACAAAGCTAATGTCAAAGTAGATAGTTAAGTACAAATTAACAATTAAGTAATGTTAACCAAATACTTATAGTGACTTTCATGTTTGTTTTTTTAAAAAATAGGATTCCTCAATAATATAGTTAATTGGTTATGGTAATTATTAATTTCCTAATTGATGTTATAGGCATTTTACCATAATGTAGTAACAAAGATGTGGGATGGGCCATGTGGTGGTGTTTTAATTTTTAATTATATTATAATTATAATAATATAAAAATTTGAAATAATATATGCATATTTTGATAATATAGCTTGACATATTCTTACAAATGGTATTAATGTTTGTGTTGAATTTTATCAGTAGTCATATAAAAGCCTAGCGTTGAGGGGAACTCTTCCCTTACTAATAGACATGACTCAATTTCTTACACAAGAATGTAGAACATTAGGTTCGTTTGAATCCAATCACATTTCTTACCACCTTTTTCCATAAAAAAAAATTAATAATCTTATTTAAAATAAAAATAATTATTTATCTTTTTCACAATCAATTATCATATAGTATGTGTTTGGATTATATTTTATAAACTTAATTTTAAATGGGTTTAATTTTATAAACTTGATATTAGTCATAAGTGAGTTTGAGTAAAATAATTTATATTTGAAAAAAAATTATATTTAACTCAAAAGTAAAAAATATAATTACTTCAAACGAACTGAGTTTTTAATATTAGAATCACATTTAAAAAATAGTATAAACGCTAAAATAAATAAGATAAAAAATAAATAAAAATTTATTTATGTAGTATAAACATCCACCCAAACATATCTCTCTACTAAACTCACCATTGGGGATGAATAAGCAAATCTGACCAACAAATTTTTATTGTTAAGAACATTAACAGGATATTTCGTATAAGAGTAATTTATTAAGAGAATAAGAGAAGTAAATTTTAAATATTACATTTTGGTTATTTAAATTTTGATCTATGTTAAACCTCCATTGTTATATGAACTTTGGAGTAACAGATTATAACGTATATATATAACAAGAAAGTTGTTTATTAGAACTGAGTTGAAGTACAGCTCAGGAATCTGAAGGGTGCTCACTGAGTCAAAGCGAAACCTATGTCGGTTCTTTTTGTCCCTTTTTAAAAGGAAAGAAAAGAAAAAACAATGTCGAAAAAAAAAGGGCCTTTTTTGCCATTACCATTAGCACATAATATAGGAAAGTGATGCAGGGAAATTAATATATAACTAAAAGATTTGATAATTATAATAATAAAGATTGAGAAAAAAGAAAATATATAGTGCCTGTAAACGTGAGCATGTTATGGTTGGAGCACGATAATATTATTCATGTGCTTCTCTTGTCGGCTGTCGAGTGTTGAGGGCACGAACTTTTTTATAATCACAACATGGAAGGGCCACCAAATCATAAAATATTATTTACATGAGATTTTTATATTTATCAAATGTATATTTTTTGTAAATTAGTAATTTATATAATTTAATAATTTAAAATTAAATTGATGTCAAATTTTTTTTAAAAAATACAAGTATCATACTTATATATTTAGAAGATTAAAAAGAAAACTTATTTTTTTATAATTAATATTTTATTTTTTTTGTTACTTTTGAAAGGAGAAACTTTTTGTTATTTTTGTTTATTAAAAAAAGTCAAATCCCAAGTCTATAACCCTGCATTTCTTTTTATATTTAAGTTTAATTATAATTTTATTTCTCCTATTTTGATAAAATGAATAATTCCATTTCTCTATTTTTAAAACATTAACAGTTTTATTCTCTTTGTTAGTAAATCATTAAAAACTTAATGAAAAATATTGAGTTACATTAAAAAATTAATTTTTATTTTTAAATTAAATGTATGTGACATGTATATAATTTTATAAATATTCAAATTCACTTTAATAAGAATAAAATTATGAAAAATTAATTTCATTATGAAAGTTAATTTGAGTATTTAAGAAGTTATGTGCATGTTGAATGTATTTAAATTACTTATTTAAAATAAAAAATAATTTTTAATGTCACATTATTATTTTTTATTAAATTTTTAACATATGAAAGAATAAAAATTATTTATTTTATGAAAATAAGAGAACTAAATAATTTATTTTTAAAATAAAAAGATATGATCAAAGTAAAGAAATCAAAACTGTAATTATACCTTATATCTAAATGGTTGTTCTACTTTTTAGTACTAACTTATAATTGTTAATGCAAAATAAATTATGACAAAAAAATGTAAAATAGATTGATAAAAAAACCTTTGACACAAAAAAATCGGTAGTGAATTTTTTTATCATAAAATTGGGCATTAGCCTAGATCTAGACACGTTCTAAATAAATAAAATATCATGGAAATATGGGACATTAATTGGGGCATCACAAAATAAAGTCATAAATTGGATGACAGCTTCGTATGCTGGCTTTCCCCGTCAAAAAGTACTGGCAGGTACATGGGGATTTGGAAGCAAGAAAGCAATACACTCTTAATAGTCGAATATTTTTCAGATGCTATGATACCGTTGGATTATAATTTAAATTATTTATTTGTTTATTATATACTGATTTTTTTATTTTTAAGTTTTTATGTCAATGTAAATAATATATTTTACCAATTAAATAAATGAGTATTTTATTTTATTTATAATATCTAATATTTATTTTTAAAATATTGATGCCTTTGTTTTAATTTTGTTTTTAAAATTTGTGTTAAGAATAATTATGCAAAAATATTTACATTTTAAATACATGTGCTCATATTAGAATTTGTATTTAAATTTTAAATATTTTTTTCTAATTTATTCTTCTACGTTACTTTTATTATTAATTCTGTGTGTAGTATCATAACGTGTTATATCTTATATATACTTTTTTTTTTAATTTATGGCATTCGTGGATCCATGTCTATCTAACTTGAAAGTTGGGACGTGCTACCAAGTGTGATTGATGCAGTAAAAATGGACTCCCTCTTATGCGAGCCCTATTTACACTGTTAAAAGATTAAATTTTAGAGTCATTACTTTTAAAAAAAAGTTTACCTATATCACTTTCGACCTAAAATTAAGCAAACTTACAGTATTTTCGTGCCAACTACAAAGTACGTGCAGGCTATTTAGGATTTGGCAAATGGCACTGAGCAATGTTGAAGTCAACCACAAGCCTGAGATTGTTAAATCTGAAACATGTTAAAGTCCGAGTCATTGTCACTTGCTTATCATTTCTATCACAAGTTTAGAATGGCGATATTGTCCTGGCCAAGTTGGTAAAGTTGTTGAATCCACCCACAGGAGAATCTTGACCAAATGCATATGACTTTTATTTTTATATATATGAGTGTTTATTGTAAAAAATAAAAAATTATTAAATTTTATATAAATCACTAATATCAAAATATAAATGCATATAATTTTTTTAAATAATTATATAATTTTATGATTTTGGATTATTTTTTTTTACAAAGTGTATTATAATAAATTTTTAATGTTATAAGTAAAATTTATTTGATTGAAATTCTAACTTATTTGTTATTAAATTACCGAGAGATATAAAATACTTTTTACTTTTCCTGATATATTGCAAGTTGATTTTTCTTATTAACATGTTTTATGTTTTATATATCTAATGAGAGAGAGTGTTCCATTACTCATAAAAAATATATGATGCTGATTATGGATACCTTTTGACGTATCTCTATTGGTTTATATCGTTCTTAAATATGCTCAAATTAGTATATATTTAAATTAATTTATTTTATATTTAAAATAATTTATAATTAAAATTTTATTAAAAATTTTAAAAAATAAAATCAATTAGCACTTACTCTTTCCTTTGATGGGCAAAGGCACATGAGGTTGTTGGTGTGATTTTGGTTAATTAATGGCTGCAGAATCTTGACTTCAACGGTAGTTAAATAAATTAATCTTTACACATATATTGTGTCGCCTATTGTATTATTTTAAGCTTAACTCATTTTCATAAATCAATATTGATGGGTTCCCGGTCATACTCATACACCCACTGCCAATGCCCTTATTAGTGAAGCAAGCTTGGAGGGAAGGAAAGTGTCATCGTCAGTGGCATTGGGAGGGTTGGTGTGAATAAATTGGCCATATTGCCCCCACCAACTTAGTTGCCACCAACAAAATTTGTGTTTAGATCAAATTTCCTAAATTTTATTTTGTATGAATTTAATTTTATAAACTTAATTTTAGTTAGTAATGAGTTTAATTGAAGTGATTTATATTTGAAAAAAAAATACGATCAATACAATAGTAAAAAATAGTTATTTCAGATCAAACAAATTTTTAAAACTAAAATAACGTTTGAAAAATTGTTTAAACGTCAAAATAAATAAAATAAAAAATAAATAAAAATTTATTTGAGCATCTAAAAATCTATTAGACGGTACAAATACTCATCCAAATACATCTTAAAAATTCAAAAAGAAGCTTAAAGACTAGTTTCTAGTTCTACACCACAATTCTCCTAACACTTAAAAATCTTTCAGTGACATATGCTGAGGCCATCATGCGCATTTCAGATTAATTTCCAGTCAAATATCCAACCACTGAATTTCTTGCTTTATCTTAAGTGAAGTAAATGAAGTGAAGGTTGATGCGAGAATGTGATGCCTTTGACGGAAGCAAACTTCCAAATTTCAAATGAAAAATTAATTCTTCCCATGCTTGCGGAGCTAAGCAAACATGGTTTGATGACCAAGTCAGACTTGCATTGTAAATCTATGCATGACTGCGAGTGTACGCAGCACGCCTTCTAATTACACTATTCAAGATTGGTGTGCTTTTTCTATTTTTTCTATATTAAAAAAAATACTTTTGTGGTTGTTTAAACTTTAAACTATTGCGCTACTGTTTCACGTGTTGTTTAAACCTTTCAATATATAGGAAACATTTTTCCTGACATTTGCTTGATTGACTGCTTTTGAATTATGTAATTGTTTTGGGTTCAATTTGTATGAATATTTTATAATAAAATGGTTTATCTAAATAGATTTAGATAAAGTATTATATTAATTTAAGTTGAGATAATAATTTTTTAAATACTGAAAAAATTGAAACTAATTATGCAGTTCAATTTGATTGTAAAATATTAAATTTTATGATATAATTAATTTCCTATTTTAAATCATCCAATTAGTAGTGTTCTATAATGTCACTTGTATGTGTGTGTGGACTGTGGAGATCTGCTTATTGAAAATGTAAATCTTGCCACTTTTACTCTATTGAATAATTTTTGTGTGGGTGTAAAGATCCACTTATTTAAAGAGTTAGTTTCAACACATTTATTCTATTGAATAATTATTAATTTTAAAATTCTCATGAAATATATATATAAAGTCTATAAAATATTATGAAATTTAAAAATTAATCAATATTTTATTTAATTACTTTATTTTGACATATAATAAGCTTTTCAAAATATAAGTAAAAGTCAATGATTAAATTAGTACCTATAAATATTCAATTTATTTTAAATTTGATATATATTAGTATCATAATAATATCACATGATTCAACAATTAAATTAATAAAATTACATTTTACAAAAAGTTAAGTGTATTTACTCTTAAAATAAGTGCACACGACTTATCCTTGGGTGGCCTACTGTGTATGAAATAATGAAACTAACAGTTGTCAAGCAAAGACGTTGCGTGATATGCACAGCTGTAGTATAGGATTTAGAAACCATTAAGCCAATAGGAAATGGATAGCCAAAATCTTTAGTACAGAAGCTAAGAGGGAAATATGCCAGTGGTCAATGTCTTATACTTATTTCAAGAAAGTGTGGAGTGCATATAGATGATGTATGTTGTGTAGAGCTATGAAGGTTGCTTGGGAGATAATTGAGGGTTCTGAAAAAGAGCAATGTCTTATGCTTTGGAACTATTGTCAGAGTTAAGAAGAAGCAACTCAAACAACACTATACTGATGAAGGTTAATAGGCCTAACCTGCTAATCCACCAGTATTTGATAGGTTATACATCTACCTTGATGCTTATGTCAAAGGATTTAAGGTAGGTTGTAGGCCTTTGATTGGTTTAGATAGTTGCTTCTTGAAGGGCTACTATGGAGGTCAGGTTTTGTCTAAAATAGGTCAAGATGCTAACAAGACACTTTATGAGATTGCAAATGCCATTGTTGATATAGGGTAAAAGGATACTTGGTTTTGGTTTCTTACTAGACTCCATGAGAATTTGTAGGAGAGTACAAGGAGCATGGTTGGAAGTCGAAGATCATATCAACAAAAGGTATGTAATAACCATTCTAAATTTTCAAGATTAATTCTATTAATGATTGATGTTATTATTGATATTAATGGTTTTTTTTTTAATGTAGGGCTTGTTGTCTGCTTTGCAAGAAACACAAGAGTGCCTATGGGCTAATTTTCATTAGCAATATATGGAAGAACATAAATCTTAAGGCCTTACTATGGAAATGTGCAAATATGAAAGAAATTAAGGAGAAGAATGACATTATGCTGAACAATATGTGTGAATCCTTCAATGCTGCCATTGTCAGGTTCAGAATCAAGCCAATCATAACTATGGCTAAGGATATAAGGTTTTTGTTTCGGTCAAAATATAAGAGATAGGTATACTTAAAATATTTGTTGATATTTTTTTATGTCTTTGAGGTGAGGAAGAGGTGTATCTGCAAAATTATTTAAATCTAATTTGAAACAGTTTTCAGGACTAAAGAGGTAAGGTGGAGCTAGTGGAGTATGGACTCCTCAATTCTTTGAAATTCAGTTCTTTGAATGTTGTTTCCAAATTCCCATTCTTTTCATATTTTTGTCTTTTGAGTGTTGTTTCCATATTTCTCAATGATTTGTTGTTTGTAAATGTTTTATTTTTCCATTTTCCAAAATTTTCAAGCAACATAGTTTCAACAAGCCCATATGTATGCAATAGCATGAATAAGTTTTGCAGTAGCAGGGATCGGTTTTGCATGTAAGGGTGGACTTCCTTTCTTCTCCGTTTTGCTCCACTCTGCAATTGAGGAAGTTGAGGGTTAGAGGTTTTTTTTTTTTTTTTTTTTTTTTTTTTTTCTATAAAAGCAGGTTAGTATTTTCTAACCCTAAATGACGTCGTGAGTGAAAGGATAAAGGTTGCCAGTGTTACACCTGGCACATAGTGGCAATTAACATTACGCATAGACACTTAAACGTGTCACATTAAAAGTCATTGTTTAAGTTGGTCAATCAAAAATACCATAAACTTGATACAAGTTTCATAAGTTTAAAGACTAATGCATAAATAAATTTAAAGGTTTAGTGTGTGTTTAGTTTAATTTCTGAAAAGTTAAACTAAACATTATTAATAGTACGAGGGAGTGATATGGTTATTAATAAAGTTGGCCAACCTATTTAAAATTTATAAGTAATTTTATATCTTATGAATTCATCTTTCTTATAATTCTTATAATATTTAATAAAAAAAATATTAAATAAAAAAATGAAAATATTTATTATTTCAATAATTTAAAATATATTTAATTCTTTTTTTATTTAATAATTAAATTAATTATTAAAAAAATAAATTAAGATAATATATAATTATTCTAACTTTTCCATTTGGTCAGGTGCTAACCACAACTTATTCCTCATGTTATTTTGCTTGATTTATACAATATTAATACTAATAAACTTTTTTTAATAATTCTCATAAAACTTAAAAATATAAAAATTATTTAATATTTACTTTATTTAATAATTTAAAAAATTATTAAGAGAATGAAAGAAAATAAATACATTTTAAAATTTTAAAATATTAAATATTTTTAATTTTTTTATTGAATATTTAAAAATTATTAAAAATAGGAATTAGAATGATACAGCATTAATTTATATTCAGAGCCAAAATGATATAGTGAGCAAGGGGTACAACGGTACTTTCCTCATTTGGTTGGTTGGAAATGCAAACTCTTTTAAACGGCACGATGCAACTTCACATTTCATTCCACCACTTCCACTGCTATCTTCACACAACCAACCACTTCCTCTTCTTTCTTCTAGTTGCTGATCTTCGCCGGCAGCCATGGACTCCGTCAGCTCCTGGGGAAACTCCCCCCTCGAAATCGTGGACCCAGAAATCCACGACCTCATCGAGAAGGAGAAGCGCCGCCAGTGCCGCGGCATCGAGCTCATTGCGTCGGAGAACTTCACTTCCTTCGCCGTCATCGAGGCCCTCGGCAGCGCCCTCACCAACAAGTACTCCGAGGGCAATGCCCGGCAACCGCTACTACGGCGGCAATGAGTACATCGACGAGATCGAGAACCTCTGCCGCTCCCGCGCCCTCCAGGCCTTCCGCCTCGACCCCGCCGGCTGGGGCGTCAACGTGCAGCCCTACTCTGGCTCGCCTGCGAACTTCGCCGCGTACACGGCCGTGCTCCAGCCCCACGACCGCATCATGGGGCTGGATCTGCCCTCCGGCGGGCACCTGACTCACGGGTACTACACCGCCGGGGGGAAGAAGATCTCGGCGACCTCGATTTACTTCGAGAGCCTTCCGTACAAGGTGAATTCGAGCACTGGGTACATCGATTACGACAAGCTGGAGGAGAAGGCCTTGGATTTCAGGCCCAGATTGATCATCTGCGGTGGAAGTGCGTACCCGAGGGACTGGGACTATGCGAGGTTCAGGGCCATTGCGGATAAGTGCGGTGCGCTTTTTGCTCTCTGATATGGCTCACATTAGCGGTCTTGTTGCTGCTCAGGTAAAAATCCATTCTTTTCGGGTTCTTGTTTTGTTTTATGCTCTATGCTCGATCTCATCTCGTAATGTCTTTGTTCTGAATTTTTTTTGAAACATGTTGTTGCTATAGCAGTAGATGGATCTGGGTTTATGCTAATTCAGCTATTTTTATTTGTTTACATTATGCTGTTTTGTTTTGGTATCTGTTTCCCTGGTTGGTAGCATTTGAGTAGGATCTACATTGTTCTGTCACTGATTCATGTCTTTCTCTTATGTTGCTGTGCTTAATCCTTCGTCAAAATAATTAAATAAGAGAGAAAAGTTATGCATCAAGATATGTCGCTCTTTTTTTTTTTTTTTTTTAAATGTGCTAGCTTATTATCCTGTAGGATGAAGTTGCAAATCTGCATTGTTGATGGTGCCATCAATTTACAGAGTATATTCTTGATTCGATCTGGATCTATTTTTGACATTTATGAGCTAATGGAGATAAATTTTAACTCTATTTATTGGTTTCTTCAGATTTTCTACTTCATTTGACATAAAATTTTGGGATTTAAAGCCTACATGTTGTAAGGTGTCATTTCAGAAATATGTTTGATTAGTTAGTTAACAATTTTACGTTGTTACCATGTCAATTCCAATGTGTCATCGATGTAACAATTTAATCAATATTTTCATGTAACCCTCAAAGTTTGATTCAAATAATCTGGAATTCTGGACTGTTTGGTCTGAATAATTACTTCATTTTTCTGGCTACAGGAAGCTAATAATCCTTTCGAGTACTGTGACATAGTCACAACAACAACCCACAAGAGCTTGAGGGGACCTAGGTCAGGTATGATCTTCTACCGCAAGGGACCTAAACCACCCAAGAAGGGCCAGCCTGAGAACGCAGTATATGATTTTGAGGACAAAATCAACTTTGCTGTCTTCCCCTCCCTTCAGGGTGGTCCTCACAATCACCAGATTGGTGCCCTTGCTGTCGCTTTGAAACAGGCCACGTCAGATGGGTTCAAGGCATATGCCAAGCAAATTAAGGCCAATGCAGTTGCCCTTGGAAATTACTTGATGAGCAAGGGATACAATCTTGTCACTGGTGGAACTGAGAACCATCTTGTCTTGTGGGATCTCCGGCCTCTTGGCTTGACTGGTAAAGGATACTTCACACCTAACTAAAATGAAAAAGGAAAAAAATAGTGCCAAATTCTCCTGGTTTAAATTGGCATCAATTGTTGATATAATTTCATCACTGCTTGATGTTCTCACAGGAAATAAGGTGGAGAAAGTTTGTGACCTCTCTAATATTACTGTGAACAAAAATGCTGTTTTTGGTGATAGCAGTGCCTTGGCTCCTGGAGGAGTACGGATTGGTAAGAACTCCTATGAGATCTTGAATTTGCTAGTGGAATCTAATTCTTTGATGTATTGATAGAAGGTAAAGGCATTCATAGAAAGTTATGCTAGATTATTATTGGGAGGAATTTCATTAAGGATGTGCTTTTAATGCTCTGCCAAAGGTGTATTAGTTCTAGCTGAGCTTGCAGACAGGCCTGATGGCCCTGATTAAGTATTTGGGAACATGTCACATTATATTTTTTTCACTGTAAAGCCAAAATTGGAAGTTCTTGTCTATGCAATGTGATTGCCAAACCAATTATCAAAAAAATGTGTTCAGTGGTTTTTTTTCTAATGTTCTTTTTTTAATTTAAAGAAAAATAATTTGATGCATTACCAAAATGCTTATTTATTAGTGTCTGATACTAGATTTGGTTTTGTTTCTGCATCTTGTGCAGATGTTAGTTAATTTTGTGCCTTCATTTTGCATGAGTACCTGACCGAAGTCTCTGATAACAGGTGCCCCAGCCATGACTTCTAGAGGCTTGGTTGAAAAGGACTTTGAGCAGATTGGCGAGTTCCTTCACCGTGCGGTGACTATCACACTGGAAGTCCAGAAGGAGCATGGCAAACTTTTGAAGGATTTCAACAAGGGCTTGGTGAACAACAAGGCTATTGAAGAACTCAAAGCTGATGTTGAGAAGTTTGCATCCTCATTTGAAATGCCTGGCTTCCTGGTATCCGAGATGAAGTACAAGAATTAGGTTGAATCATACAATTCTCCAGCCATATGTCTTACTCAATGTTCCAGACAAAATGGAGAAATGGAGAAAAAGAAAAGAATTATCTTCCTTTTTTAGGGGCGTCACATAGGTTTATCACAATGGTTTTTCAATTCAAAAATTTGAAGTTTCTTTGTCTCTGTTTTCATGTTTTTGTAAGCCTGGTATCATATAATTTTCTTAATAACAATCGAAATAATACATGTATTAATTTCTTTTCCTTGGGAAGCTAGTCTGTTTCATATACAAATGTTACTGAACACAAGTCATTTACAACTCATTTTTGCAGATTCAATACTGGAGAAAAGTATATTATTGCCTTTTGATGTCTTCTATTTGTTTTAGGTTGTTCAAACAGCACCTAACAACAATCTACTGTACTAATCTATCCAGATCTCTAGTCTCTCTCATGCTCCATGGCTAATTGTGTTAATATTCCTCATCCAAATTGTGAAGTTATCAAAATTCTTTAACATGCACAAGCACTACTTCAATCTGTACAACAGTTTAAATCACAGGCCTTATAACTCTCTAATTGGACTGATAGATTTCTATTTTCTTTCCGTCTAATTGAAACATAAACTATGCTGAGTATGGAAAAGAAAAAATTCTGAGCTACCTACTATCAGGCCTAATTGAAGCTTCAACAATACTAAAACAATAACTTTTTCTTCAATTATAATATTTAATAATATAAAAAGGTACAGAAGATGTGTTTATATTTGAGGTACAGCATAAACTATTCGAGGTATATCTCTGGGCTCTGGCTTCTGCAGATCCTCCAACATGCTAACTCATACTCAGAAGGAGTAACAAACAGGGGCATAGAAAATCCATTCTTCCGTCAAATGTCTCCTGAGCTTCAATTATGCTTTGCTAACTGAAAATGTGAGATAGTTAAAGGGAGCACTAACATGTATGTTTGGGAGTTTTAAAGGGCAGAGCAGACTGGTTTATAAACAAGTGATTTGGAATGGAGTGGAATGAAAAGATAAAAAAAAATATCACTTTATTATTTGAAAGTTCTAATGAGAGAATCGATAGAAATTCCTCTTCATTGTTTGGAAATAATTACAATGGTAATTAAAGGAGTGGAGTAAGTTACAAATTTAACTTTCCATACTACCATTTTAATTTTTATTGTTTCATTATTAAAGTTATAAGAATTAAAAAGATAAAAGACTATAAAAGACAAAAGGAACCATTCCATTCCAAACCTTCCAAATTGGAGGGCATGAAAATTTAAGAGTTTGAATGGCATAGAATGATTTAAGTTATACTCTTTAACCATTCCACTTCATTACTTAAAAAAAATTTAAACAATGAGCTGAGCTCTTTTATCACTTCATTACTAACCATTTTACTCCATCCATTCAAACATATAGTATCTTTCTTCATGCTGTCGCTGACCAATCAGTTGAGCAAAACGTGAGATCATGAGTGATTACTAGTAGGTGAAAATTTTCAAGGCTTTTCCTATCCTCCATGATTCGGCAAAAAAACCTTAGGAGACCAGCAGCAAGGCTCTCAGCTAAAGTCAACCTTATGATAAGGGACGCAAGGACCTCAAATCTCACAATTAAGTCAAGCATAATAAAAAAATGATTAAATGACTCTTACTTCTCTTCTATTTATTTATTTTTTTACATAAATTTTGCTATTTTCCAAAACCTACATAAAATTCTTTTTTCAAAGGATTTATGCACAGCATATTTTTAAAATATAAATTATGTTTGTGTAAGTATTTAAAAGTATATTTGTAGATTTTTTAAAATTCTTAAGGAGATATGCGTAAGTTTTGAAAATAAAATAAAATTTGTAAAAAAAATAGATAAACAGATGAGAGGTTGAAGTAATTTACTCTAAAAAAAATACAAAACCTATATGGAATGCAGAAGATGCATGATAAAATTGTACAAGAAAATTACAGGTTTTGAAGGAATCAATTCTTAAATTGAAAGATGCCAAGCCTTGTAACTGTAGGAACGGGTCCCAGCATCTTCAGAATCTGAATGAATACTAATTGCAGTCTATATACCCTGTCCTCTATAAATTTGCTGCCGCAATTCCCTTATAATTTTGCTGATTTCTTCCATTTTCATTGTGTGGAATCGCATCAGTGCTCTGAAAGATGAATCATAAGGAAATGTAACACTAATAAAAGTACATTTTCATAAATAATTTAAAACACAAGTAGCTATAATTTTGTTAAGCAGTGAAACACTATCGGCTAACAATTGAAGACTAGAAATGGTCTATTTAATATGCTTTCCTTTCATACTTTTTTTTTTTTTTGTTGTATGTCATGTGGGATAGTTAGTTATGTTCACGTTGGGATACTGGGTATATCTTTAGTGAACATAGCCTTAAGCTTTCGAAGGTGAAATACTGGTGGTATACCTACAAAAACACTTTGATGTGTAAGTAAGTAAGAATTTAATTTAAGATAGTAGTGTGTGCAAAGAATGAATGGATACCTTGAGGCGGGAATTCCTATTTATCGTGGGTAAAGTGTGAAACTACCTCTCTTAAGTAGAGATAGTGGAGGTTAAAGTATGTAAGCATGGATAAGTATCAATTGTTGGGGTTATGGACTTGGTCTTATTTAACGTGAAATTATGACTATGCCTCAATATTTGGCATAATATTATGTACAGTGCAAGTTCACGCTAAGAATAGATGATTAACACAAAGCCAAGTGAGTACAACAATTTCATGAACTGCAAGAAAGGAAATGCATAACATTAGGGTATCATAGCAAACACCAAGAGTAATAAACACCAAATAGGTTTTAAAATGGGACAAGGCTTTAAACATTTAAGTAAGGCTAAAATACAAAAACCCTCCAACTATGGGTTATTTTAAAAAATTTCTTGTACTTTGAAACTTAGTAACACGACTTTCTAAACTTAACAAAGCGTACATTCTAGTACAAATTAAATTTCCTCTGCAAGTACGGAAACCTCCTACAGGGAGTCAATATGCATAATTTGATAAGTTTAGAGAGTTGAGTTTCTGAATTTCAAAGAATAGTAAGTTTTCTAAAAATGACTCATAATTAAAGTAATTTTTTGTTTTTTTGTTTTTTGTGTTTTAGCCTTTAAGTAATATTGGTTTTATAACTATGTTAATTCGCAACCACAATATTATATAAGTGACTTTTTTTTGTTGGTGATTTTTATATTTGTGACTTTACATAAAATAAAAATAAAAAGCTTTGTTATATTTAATTCAGATGAAGCTACTTATGGACTTATAGTACAGTATATGTTTGTGAATCCAAATATGTATATATAATCAATATTGCTATTAAAAGTCTAAACTTTAATTAAAGTGAGTACTCAATAAATAAACAAACATGGTGGTGAAAGTAAAATGACGTTAATTTTTTGCCAAACAATAACATTAAAGAGTGAGAAAAAACATGAAGAAATTTGATATAATTTGTTTTGCGAATCCATGTTAATTTCATGGCATAGTTGGTGCAAAGCTTTACTATAGAAAAAAAAACATAATATGATGTCATAAATGTGTGTGTGTTTACATTTTGTGATCAAAATAACTTATAATTAAATTTTTTAAAAAAAAATCTTTGATAACAAACAATTTTTTCACTAAAAAAACTGTCCCAAATGTGCTGTTAAACTGTGGCTCTCATATCCAATAATTTTAAGAAGAAAGGTACAGATTGTAATTGTTCAAAGAATTAAATAAATTAGAAAAACAAAAACTCTAAATTAAACCGTTATTTTAGTCGTTCTTTATATTTAATTTATCCTAAATTATCATTTGGATCGTAAGTATCTAGTTTACTAATTTAAATTTTATACGGTTTCAACCTAATCTATTCCTCAAATAATCGTTTCTAATATAGAGTAATAATAGTGACCTCCCTTAATTTTTACAAAATCATAGGCATTCCCTTAATTTTTAACTGTACACACCTGAATTGGGTTTGTTACTTCTGACTTTCTGAATCTATACTATCTATAATACGATATTCTCATTTGGTTTTCAAATTTTAGTTACTCATTTTGTCATTAATATTTATTAAAGAGTTTAAATTATCAGTGTAAAAAATTTTGTACTATTATCCAATTATATGTTACCAAATCATCAAAAGAGTTTGACTAAAATAATAATTATTTAAAAAATTAAATACTTTTAATGATATGATAATATATGATTGAATGATAATGTAAAAAAAGTTTATATTAACAATGAATTAAAATTAAATCCTTTATTAAAATATATTTTTCAAAAGGGACAAAACCGAAAACTTTCACACCCACCTTCTATAATAGTTTTGACACTTTTAATATACAACTAATTCTATTTTTTTAGCTTCTCCCTTTCTTTCTTCCAGCATAAATTAATTTATAAAAAAATAAATTAAGATATAAAATTGTTATATACTAAATTTATTTAAAATATTAAAATAAAAAATAAAAATTGAGAGTAATAATAATATCTCTCACTTTAATTTGCTAGTAGTTTTTTTTTTTGACTGGTAATTTGCTAGTACTTATAATATATTTACCAATAATTAAAGCGTATTGATATAAATATTTCGGTAGAGATCAATGCGATAGACAATTCGACATCCTTAGCTACTAATTGATTTTTCTCTTCTTTCTCCTTAAAAAAAAACTGATTTTTTTAATCTTTTCTGAAGCAAATTTTAGTGATGAAAAAAAAATAAGTAAATGAATTTAATTTGTATATATTACCAGTACAAAATATTTTTTTATATTATTACTTAATTATGTATTAATATATTATTAAATAATTATTTAAAAATTAAATTTATTTAATAATTTATTTAAATACAATTAAAATAATGTAAGAATTTTTATATTAAAAATAAATTAAAATTAAACTCACAAGTAAAGTTGTAAAATCATTATTCTATTTAACGTAAATGACAAATTGTTTGGACCTATGAGTTGTTAACGTAGCAGAATTGAGTTATATTTTTAAGCATGAGAATTGCGATTCAACTTCTGATAGTCGCATTTTATAAGAAGAGTTATTTCATTATTATATCGGTGGGTCAAATCTCATAAGAATGCTCCTCATTCAAAAAAAAAATTGTCTGGTTTATAATCTTAAATTTATGTAATAAATTCATTAATAAATTAATGGTATCTATTGAGTGAGAGAGATTGTTTGTAATCCTTACATAATCACAATGAATTTTTGAAACGATTCTGCTGCCGACAGTCACACAGAGAGAAAGCGAGAGGGACTATAATAAAGGTGCTGTCAAGTGTCAAGGTTGGAACATTTTAACAACATAGAAAACGACAAGTCATTTCTTAAGGAGGTGGCAATTGGCAAAATGCACTCTTTGACATCATAATTGCCTAGAATAGACCCAATTATCAACCACGAATCTCCTTCTCTCAATTATGAAAGAGAAAAGGGAAATGATAGAAAAAATATATAGGACCAACACAACAGATCAAAAGGTAGCTACCCTAATGTTAGATCTTTTCTTTTTTGACTTGGAAGAAAATTCATTTAGATATTAATGATGACATTGAGATCCCAAGCTTGTTAATTGATTCATTTCATATGTTTCTTCTCTTTATTTTTATTTTTTTTCATATTGTTTTCATAGTTGATGTATATGGTTCAATTGGTATAGATATTTGCCGCAATTTGCGGCACTTCTTTTTGGGTTTCTTAGGGTATTACTTCTTCTGTCATTGTTGTTCTCCTTGAAGATGTCAGGGAAGGAAAAAATATGTCTACTATTACTTAACAACTTAAGTTTTTAAGATAATTAATCGATGCATAGTACGAAAGCCACCTTTACAATTAAGTGATTAGAAGTTTAATTCTTATTGTTCATGTTTTTTATAGTTAAGTTGAATTTTAGCACAAGATAAAGTGAGGTGGGTTAGCTCTTGTGTGAGGAGACGTGTTAGAGATATAAAACCATTTATATGCTTTTACATGATTGTTTAAGCTTTTAAAATAGTTGCCTATAATAAATTTAATCGAGATGGTGTTGTTATGTGGCATCAATTTTAAACTAGGATGACTATTCTATTTAGCCTTAATTCATATTCACTTGAAAATGGTTTCTATGACACTAATTATGTCTTGTTTGGTCTTGTTTCATGATTGTTTTTTATCGATGAATATATCATATGATTTTCTTTCGAAAAATAATCAGTTTATCATAACTGAAGCATAGTTTATTTTACGTTGAATTAAATGTGTGTTATATATATATGTGTGTGTATTTGTATGTGTGTGTCTGATTTATCTTAAATTTAGTGTATATGATTATCATAATTATATCACATAATTTAATAGTTTGATTGATAAAATTCGAACTCCACCAAAAGTTATTCAACAGTATAAATATTTTAAGACTTACTTTTAAAATAAGTAAATACCTATATATATATATATATATATATATATCCAGGCAGAGTGCAAAGATTTCTTTGTTATTTTGTAAATAATGTAAGTCCGCTTTTTATGGGCAATCATCAAACGTATTTTCAATGTGTCGGCGCCTCTCTATTGCAGGAAAAAATGCACATGTAATTGGAATTATTTTGTTCAAAAAGCTAAGGTGTTAACATATATAGAATTTCGTGTGTACTTATTTAATACTAACAAGTTTGACTATAGAGCGAAATTTCTTATTTATCTAAGAGTATTTTGAATGAAGAAGTAAAATTATAAGTAGTATTGCCCAAGATGCTTAAGTCAAGTGGCACTAATAAATGGATTAGGATCTTCTCCTATTAATGAAATAACAAGAAAGTGTCATGTTAAAGAGAAAAAGATACAAAAGTTTCAAATATGAAAAGTGAGATTTATAACCCAATATTATGATAGGTCTCAATATATTATAATTTATATTTATTTCTCTCTAATAGGATGGTCCTGTCACAGGAAAGGATCTAAATGCCTAAGAAATTTTAGAGATTGCTTCGTTTTGTGTTCAAATCTCACTGATACCACTCGCAAGTGGTTAGTCGCAGTAGTTAGCGCATCAAATTTAGCTTACTCTCCTTATGTCCACACTAGGTTGTAGACATCTTTTGTAACAAAAAAAAAAGATTATAAGTAGTAGTTGCCAATGATTGTAGCTCAATTTAAAATTGGGATGTGATGATGTTGGAGATTTGATCTTCTATAAGAGATTATCTATTCCCTTTCTCTATCCATATGCTTGCACATCTTAATTATATAATTAAAAAAATTAAAGTATAATGACGTGCAAATGAAATATTAAAACTCCTGTATGTAATATAAATATTTTTTGTAATAAATAAAGTAAATTTATTGAGGATATATATGTATATCCAAGAAATTTATTAAAATTTTGAAAAAAATTACTTTAAATTTTTTTTACACTGAATCAATTTATAATATTTTATAAAGCATGTATTTTAAAATAATTTTGAAAAATAATTTTCACATATAGCAATATTTACCCAAAAATAATTTGATGGAAACAAGTTTTGTTTAAAAGTCAATTTTTTAAAGAAAAATTGTTAACTTTTATAAAGAACAAATGCAGGAAGCGAATAATATATTTTACCCAAAGGGATTGCGGTAAAAGTGCCCCAAAGAAGGTTTCACTAGTCACCACGTACGTTCAATGAGACTAAAATCAATTCTAGACTTGTAGTCCAATAATCAAAGATCTCATAAAATATTCAAAATGCATTCTAATAATTGAGTTTGGGGTAATTACACTAATTAACCTCTCATGAGGTTTTACACCCGATACTTCTCTTATTTAAAAAATTATACCTTTATCTCTTACTTTGTATATTATTCTTATTTTCTATAATCTTATTTATTTGATAAATATACGTTTATTTTCTTTACTTTATGTATAATTTTTACATCACTACTTCTTGCAAATAACAAATCAAATGAAGTAAGTGTTATGCTACAAATAATAAAAGTATCAGTACAATAAACACTAGACTCAGGAAAAATCAGTATAATATTAAGTTTTTGTGCCTCAAGAAATTTTGCACCAGAAAACCAAACGCGATGTGAGCATACAGAGCAGAACATAGCGTATGGAATATTGTTAGGAAGCCGCATTGGATGCTGAAAGGTGATGGAAAAGTATGGTTTGGTTGCACTGAAAGAAATGCAAGTCATGTGGAATATATAATATATATGGATATGACAGTGACTGTGGTTGTGGGGAGAACCATGTATTCTTCTTTCTTGTCTCAAATGGGTAATGAAGTCAAAACTCTTGGCTCCACCCAGCAATGTCATCTTCATTCTTGGCTTTTCACAAAACTGGCAAAAGCAATGCCAATACTGTGTTTTTTTTGCACTTGAATAATGTTTATATATAATAAAACCATAAAGAAAGTAACCTAGCTACCCTTCCACCTTGTAATTGTACTAAGTATTATTTCATTAATGAGTGCATGTAAAATTTTTGTTATCCTTTAAGTATGTGTTACCCTGTAAAAAGTTTGGCATTTTAGATAACTATTAGCATATACTCAGATTCTTTAAATAAAATAGTAATGCATGATTATTGGATAATAGTGTAATCCTGAAATTAAATTAAAATTAAACTTTTAATTAATTAACTTCTGCAACTTTTGTTAATTTAAATTTAATTCACAATCAATATAAAACATTTCATATATGAAGGGTTTATCACTAGTTATTATTTATGTACGATGCATGAATTTATATATATTTTAAATTATATAGAGGATTATTTAGAGTAATTTTATTTTTTTAACTATAAATAGTTTCATTTGTATTGTATCAATATAATGTTTGTATCTATCTTAAAAAGAATTTGGATGAGTGGGATATAATAATAGTAGTTTCATTTAAATAGTGTTAATATTTAATGTATTTATCATAGAATCATGAAAAAAATTTTAAAAAGTAAGTTTGATAATAATTTCATTCAAATTAAATAGTATTCAATATACTTTATGTAATAGAATTTATTATATTATAATTCAATTTTATTATATGTATAAATTATAGTAAATAAGACTTTTCACTTTTAGTACAAATTTTTAACTATTTTTTAAATAAGTGCCGTCACGTAAATAATTTAATGGAGAGTATAATTTTTTTTAATTTTTAGAAATCAACAAAATTAAATACTTTCAATTTTAATATGTATTTGGATTAAATTATTTTGTATTAAAAATAGTTTATAATTAAAATTTTTCCTAAAAATAATCAATTAACGTGCACTTACTCGTGGTGGCTGATATTAACCACAAGTTTCAAGTTGAACTTACGTACGTGCTGTTTTCTTGCATATCCCAGTGCATGTTGCATGCTAAATCTGACGTACGCACTTGTGACGGAAATGATTTCCTTCTTGATGTTGCACTCACATCAATTTGAATTTGATTTTGGGTAAAGTCTATTGCTCTGATTTCCCTTTTTGAGATTTGAGAGAGAAAAAGGAAGAAGGAAGACTTGTCTTGTCTTAATTGCTTCATTATTATTATTTTTTTCTATCACCTCGGTATGAAACTTGGATAAACTTTTTCCCACTGATTTTGGATCAAACAATTGCCACAGGATTTGAATGATTAATTAATTAATAAAATGCATTCCTCTTTGGTTGGTTTGGTTGGCGCTTTAATCAAAAGCACCATAGATCAATATATCTCTTACGTGTATTGTTGTCTACAAAAGAATGCAATGTTATGTCATTATTATTTTTTAAGAATTAATTATTTTAAAAGTTTAAATTATTAGATAAAAATATCTGAATAATATTATATTTCTAATATATTTAATTGTACAAGAGCATTTCGAGCTTGAAAAGCGTAGACAATGAATAACTCATTTTATCTTATATTGACATTTAACTTAATTATAAAAAATTACAACAGTAAAGAATAAACTTTTAATTATTTGATTATAAAAATTATGATATTATATCAAAAATTAACTATTTTAAAAATTTAAACTGTTAAGTAAAAGTTTATAAATGACATCACTAACATCAACATGCATCCAGGTTCCATGGCCACTGAATCCATCTTCTTTGCTTAATGATTGCAGTTCAACTGTAGAAGCAAACAAATCTCTTTATAGGAATGAAGATAATGGATGGAAGTACAGATATGTCACACATATTGAGAGGAATAGAGTCGTTGATTGTCTTGCTAAATCTTCTCATTCTTGCAACTTCCATTATCAAATTTATTACCCTTGTTTTGTAGGTCTTTCTCATATTCAATTGATGATTTTTTTGGATGTGCGTTTTTGAAAAAGACAATCCACACTATATTACATGAACCAATTGTTAAAATTTTCTTATATGGCCTACAATTAATTATGATATTTTGTTTGTGAAAATTAAGTTAATAATATGATTTAAATTATTGATAAGCATTGACATGCTTATGTGTTATGGTTTTGGATTTTTATTCTTCTCATGCACAATTTCAGCTTTAGATAAGAAAGAATTTTGAGAAAATTTTATCTCAATTCATTAAGGCTATTATAAATTTGAATGAAAGGAATCCATAGACACTTAAATTGTGTTGAATCATGGTATGTGAACGGAGAAAATCTGTGTATAATTTTCGTGTTTGAAACTTAGTGTTTATAAAAAAAAAATTTAATTTGGAATATAATCCTTGTTATTTGGCTTGATTTCTGTGTGGGTTATGTTTTAAACATCTTTTGGCTTCGAATCGATGTTGAAATTACATCAAATAACACAAATTTCATAACTATTCATCCACTTTCTCTTTTCAGGTTCGTCAAAACCATTTTTTTAGAAATGGTTGATGATTTGAGGCACAAATCATCTTCCTTTTGGCTTGATTTTCGTATGGGTAATGTTAGAAATGATCAAAACTTTGGAAACCCTTAGAAATCACATAGAAAATTGAAGAAGATGAATTCAAAACCCCAGAAAACGGAAACATATCTGAAGGAGCATTTTTTCAGAAATCACTCATATTTTGGGATCGAATCTTCAATTTTTTTTGTCATGATTTGATGGGGATTTGGTCTAAAACTGATCTGGGACAATTTCTTCGACAAAAGCACATCAAAATCGCTTTAAAATGTGAGATTTGAAGATTCAAGGTCAGGTTTCATGGCAAAACCCGACTGGTTGCACGGGTTGACCCGACTGGAGGTCAAGCTTGGTACTTCCCCACGCACACTAGAAGAGCGTGGAGGCGTGTGAGCCCTCCCCATTTTTCAACTTTGTTTCTTCCACTATGCCCCACTCTCCCTAAATTAAATTTTAGAATATTTTTCATTATTTTTTCACTGCTGTAGTTAATTTTTCTAAAAATATTAAATAATTAAGTAATTTTAATTAATTTTTCAGCAAAAATTTTGTCCAAAACATACCAGAAAATTATTATTTAATATTTTAGTTTTGAATATGGTATGTAGTCTCCCTTATTTATTTTCTAAAATTCTACACTCTCAACCTATGTAAATATAGTATTTTTCTTTATCTGTTTGAACTGTATAAGTGCATAACAGTTTCGAAATGCTGTAATTTTTATTTTTCATGATCAGTAAAGGTGTTTATCTTTGTTTCACCTTCTTTTATATTATCATGATTTTTTAGGCGTTTAAATGATCCTGTATGATAAATTTTCACTTATTAGTATGAGTGATTACTACCAAAGTAGGATTACTTGTATTGATTTGTGAAATTTTTTCATAAACAAGGAAATGTTTCTACTTAAAGCATGTGACTTCCTGTCCAAAGGGAGTTATTGTGTATTTTAATTGGAAACCTAATTTTGACGACGTTATTGAAAAATTCATTGGCCTAAGAGATTTCTATCCCCAAAGAGAATAGATTTTCAAAACTGGTGTATTCTCAGTTATTAACTCATCTTTGAGAACTAATTTTTGGTTATATACTCTCTCCAAAAGGGAGTGTATGATTTTATACTACCCTTTATACATAAATGCTTATTATATTTAGAAGCTACCTTTTTTTGTGCATTTTATATTGTTTAATGCATTCTTGCTTTGCCTTAAACAATTTCATTATTCTATAATAATAAAAAAATTTAATTATACTACTTCAATTGAAGTATGAACTCGTGCTATGTTTTATTTTTGATGAATTTTCTTTTATTAAGAATGTCATCAATACCTGTATTATATTTGAAATTTATATTATCTAAGTTTATCTTGTCCTTCTAAAATAGGATAAAATTATATATATGTGTATTTTGAGTTATACAAATTTGTTATATTATGGAATGCAATTGAATCTGTTTTATTAACCAGTGGAGGTACATATTGTTTGATATCTCACATTCATTAGATTATGTTGTTATCTTTATCTGGACATTTATTTCTCTGTATAAGTAGTTTTATCGATTAGTATGAATGTTTATAACCAAAGTGATATGTTTATATTGGTTTTGAAACTAATCATCATGTGAGGGATAAATTTTTTGGTTATTATGCATAATTGTCTACCCAAAAGGAGTTTTTATGTGTTATAATTGATAATTTTGTGAGGCTTATTAATGTCAGTATCTTCTAATATTTAAGGCTATCTACCCAAAAGGGATTGCTTTTGAATATTAGGAACTTCTTGCTGATAGCTTCACAAGACAAGAACTTACATATTATTACATACCTTACACAAAGAGGGTGTGTGATATTATACTTTGGCTCTTGTCTTAGCTTATGATGGTGAAAAGCATACTATTCATTATTCAAATAATTGATGTTAAGCATTCCATATTTATTTATACAGTGATTTTGCATGGTAAATTTTAATGATGAGAGATTTGAATGATGATTGTGACTTATATAGTCGTTGGAAGAAAATTGTATATATATATTTAAAAGATTTTCTTTGACTTTATTTTGGATGGATACAAGATTTTTTTCGTGATAAATTTTAAGGATCATGAATATTTTTATCTTGTATTGCATAAGTTCATGAATTATTTCTTATTTTGTAATATTAATTGCACTTACTGAATAATTCTAATAAGATTATTTTGGCTAAAACAAGTCTATTACTTAATAAGCTATTGAGGAATATAATGTATTAGTGTCTTATGTTAAATAGATTAGCAACACACAAAATATTGTTGGTATGTTAAATTCTTTTGTTTTAGGCATTGTTATAATATCCTGGCATGAGATAGTCTTGAAAGTTGATGTGAATGCTTAGTCACCAAAGTGGCTCATTTACAACAACTACAAAGATTTTTTCACATCAATTTTCAAGCTATTTTCTTCAAATTACTGTATGCGATTACTTGTCTAAAGGATGTTATCGTGTGTTGTAATTTTCAAGATTTTCATGAAGCATATATGCATAGACACAATAACATTGGAACCTTGTCTATCCAAAGGGGACAAGATCTCCAAGTTATAGTGTTAACTGCAATGATTTTAGAAATTTGTCTGCTCAAAGGGGATAGTTTCTAAATTTTATTGTAGTCTAATGTGTTAGTTTCGTGATTTTGAGACATTCTTATTTTTGTCTGCCTCGCCCAAATAGGAATATATAAGTTGTGAAACTTTCCTCCGACAATTCATGATGCTAAATAACTGAATTCTTAATTGTTTTCATGATTTTATTTATCTGTTCATGATATTACAGAACTCTTAGTTCATATATTTGCATGTAAGTTCTATTTTGGCCCTAAACTTTAAGAATTTTGGGATAAAACTTACATGTGTGAATTTTGAAGTGAAATTTATTACTATTTTAATTTTAAATACTCAAAATTTGATGCATATATTGCTATTATTTTTATTTCACTATTTATCATAAGATGGTATGGTTAACCTTATATATTTAGTAAATGAACGCATTCATAATTTTTCATCTTATGAGTTGCAAAAGTGGAAGATTTTTTTCATTTTAAAAGTTTATTCCTCATTCTTTTAGTCGGATAAATCTAACTATTTACTCTCTTCGGCATTAGATATTGGTTTATTTTAATATTTTTAACAATAATGAAAGTTCCTCAGCTTTATGAAAGATAAATTTTTCTCAAAATTTTATCCCACTTTAATTATATTCCTTTTGTTAGCGAATATTATCTAATTTTTTATAGTGTGATTTTTCCTTTTCCTAAACACTACAAAATTTAGAAATGATGATTTAGTAATAATTTTAATTCATAGATTAACATGAAAAGCTAGCATTGACATGTATACATTGGTCAACTTGTGACATGCATATATTGGTTGACTTGTGTGTTATACAAATTAAGCATTCTATGTATCTTGACATAAGTGGGAGAATTTTAACTATTGTCATTATTTGATGTCAAGATCAATAAAGAAATAATTTATTAAGTAAATTTGGATGGTTCTCTTAAAATATCTGGTTTTGGTCACATGAATATTTTTTAATATCATAGATCATTTTTTTTGAAAATCTATGTCTATATTCTGATTCATATATCTAAGATAAAATTCTATCCATATAAATAATTATCCATACTTATTTATTGAGATATTTTAAGGTTGATTCTTCGAAGATTCATTATTGAATCAGCTAAATGGTTTGAAACCTTTTAAATATCTATTTATTCAAAAAATTTAGATTTGTTATCTTATATGGTCATTAGACAAGCAATTGATATTATTTATCTTTGGTAGTTATACAAAATTTGTGTACATCATTTACCAATTTTAGAGGCATGTAAATATAATTTGTATTAAATCACTAAAAACTTCTTTGATTACAATATTCAAGGGCATTTGTTTTGAAGTTTTTGGAGATTTTTTCAAATGTTATTATATAACATTGTTGATCCATTAACTAAAAATCTCAATGAAAACACGATAATTTTTATTTATCCTTTTGATATATTGGTTAGTGGGAGTTTAATTATTTATGTTATTATGCTTATCATGTTGGACCTTTTCTCATTGACCAATCTTTGGTTGATATGCATAATATCATTACATACAATTGATGGTATTTATTTTAATTATTGTCTATCTTTAAATGTATGTATTTCAATTAAAAAAGTTTGTGACTTGGTGTCCTTTTAAATGAAAATGTCTCTTGATTAACACCAATTTTGAATATGAGATATTAATTTGTAACTAAGTGTCCTTTGAATCAAAATATCTCTTGATTGACACCAATGTTGAGTTTGAGATATGTTTATGTAACTCAATGTTTTTGGAATCAAAATGCCTTTTGATTTACACCATATTTGAGTTATGAGACAAGATGGTTTTTCATGAACCATACAATTTCTTTTACTTATCCTATACCAAAACATATTGGAGAGAAATTACATTTTCTCTTGCTTATATTGTAATCACTCATGTTGGAGAGAAATCAAAGGACTGACAAGAAAACAATACATCCTACGAATCAATGTTGTTATTTTTCTTGTTACACTACCACACTAAAACTTAAGTGAATAATGTTAAATTGTATTTGTGACTATGGATAGGAGTTGTGTCTATAAATGATCAATGGCTGCCATAATTCAACATAGTTGACATTATTTAACGAAGTCATATCATAGGTGTTGTCTATAGATTATATGTTTTAAAAATCGTGACCACGAACTAAGTTTGTTTTTCTTATTTATTTAGCCCTAAAGTTGTTTTTGAAATAAAATATTTTCAAAATTAAAATTACAATTAATTTTGCCTAAGTGACAAAATGTTAGAATTTTTTTATGTGAGTTACAATTAATTGTGACATTTTGTTTATAAAAATTGGACTGACAATATGATCTGGATTATAGATAAGCATTAACAGGTTTAATATTATTGTTATCCAATTATTATGGGTTGTGCACAAGTGTGGACTAATAATAGTACAGGCTTTAAACTAACAGGTCCATGATGAGAAGACCCAATAGGTTATTTATTAGTGGGTAGGTCCCCTCTACACTTTCTAAGAAAAGAGAAACTCTAATCTTACATTGTTGCTCTTCAGCTTACCTCATTGATAGCTGATACAGAGAAGAGGCTTTTCAACTTGCCCCATTGACAACTGATACAGAGAAGAGTGAAAGATGCAGAGGAAGACTAAGCCTCTTCCATTCTTACAGGTGTATAAATCGGCCCCTGAGGATATCCAGACATTGGAATCATGTCACTAACAGGTCAGATTTATTCGATATTCTAATTATCATACAATGCTCAATATAATTCCTCTTACATCAATTACAAACATTTTTGAATTCTTAAGAAACTATAAATATATTTCTTTTTTTTTTATATTTCCATGTGATAATTAAGTAGACATTTTTTACACAATTTATACTATTAAATATTAATAAAGAAAATATAAATATATTTTTTCATCTTCACGTTTTGTTTATAAAATTTCAAAAACCTCCTTACTTTATTCATACATACCACATAAATATATAATAAAAATATAAATCCTTAAAATATACTTAATACTAGTGAGTACTTCGTGCCATGCAATGGACATTCTTAAAAATCTTAATTAATCATTATGTATAATTAAGTATTACTACATATATTATTAATGATTCACATTTGTCTTATATTATCAGGTAACGTTTAGTTAAATAGAATAATTTTGAAAAAATGATAATGAATGAGAGAAATGAATGTATTAATATTTAATAAGAGTGTTCATGGGTTAGGTTGGGTTGGGTTTGACCTGACTTGTGTCGCAACCCAATTTTTAGAAAATAACCGACGAGATATTAGGCACTTCTAAATCCTGAAACATCACTAACATATGTTAAACACAACACAATTTATCGTTAAAACTATCATCATTTAAACATAATCATATAAAATCCTGGCCAAAGCCATCCCAAAGATAGAAAACTTTCCATTATTCATCATAACTTGAAAGTACTAACAAAATAACTTAATACATATGAACAGTTCAAGTTACATCAATAATTATTTAATTATAGACACCATATTTGTTAGCTACTATACAAGATAAATGAACCCAACCCTATGAGTGCATATCCAGGTATTCATGTCTTCAAGTCATTTTCATAGAAGAAGCCTCTACATCTCACTTTTGAAGTGAACCAATTCTCTAGGCTGGAGGTACAAAAAAAAGCTTGATCAGGTTCTAAAAAAGAAATATAAAATGGGGTGAATTCTATAACTTAATGAACTCAAAGATAATCAAATATCACTAATTAACCAAAAGTGATATAAGCATACTTTATACTGATAATAAAGATTAAATATCATAAATATATTCCAAAGCTCTTGATATTCAATAAAAATTATTAACGAATTCAAACTCCTTTGGAAATATTTCTTTTAGGAAATCATTCTTTAAGGAAACTTATATTTATCAGAAATTTTTCTTATGCAAATCCTTTTTTTGTTAAATAATACTTCTTATAGGAATATTCTTAGGCTTTATTAGAAGAACAATGAATATATGCATTAACCTCTAAAACCTTTAATCCCAAACAATTTTAGCCGAGCATCAACTAACAAATTCTATAATTTCAAGTATTTCTACCTGAGCATTTTGCATACATGAATTTCATAATCTTATACAGTCTCATTATTCAATAATTCATCGTAATATGGTATAATAAGGGTTGTTCATAGTTTTGATATTTTAAGATATATTACTAATAATATTAACAGTAAAATTCATGTATGTAATCATATGATAGAATATTTAAAATTATAAATCTAAATAGAAAGCAAGGATGGCACCCGCATGGGGTGAGGCCAGGGAGTACCTCCTTGCTCCCTGTCCCTGCCAGCCATTGCCTCCCCCGTCCCCGTCCCTGATCTTTGTCACAGGGAGTTTTTTTATCCTATCCCTGTTCCCCGAATCCCCGAAAATCCCAACGGGGACCCGAAAATATTAAAAAAAATAAAAAAAAAATAAAATTCTAATCAGCAATGCTAAACTTTAATGAAGTAAATGGGTATGAATCTGATGGCCGACGCTACTAGACCTCAATCATATATGATATATTGTTTTTTTATTGTTATCTACTTTACATCACCAGCTGCAAATAAACTAAGATCTCTTAGTAAAAAAGACTTATTCGAAGGAACAACAAACAATAAAACAGTAGTATAAAATCAGAAGAAGATGACAATGTTGATAAAGAAATAAACAAGAGCCAAAAACAAATACAGAAAATTGGGGATCTGAATAGTGGGGCACAGTACGAACGGACAGTGGAGTCGATCAGCCTCGCAGGTGATGGAGCCTCTACCTCACAGGCGGTGCCGCAATGGACCATGAACTGAGACGTCGAACTGGCCACGAACTAGAGTGGAGATGGCAGCGACAATGGGTTGAAGAAGAAGAAGGGCGAGGCTAGAAGGAGAAGTGGCGAGATTCAAAAGAAACGATTCTGATTTCTGAAATCTGAATAGTGATATACTGAGATAGGTTACGGTTTTTTTATTTTAAATAATATAAATAAATATAATGTGTGAAATTACTAAAAGGACATATATATATATATATATATATTGAGAATATTTATGTAACTTAACGAGGATGAGACCCCACGGGACAGGAAATATGATTCCTGTCCCCATCCCCGTTCCTGCGAGAAAAAATTCGCTGAATTTGAGTTTTCGAATGGGACAGTCCCTGCAGAAATCCTCAGAATTAGGAATTTTTTACCATTCTTAACAAAAACAAATATAAGTGTTCAATATATATTTATATTATAATCAAAAAATTAGCTTAAAATGTTAAAATTTATACAGTTAAACCTGTAGAATAACTATATATTAAAAAAAATTAAATTTAAAAATTAATGTTTTTATCTTAAAGCTTATAAATCATATTTCGTATAGTAATTTTAAAATATATACTATAACAAGATCATCATTATAAATTTTTAAAAAAATTAAATTAAATAAGGGTGATATTAGGACACTGATCCAAAAGTATTCCAAGTACTCACAATTATACAAAAAAAAAAATTATACTAAATCAATAGTTTTCTTTCTAATATTGTCAAAATAATAGAAGAATAATGAATTTCTTGTAGATAATCACATAAGCTCTTATTTGCTTCTGCCTATTTTGCCTCGAATGAAGCTCTCTATTTGAGTTTTCATTAAAGTGCAAACTTCACCCAAGCAAAGCAATAAGCTTTTATGCGTGATATATTTGTCTTTTCTTCACCGTCAGCTGCAGTTTCTCTTCGTTCATTCAATGTCACCATTTTGTTCTTCCAATGGCTACCTAAATGTCCCATTTTTATTGCCACCATAAATGTTCCATTTAATCTTTCATTCAGTGTTCCTCACACAGGACACTCTTTCAGTTACATACTATTCTATATTCTTTTTATTTTCCTTTACGGTGGACCCCATAATTTATATATATATATATATACACACACGGGAAATACTAACTTCCTTCAAATGATTTTTACGTCGGTTGATATTAACAAGTTTTATCTTTTTTATTTGGACAATAATATCTTATTTTTTAATTTTTAAAAACTAAAAATTTAAGATATTTTATTAATCTCTTTCGTCCTCTTTTTTCTCAACAATAATTTCTCTTTTTTTCTTTTTTCTTAACTTTTTTTTTAATTTTTCAACTAACTTTCTCTCTTCTTTAATAAGTTGAGAAAAAATACGAGGAGAAAGAAAATATTAAAAAAAAAGAGAATGAGAGATTAATAAAATATCTTAAATAACCTTAAATTTTTTTATTTTTAAAAATACAAAATAAGACATTTTTGTCCCGATGAAAGGATAGAACTTGCTAACATCTACTAATATGAAAATGAGTAAGAGAATATTAGTAATCTCCTATATATAAATAAAATAGGTTCTCACAACCTAGGCTTGACTTGATATTTTGGGCACGTCAAATTTTTTTGTTTGAACTCCACCTTAGACCCTATATGACCTGATTATGATCAAGTTTGTGTATTGCTTGAATGGGACTAGGTTGGCCTGAAGTTTGAACAAAATTTAGAATTTAACATGTTTAATAATAAATTATATTATAAAACTTTAATCTTTAGAAGTGAAAAACTTAAAAAATAAGTTTTTTTAATATTTAAATAATAATATAGTAATATTTGCATGAATCTCAAGAATAATAAGAGATGATATTTAAAAAAAATAAATCTTATGTAATCTCACTATAGGTTGAGCCAACTCGAAAGGTGGCCTAGTATGACCCGAAAATGCTCTGAGTCTAATTTTTTAAATTTAGTTTGATTTGACTTTTCATTAAAATTGGGTTTTATCCGACTAGATTAACTTGGGTCCAGGTCGAGTCACTAGGTCAAGTTGGGTCTTAAACACCTCTAAATTATTTAAAATGAACTCATTTTTTCATTTGCTTTAATTAATTAAGAGTGTAATTTTACTCAATAATATATAATTTCATCTTTTTTAAATTTTTTATAATAAAAATAATTTAAAATGATGTATGCAAAAAATTCTTGTCAAAAGTTTCTTTTCATATTTAGTAGATATGGATAATAATATTGAGACTGAAAGACAGAACAAGATATGTTTAAAGAAATGATATGTCAAAGAGATTACCTATAAATTAAATAGAACAAATAGAATAAAAAAAAATAATTCACTCTCAAAGAATATTGTCTAACTCATTCTTTCTAGTTTGTTACTTTTTACTTTCATAATTTTAAATTTTTTTTCAAGTAATTAAAGTCTTACTTTCTTTTTGAACTCCACTCATTATCTTTATTCTTAAAAACACATTTTGAACTTCTATTTATAATTTTTTTTGAAGCACATTTTTAATGTGTATCGCTTTTAATAATAGACAGAAAATAAGGTATGGATGGTACATTCACAACCACAAGCTTGCATTTGTAATGTACCCTTTGCCTTTGGGTTATGAACCTTCATGTCGGTTTCCCTTGCGGGCATATTTCGACCATTGGAAATTGATACTACATGTATTTCACGTGGTTGGGTCCATCATTGAAGCCCTACCTTTGCATCATCCCCTTCCTGGTTGTACCTCCATTAATGATGATGATCCTCGTCCAATAAAAAATAAGGCTAAGTTTGGACCAAGGAATTAGAGAGGAAAAATAAGATATGGGAGAAATTTGTTATAAACTTTTTCTTTGCTTGTAAGTTTTATTAAGGAGGAAAATGAAATCAATATTTTTAAGTAATTATCTAAAATCTTTTTTCTTATTAAATATTTTAAAATTTTCTTAATTTAGAGTATTTAAAAAAATTTAAAATATTTAAATAAGAGAATGATAACTTATTAATTAATCTTTCATTTCGTCCCTTCCCTTCCCCCATCATCTTTTTAGATTTTTCACCTTTTCATCTCCTTCAAATTCTTAGGAATAATTGACAATTCTTAAAACTAGTTTAAAACTATATAAGATTTATAAATTAGTTATATAAATTAAGGTTATTTTATAACTAGTTTTAGTTTATTCTTAGTTTGGTTAAAATTTATCTTAACCAGTTCTAATATTAAATTTGAATCATATGCAGATTTAAGATTTAAATATGCAAGGAAAATAACACATGATAAGAAAACTTTTAATTTAAATATTAAAAAAATAAAGCGATAATGCAAAAAATAAACGAAAATTTAGGAAAAAAAAATGGGAGCCACTAAATAAGAATAGAATACAAGAAAAAATCAAATTTACATTGATTTTATTTTCAACTAGCTTTAGCTTGAAGTAGATTAGATAAAAACTAATTTTTTTAAAAAAAATTAGTGTTTATGGAACATTTAAGATTTTAAAACTGACCTATTATACCTAGTTATTTAGTTATTTGAGTTTGGCAGACAACCCGTTAATTTGTATTCCTTCGATGAGGTATTGTTCACCAGACAAGTTACTAATTACCTAAACAAAGAGAATTAAATTCAAGGATTTAAAAAAAAAAACAAAGAAATTGTTATCAAAAGAATCGTTGTGATAATTTAGTTTAGAAAAGTGATCATTTAAAAATACATTTTTTTATTATGATATTTTAAAAGAAATTATTTAAAGGAATCATTAGTATTTAGTTTTTTGTGTGTATGAAACAAAGGGAGGTGTATAGCCAGAAAAATAAAAAAGAAAATAAAGGAGTGCGCTGTATAAATTCAGGAAAGACGATTTATGTTATGCTAGTAAAATGTAGAATTAAGGATGTTTGTGTAGTTTTGGTATATATATATATATAATTATATATATATATATATATATATATATATATATATATATATATATATATATATTAGTTACTCCGTTTTGAATGTAGGTTGTCTAGTTAAAATTGGTGATTTTGTTTTCCATGTTCATGATGTATCAATTTTTTTTAGAAAATATTTATATATGATTTTTGTCTCTCTAATAATTATTTGTAAAATGAAACAAAACTATTATCTTGTTTACCACACACATATATATTTAGGCCCCGTTTAGTACACCGATGGATAGTATAATATAATTAATATTATTCACATTAGGTAAGATATTGAATAACAATTTATCCAGCCAAAATAATTTTATTCAGCTTTGAATGTATAAAACTGTATTAGATAAAATAATTTGATTTGTATCTACTATAGGGTCAATGTTAAATAAAATTATTTTGACCGGATCTTATGTGATCCAGTGTCTTGCCTAAACATTATATAAAGATGGATAATATTAATTATATTATATTATTATTAGCTTATACAGTGTACCAAACGTGTTTTATAGATTTATAATTTTATCCTTTCAATAAAATACTGTCTAACGCAATAAAATTTTTTTCGTATATGGAAGACTAAAGGATTTGAGGTTCAATTAATTGAAAAATGCATAAAAACTTTTTTATGTTCGGTGCTTATTCATATTTAAAAACGTTTAGATTTTATAAGATTTTTATGCATCTGTTGCACCAAACTCTATCTTATAATTTTCTCACTCTTTTGTGACAAAAAAAAAGGAAAAGAAGATAAAATCCCCCTATGATCTTACGTCTGCAACTTTAATCGAAAACTTTCAACTGCAACTAAAAGTCTAATATTTTAGCACTTTTTTTATATAAAGGATTTGAGTATACTTTTTTTTAAGAAAAATAATTTTATATTTGGATACAATATTTAAGAAGTACTCTCAAATAATAAAAAGACTTTTAAATTTGTTTAAATAAAAAAAAATATAAGCACTTTATTTATATCACAATTACAGAAATATAAAATATAAGGAGTTATAATATGTAATATATAATTAAATGGGTTAGCATAATATGAACGGTAAAGTCTTCAAGTATGTCATGGTAATAGGTGATAAAAACATGTCTAATTGTGTACCCATAGACTTAACAACATGTTGTTGATGTTGTTTTATTTTACTTTCTTTAAATGATATGGTCATTGAGATTAGAATTAGTTTTAAGGTATTAGGGCACAATTACTTAAAGTTGTGTGGTTTAAAATGTAATTCACAAAACTATCTAAGGATGTTTATGTGAATAAGATTTATAAAAAAGAAAAACTGAATATATAAAAATGTAATTTTTGATAAAGGTAAAGGATATTTTTGTCATAAAATTATATTAAAAACCGCTTCTTCTTCCACTTGTTTTAGAAGTTAGACATTATTAACTTCTAAAAAAGTGGTAAATGAGCTTTTTTTTTTACTTATTCTTTTTTTAAAAGTTGCCTCTAAACATATTTAAAAATGTATAGAAGTAATTTTTTAAAAAATAAAAGTGTCTTTCTTTAAAAAAAAATAAGTCTATCTAAATACATTCTTAATTAAGGCCCTGTTTATTATACTGTATAAGAAATGAATATATAGTATTGTATAATTAATACTATATACCTTTATATAATGTTTGAACAAAATACTTGATAGTAACTTATTCGGTTAAAATAATTTTATCTAGTTTTCACTACAGATAAACTAATTTGGTCCCAATCGTTACACAGTTAAAGTTAAATAAAATTATTTTGATCAGATATTGTGCTATCCAATGTCTTGCTCAAACATAATATAAAAGTTATTCGTTACAAATATCAGTGGGCCTCGAAAGTAACCAACCCATTTACAAATATGAGATAAGGTCCTAAGATATAGTTCCAATATTCAAATTAAGCTTAAGTGATAAGGTTTATTTATATATCATTAAAGAGCCCTAATTCTACCCAGTTAGAGTTATCACTCCAAATCTTTGCCTATATAAAAGGGGTACTTTCCTCAGATATAGTCACTCAATCATAATACTTAAACTTATTAAGTTTTCTTTTAACTTGAGTGTTGGATTGTTTTTGCAAGTACTTACACCTTCCACAGTATTCGAGTATCTCAGATCTAGATCCTCAGATACCCTAGCTCAATCCCAGGCACGAGACTATTCCTCGGATTTAGTCCAAAACATTGGTATTGTTTGTGGTAAAAGATAAATTTCTATTTCCAACCATTCTATCATGGCCAATACAATAAGGCAAACGTAGAACGCAGAAAGAAATCATAATGGAGCAAAACCCTCCATCACCAACGCGAGCGGAATGCCTTCACCAAGAGAAGTTTCCCAACCTTTGACCACAACAAACCCTCAATCAGAATCTCTCCAAAATCCAAGGGAGAATCCTATTCCTGACCAGGAGGTGTAGCCGAATTAGGTAAATGCTCAACAAAATCAAAATCCTGATATTACTGCTATGCTCACTATGATAGTATTACAAAATTGTCGAATATACGAGATTCATCGCATGCTACAAGATAGTACAAGCGAACATGTAGCAGAATCAGTGCCGCCACCTTAGCCGGACAACTTGGATAAGGAGAACAAGTCAGAATTTTTCTGAGCTATTCAACGTTATGAAGAAGGATGACTTTCCTGCCATCCTTTTTTTGACTTCATTATGGGGATAGAATTCCCCAACAACTTCAATGTCTCTAGGAATGTGGAATTATTCAATGGAACCATGGACCCACAAGAGCATCTAAAGACATACTATACTTTTATGCTTGCAGCGAAGGTGGGAGCTGCTGACGCTATCCTATGTTAGGTCTTCTCGAAAACCCTTAAGAAGGCAGCCTTGAAGTGGTTCTATTCCCTAGAACCTCAATCGGTCAATAAATTCTTGAAGTTGGCCAACAAATTCTCAGCCACTACACTATAAGCAAAAATCAACTGAAATCCTCCACGACACTACTTAATCTCAAGCAAGGCCGAGATGAATCACTCTGAGAATATAACGGCAGATTTAACAAAGAGGCTATGTAAGTTAGAGAGCTCAACAAGGGCATGGCTATAGACTACTTCTTACTTGGCTTGAAGTTGGGGCCATTAGCTTCCTCCTTAGCAAAAAAAGAGCCCTAAAATTTTGGCAACCTACTATTTCAATCTAGAAAGTATATCAAGATGGAGGAAAATCTAAAAGTTAAAAAGGACTTTACAAGTCTTGGTGAAAGTTCCAAACAAAAGAAGAGTCTACGAAACCATCTCGAGATCCCCCAAAAAAGTTAGTATCCTGAGGTGGTTATGGCGAGTATACTCCTTTGAACACATCGAGAGAAAAGATCCTTCAAGAAGTTTATCATACCAAGTTTGGTAAACTTCCAAAGTCGAGGCCAATATTCCACAAGAAAGCCTAAACAAATCCAAGTGGTGTAACTACCATAACGACCACAGGCATAATACGAAAGAGTGTTTTAATCTCCGAGATGCCATAAAATCCCTGATTTGATAGGGAACACTCTAAAAGTACATCCTGAAATCACTCGGGCAAGAAAGGTGGAACAATTCAAAGTCTGAAGTGCGAAGAAGAAGCAAGAGATCCTCGAGTAAAGACTCAAAGACGCATCTATCTCAAGTCTGAGATGATAATGATGAAGTCTCCCGAACCATAGCCACCATTTCTGGAGGATTTACAAGATGTGGTAAATCTAAGTTATCTTAGAAGAAACATCTCAAAGCGATATTAAACATCGCCCATCACCTAATTATGAAGAAAGGTCCCAACAAAACTCTAACCATTTCTTTTTCGAAAGAAGATCTCGAAGTAATTCTACTTAGGTACAACAACCCCCTTGTCATCTCGGCCACTATAGTCAATTCATAAGTAAAGCATGTTCTGGTCAATCAAGGGAGTTCTGCCGATATCATCTATTATAATACCTTTAAACAGCTCAACTGACCTAAAACTGACCTCCAACCTTTCTCTCGGAACATAGTCAGTTTCGATGGAAGTCAAGTGAAGGTTGAAGGATATATCGAGTTGTACCTCACTCTGGGAACTAAGCCGAACTGCAATATGGTAAAAGTAAAGTTCCTATCATCAATTGTCCCTTTGCCTACAATGCTATCCTCGGGAGACCTTCCCTTAACTAATTTGGGGCCATCGTTTCTACTCTCTACTTAATGATGAAGTTCATCACGAGAGAAAATCAAATGGCAATAGTCAAAGGAGGCCAAACACTCACTAGGCAATGTTACTTGGATAGTCTCAATTAGTGAATGAAGCTCCTAACCTACTTAGAGGAACCTCGGACATCAATTCCGAGATAGTGATAACCTTGAATGTTTAAATCCAAGATAGTAAAGTTTAATATTGTCTTTGATTTTTCTATGTAATAAGTGTATTTTGCACAACGATGTACTCTCCCTCTCTAACTATGATATGTGGCTAAGGTGACTATAAGTGAATAAAGTTATTTGTTTGGCCAAATTACTAGTTATGTCGTTAAAGTCATCTCGACTATTTAATCGTTAAAGTCATCTCGGCTATTTAATCATTAAAGTTATCTCAGCTATTTAATTGTTTAAGCCATCTCACCTATTATGCCTCTTCGACAATATTCTTTACAAGTTAATAAGCCATTTTGCGATGCTTTTAAATGTCATATAGGGCCGCTTTGTGCCTCCTAAACACGATAGTTTGCAAAATAAATTATCTCGAGAAAAATATTATGGTAACGTCGAAAAAATGTGCATTTCTGATACGAAAACTTGATCTTTAAGTTAATCAAATAGGGCATTAGACCCCAACATAAAAAGTAAGACTTTGGTCTTGAACTGACAAAAGAAAAGAATACAAAATAATAAGTTGGGATAAAAGAAAAGGCACGGAAGCATTAAAAGTATAAAGCCCAAAGGGCCACAATTAAACATTGAAAAAAGTACAAGAGGCTACAATAGAAAAAAAAAATCAAGAGTCCTGGGGTAGGTCCTCCTTAATCTCCACCAAGGCACCATCTCAGACTTTCTTCCTCGAGTCCATCCCAAAAACGTCGATGTTGGGATGGAAGAATTGAATATGAGAAAGAGCGTTGTTCCAAGTAAGGGTCACCAAATGATCTAACAGGTCAGATAATTTGGCTTTCCCAGACTTGAGAGCAATTTTCTCGGTAGCCAATTCCATCTTCTCAGCCTCTAGCTCCTTCACCCTCTTCCTAGATGAGGCCGAATTGCTTCACTTTGTCTCGAGGGTAGATCTAAACTTTGCCAGGTTAGCATTGGCCTTCTCTAGCTTGGCTTTCACTTTCTCCAACGCAGAGTTTGCTTTAGATGCCTCTAACTTTGTGGCATCATGCTCCTTCATAACCCTGAGAGAAGCAGTCTTGAGGTTCTCCTTGTCTTTGGCTAACTCGGCATTAGCGGCCCTCATCGATTCAAGCTCTCCTTGCTTCGCTGATAAAAAGTGTACTATGCTGGCAATCCAGAGAACTTACAACTCTATCAAGTTGAATAAGAATGACCAAGTACTATTACAGTACTTCTCCACATCCTGATCAGGGAATACTTGCTGATCAATAAAGCTCTCGATGTCCAATTCCTTGGTCCAAAGGGTACTTTGATCTCTGAGACCACTATTATCAACAGCTTGGTTGGAGCAACCCCTTTCAAAAGTGTTGGGTGTAACTCAGGTACGTTTCTGAGCAAGTTCTCTACCTGCACCCCTCCTTCTTCGGGCGAATGTTGGCTCAATATGATGGCCTCAGGCATCATCCAGATCCACCACTTTAGAGTTGGTGCTTCTTGGAGGCAGCTAAGCACCCCCTTTAGATTGGAGAATTTCAGTCCCCTTGTTTAGTCGTTGGACCTAGGTATCATATCGAGCTACCTCTTCTTGTGCCTTTATCTCTGCCGCTCTCATCTCGGCCAAATTGTCTTTTCAGCTAGGCCACCTTCTTCTTATCCAACATTATGTCCTCTACAAGGCACAAAAGTAATGTAAGACAAGTAATACCAACAAATGAAACAGTGAAGACGTTAGGCATACAAAAAAATTTTATCAGCCCTCGTTATCCGAGTTAATAAGCTTAGAACACTTGATTGTTCCAATTTCTACTATTAACTCGGTTGTCAGTTTTTCAACCTCGGACATCTCAATCCATTTCATTTTGTCCATATAATGGACCCCTTTGTTCCAATATAAATGGAACATTGATTCTCTACTGGCAGCTAAGAAAAATGAGATGGTGTCCGATGCTCCATATAGTTGGAAGAATTCATCTTTGAAGTCCTTATAGGATTGTTCAAAAATCTCGAACACCCTCTTTCCTATCCGAGGATGGAGAGAGACCCAACCCGACTTCTGCCTACTTGGTGGCCTTAGGACTTCAAAAAAGTAGAAGAACACTTCTAAAGACTTTGGCATTCCAAAGAAATCGTAGGTGATCTCGAAAACCCTCATGAAAGCCCAAGAGTTAGGATGAAGCTGTGAAGGAGCGACGTTCACCTTCAACAGCATCTCAATTTGGAATAGGGTGAAGGGCAACCGAACACCCAGCTTCACGAATAGAGTCTCGTACATGAACATGAAGTGTTCCCCCTCTGCTCTCTAAAAGCAAACTTTGTTGCTTCCGTGACATAGGGTAAGAAGGTATGACTTGTCACTCCTCTTGTTAGAGGTCAGCTCCAAATAAACTCTAAGGTTTCTAGTAGACTCCTTGGTCAAAAATAGCAACGGGGTGCGTAGAACTTCCTCATCTACCCAACTATAGAGGCCGCCCCTACTCGAACTTGGTCCAGTAGGTACTCGTTGAATCATATTGGATTGAGACCAAGATGTACCTATAGGGGCCAAAGGAATACCAGTTTGATTGTTCGAGCCGCTCCAATTGGACATCATTCCCATAATCTCGTCAATATCTTTCTTTAATTTGTCCTTTAATTTTCGCTCTTCATCAACTTCTTATCCAACTCGGCCAACTCGACACGAAGCTTGGTGGATGATGGTGGCCTCTATCCCCCACTAGAACCACTAGGAAAGCACCTGTTCTTCATAAAGACGATCGAATGGGCATCAAAGCCTCTCCCTCCTCATCGTTTTTGAAAATTTCCCTCACCACAACCATGGTAACCAAAAATGGAAAAGTGAAAGGGGAGGAGGGAATACCTATAGCGAACAAACGAACAGTAGGCTAAAACTCCACAGACCACGGAGAATCACGAACTGGAGGGACAAAAGTGTTTCGAAAAAGGAAAATAAAAGGACTCTGAGTAAAGGAATGGCAAAGCCTCAACTAAGGTTAGAGGGAAGAATGAGGAAGAAAGTAAACAAGTATAATAGAAAATTCCTTTATAAAGGGGAGAACCATAATCGTTTTGTCTTTCTCAAGGAACGTGGGGTTAATATAGTAAATATTACCTTTGAAAATCTCATAGAGCAATCATCATCATGCCGTATCTTAAAAACTGATATAGCACAATAAATGAAGCAAAGGTGTAACCTTTGCTTAACATATGGCCACTATAAAATGTAAGGGCAACTAATTGTTGCAATATTACCTCAAAACAAACATCTCATGTCATAACTATTCTGAGATGTCGCACCATCTTCAGCATATTACGATTACCTTAGTCATTATTACCTTGGCTATCAAGTTTGATAAAAACCAACACTTCAGCCCAATATTATGAATAACTTAGAATCTTACCAAAATGACAAGATCCCGACTTAGGGGCAACGTTTGATACTAATATCATTGGGTCTCGAAAGTAACCAACCCATTAACAAATATGAGATAAGACCCTAAAAAGATAGGTCCAATATTCAAATTAAGCCTAAGTGATTAGGTTTATCTATATCGTTAAGGAGTCATAATCCTACCCAGTTAGTGTTATCACCCTAAATTTTTGCCTATATAAAAGGGGTATATCTTTCAGGTATAGTCACTCAATTCTAATACTTAAACCTGCTAAGCTCTCTTCTAACTTGAGCGTCGGAATACTTTTATAGGTATCCCTCACCTTCCACAGTGTTTGAGTATCTCAGATCCAGATCCTCAAACACCTTGGCTCAATCCCAGGTATGAGACTACTCCTCGGATTTAGTCCAAAACAAAAGTGATTGATATTAATTATATGATACCCTTCATTTTTTATTTAATGTACCAAATGGGATATAAGAAATCCAACATTGCCAATTGAGTGGTGTTATGCTGGTAAAGTCCAATATTTATTTGCCCGTTGAATTTTTATTTATTTATTTGTGAGAGTATCTTTGTTTGTGGCTCTGTGTAGTACTTGAGAGAATAGGATCTTTCTCTTTCACGTAGAAAAAAAAGGGCCAGCCTGTCTCTGACTCTCTCTCTCTCCTCTTCTCTTCTTTTTTTTTTTTTTTGGCTAAATGCAGAAAAACCTAGCAATCTCAGTGAAAAACTAGAAGACAGTGACCTGAATTTCTGTCCAGCAAAATGAGAAGAGTTTGCCCTTCAATATGAAGGAAACAATCACTTTATCCTCCCTTTTATGGATGAAGCCATGAAGGCTACGGATACGGATAAAGGTATTAAAATAGGTTAAGTTCGATAGACTGACTCAAATAATACGTAAATGAGTTGGACTGAATTGTATTATAAAATATATATTTTATGTAATTTTGTCCCAGCCCAATTGATTCAACCCAATTTTAGAGTTACTCCAAATCGGTCGATGACTCGAAAGTGACACCTCTTGATATGAGTGAATGTGAATGGACACCTAGCTAGCTACCGCCGGTGGGGTGAATAGGAACAATATTACGATTTATGCATCAAATTCTAATAATCTAATCACATGGTGCATGTGTGAGTGGTCGAGAACCAGAGATTGAAGCTGATAATGCTGCTCTATATATAATTGACAAAACTGGAGATCCTTTTCGATCGTATGGAAAATCGTTACACTTTGGAATGTTGTCTCCTATTTATTACTGTGATGCAGATTTTGAAAGAGAAGGTTCAATGTATTTGTATTAATTCCCTGCTCTCATTTTTCGACAACACGAAAGTAACATGCGAGATAATAATAAATATTTTTGTACGAAGATTGAAGAGATTCATTATTATATGTGTAAGGTTCACCAGTTTTACATTGAAGTAATAATTAATAGCATAACACTGTCATGCATTTTTTTTTTAAATGCAAATCCAAACTAATTGCACCATATCATGACTTTTTGTGTGCAATATTGTCCAAAAACCAAAACATGAAACATGCCGAAAAATATAAATATCAGTGTGAAGCATGAATTGTGAATTTCTTATTTGTTTGGTTACTTTTAGTTATTCACATAATATGTTTAATTAACATTAGGGATGTCTTTTTTTTTTCTCTCCTCATCCTACTGATAAATTCTTTTCTTTTTCCCCTCAAGAATAAAGATGCATTTATCCAAACTATATGTAGAATTTAATACAACTAGTGTTAAACAAGTGCCTCTTCTTGTGGAGATTGAATAGAGTCTTCTTATATATATCCCTTTGTCTCTTTCTTTTTTTTTTACGTGTACTATATTTATAGTTTATAAATTAGCTTTTGTCAATTTAAGATTACACAACAAAGGTTAGTCTAATGTGTTTTATATATATAAATCTCACTCGCTCGGCTCAAAAGAAAATTTGAACTTTGTATTTAGAAGATAGATCAACTGTTCTCACGTTTATATTTCATATTTGGTATTTTTTCACAATTTAAGCCAACCATTTAAATTATTCTTTATTTACTATTTAATTATTTCTATTTCAGTATTTTTTGATAATAAATTGTGTCTTTTCATCTTTTAATTTCAACGAAAAAAAAAACAATGACCTAGCTAGCATATTAATTACCAACGAATTGAAGAATATATATAATAATGGCCTGCTCCTTACAGTCATCCGAAGTGGGTTATCAACAAAAAATGCAAAACCTCAGTACACATATATATGCTTATATATATATATATATTCAACAATAATTGATATATATGTGTACTGAGGATCCAACAATATTCAAAGGGCTATTTCCCTACGAGAGTAGGGCAGTAATTTAGAAAGTTTATCTATGATGTGAGAAAAATTAAAAAGCTTGAAGTCTGAAATTTTTTTATTTACATGCCCACACAAAGCAGGGACTTACGTCTAGTTTTACATCAAATTCCAAGTCAGAAGATAATAATAATAATAATAATAATAATAATAATAATAATGATAATAATAATAATAATAATATAATATTTCTAAAATATTGTCGGTGGCCAACAGTCACACACTCTCATAAATGATTATATCTTTTGGTTTGGTTATTGGCCAAGCTTTCTCCATTTTAATGCTTTTACGACAACTAATTCAATATTGAAAAACAGTCACTTCTGTGTGGTTAGTTACCCACAAGTTTTTATAACGAATTAGCTTTTTATCCCGTGCATTGTTAGTGCATATATTTTTATTATCGTATTTAAAAATTTTCGCTAAAAATTATATTTTTAATATAAATATATAAATATTAATAAATAATCAACAATACAATTGATATTAAACTTGAAATATTAAATATAATAGTTCAACATAATTTAACATATATTTTTTGGTAAATAATTTAACATACTTTAAATTTAATATATTCATTTACATACTATATTAATTGTAATATTTGAAAATTGTTTTTTGGCACAAATTATAAATTTTAATTCATTTTTACTCTTTCTCTTAGAAATAGCAACATAAAGTTGTCTATAAAAGAAATCATTAATGGATAATATCTTTTTCGAAGTTTAAAAGATAAGTTTGTATCAAATGGAATAGAGTGCAAGAATTGAAGACCTTGTTTTTATGTTGTTAATGATTTTCAATCTAAACAAAAATAATTTGGTTTAATTGCATTATCCATTTGATTGATCTATCTTTCTAGGCTATCACATGATGAACACTTATTTTCAATTTCAATGTATGATTAGGAAAGTTTGAATATCTATTACTATTAGTTTAACTAATTATTTTTACACTCTAACTTTACTACTTTTAAGATAAAATAAGATTGAAAAAAGTATGAGAGATGACAAGTCAAAAAAGAAAAATATAAAGAGAAATGAAAAGTCAGAGAAGACAAGAAATAAAATTAAAAAAACAATTAAAGAGATAGTTGTACAATGAGTAAACTTTTTATTTGGCCCTTTAAAAATTATGTTAACATTACTTTGATTTTTTAAAAAATGTTGACATCAATTTAATTCTTAAATCATACAAAGTGACATTAAAATCGTAATTCTATATACGGAGAGGGACTAAATTGATATAATTTCTATGATTGAAGGACTAAATTAATATTAATTTTATATGATTGAGAGACTTGATTGATGATATTCTTTAATTTAAATCGATGTCAATTTTTTTAGAAAATTAAAATAATGTTACTATCAATGATTTAAAGATTAAATTAATATCAATATTATCTAAAAGACCAAAATGATGTTAACGTAATTTTTGAATGATCAAATTGAGTGTTTAGTCAAAATAATATTAAGAAATAAAATAACAAAAATATATAAGAAATAATATCGAAATTAGGAGAAATTGACATGTGTTAAATTCTGCTATCTTTAGTGGAACAATTTTTAATTTATATAAGAGATAGATGGATAGATGGTAATCTTGGTTTTGTGAATTTGGAGCTAATTAAGTGTTGACATCTGAGCACGTGCAGATCACATGGTGCGAGTTTCCTTACATATACTCCAGATAGCTGGCAATATGCATAATACTTAATACTACAGTACAATATAAGGTAAGGGTATATGACTTTGCAAAATGGCACAATTCATGTGGGCAATTTACATACATGTCAAGATAAATTCTTAAAGTAGGTACGTGCACTGTTTATTCTAGATATTACTATTGATTACAGCATTAAAAGGAGAAAGGAACGAGTATCTAATAATTTATCTACATATACCGGCACTTTCCATGTGTGTGAGAGTGATGAGAATAGTTAGACGAAAAAGAAAGTGGTCTCCAACCAGCACCAACCCTTCTCTCCTCCCCCTTTGTATGAATCATTCCACACCCCTATCAACTTCAGGGCTCAACCTCAATTCAGCTCTCACCAAAACACACACACACACACACCAAAACAACACAAATTAACAAAACATTTCGAGCCCTTCACTTGCTGCCTCTCTCTCTCTCTCTCTCTCTCTCTCTCTCATCGTCCACTAACAGCAACAACACTAATATCTTAGATTGTGAATATGGCTTCTCCACCAGACACGAGCAAAACCATAAAGCTAGAGCGTTACAACAGCTACGTCCGAAGAGTGAACAGCACCAAGCTCCTAAACGCCTCCTCCAAGCTCCTCTTCCGCGCCACTCTCCTGGTGGCTCTCCTCCTCGTCTTCCTCTTCACCTTCAACTACCCTCCCCTCTCCGACGACCCCCACCGCGTCCACGCCCGCGCCGCCTTCCTCTCCTCCAACTTCTACGGCGGCGGCGGCGCCGCCTGGGAGAAGCAGGTGCGCCACTCCTCCAAGCCCCGCCGCTCCGGTGGCATGTCGGTGCTGGTCACCGGCGCCGCCGGATTCGTCGGGGCCCACTGCTCCCTGGCCCTGAAGAAGCGCGGCGACGGGGTGCTCGGCCTCGACAACTTCAACAACTACTACGACCCTTCCCTAAAGCGCGCGAGGCAGGCGCTGCTCTCCAGGCACCAAGTCTTGGTCGTCGACGGCGACCTGAACGACGCGCCGCTGCTCGCGAAGCTCTTCGACGTCGTCCCCTTCACCCACATCCTCCACCTCGCGGCGCAGGCCGGCGTCCGCTACGCCATGCAGAACCCGCAGTCGTACGTGCGCTCCAACATTGCGGGGTTCGTGAGCCTCCTCGAAGTCGCCAAATCCGCGAACTCGCAACCCGCCATCGTGTGGGCCTCCTCCAGCTCCGTCTACGGCCTCAACACCGACAACCCCTTCTCGGAGCTCCACCTGACCGACCAGCCGGCGAGCCTCTACGCCGCCACGAAGAAGGCCGGCGAGGAAATCGCCCACACCTACAACCACATCTACGGCCTCTCCCTCACCGGCCTCCGGTTCTTCACCGTGTACGGCCCCTGGGGGAGACCCGACATGGCATACTTCTTCTTCACCAAGGACATACTCCAGGGGAAGACCATCGACATCTACCGGACGCAGGACGAGAAGGAGGTGGCGCGCGACTTCACCTACATCGACGACGTGGTGAAGGGTTGCCTGGGGGCACTGGACACGGCCGAGAAGAGCACAGGGAACGGCGGCGGGAAGCGGGGACCGGCGCAGCTGAGGGTGTACAACCTGGGAAACACGTCGCCGGTGCCGGTAGGGAAGCTGGTGGCAATCCTGGAGGGGCTGCTGGGGACGAAGGCGAAGAAGCATGTTATCAAGATGCCCATAAACGGAGATGTTCCCTACACGCACGCCAATGTGAGCCTCGCTTTCAGGGACTTCGGGTACAAGCCCACCACCGATCTCGCAGCCGGGTTGCGGAGGTTCGTCAAGTGGTACTTTAGTTATTATGGGATTCAGTCGCGGGTAAAAACGGAAAACCATATCAACAGTAAGTGACCCGAGGATTCCGTTTGATTGCTAATTTGCTATCACACGCGTTTTTTCTTTTTTTTTTTCTCTCAATTTTTTTCTTATTATTTACTGTTTGTTTTTGCAAATGTTGTTGTTATTGTTGGGGTCCATATTCCACAGAATGTTGCAGTGGGGAAAAAGAAAAAGGACCAGTGCATGTGTTTGGTGGGGGGGGGGGGGGGGGGGCAGAATAGAGATATGAATATGGTGTGGAAGTAGGAGACAAATGTGAAGGAAATAAAGGAAAGAAAGGGAGCAAGAGGGGGAAGAGCAAGTGTTGATCTGTGACCTAAGGAGGTGTAATAATGAAGGGTGGGGTCTGCTTCAAAGGTTGAAGATCTCTCCCATTTTATTGATATATATTTTTAAAAAAAGAAATTGTGAATGAACAAGAATTATGACAAGAAAGATTTGTTTTTTCTAATTATTGTTTATCATTTGTAATATTAGAAAGAAAAAAAAAGTGATATTAGCTCATCATTGCGTTTTATTGTAAATAAAATTTGTGATATATGTTAACCTTCAAATAGTATCTCTCTCTCCCCTAATTTTAATGTAGAAAAAAATCATAAGTTTTACTCTTTTTTTTTAGAGTTATCTATTCTAATTATAGGTTTTTTAAATTATTTAGTAAGTTAATACTTCTCTAAAAGTCTATATATTGTTGCTTTCGTTGTGTTAGTGTTTTTTTTTTGTTTTTTTTATGATCTGAACAAGTTTTAAAAGAATGGAAATCATGTTGGGTTGATCAAATAATAATTAGATGACAAAGAATTTTGACCTTGTGTTTGTAGAGACTAATGTTGACGAATTGTAAATAAGATAGACTAGTTTGTAATCTGTATTAGCATGAAAAGCCTTTTTTTTTTTTGCCCAGAGGTTTGCGAGTTTCAAATATAAAGGGAGATGTTTAGTGACAAATTAATCACTAGAGTAGCTTTTAGGATATTTTGAATCAATTGTACTTTACGAATATTATGTTAGCCAATGAATTGCAAGCACTTATTGTTATTTTCCCGTTGCCTAACACTTAGGAAACTGTTTGAAATTTCTAGTAACTCCGTTTCTAAAACAAACGTGGCTTCACGGTTCATCTATTGGAAAAGATTGCATTAAATATACTAAAATTTAACTTGATTCAACTCTTTATAGTTCTGCTAGTAATTTATATATGTGAATCATAAAGCGCACGATATCCCATAATTTGTTGCCATGCAAGAGTCCAAAAAACCAATACACCAATATGCATATCTCCAAGTGAAGGTCGCAACTTGAAAGGCTCGAAAGGTCATGAGCACAAATTTACCACAAACTTGCAAGCTGCCCAGGCCAAGTTACAAACTTGATGCCAAGTCTCTTTCTTGGGCATGTATTTTCACGTGGTCATTGTCTCTCAAGTAATGGAGCAACCAAATATAGTATTCATAAAAAGTGGAAGAAATGTAGTGAAAAAAAAAAGAATTATCAATATATATATATAAAACCTATAGTTATATATTAAAAAAACTAATGCATTGTGTTTTACGTTAGCTCGAAAGAATATATATAAGAGGGGAGATTTTAACCTATCCTCCAGTGATTTTGTACTTTTAAGTGATGTGATATAAGATAGGATTAATTTAGTTAGATAAATAGTTAATTTAATATAATTAGTTAAGTAGTTAAATGATTAATGAGTTTGTGATTAAAGATATGTAAATAAGTAATTAATTCAATTTAATAGTTGATTAATTCAGTCTATATGCACCTTTATCTTAAAAGTAGGGTAATGTGACGCATATAAGAATAACTGGGTGTAGTTAGTTCAATGAATGAATCCTTCTTATAATGTGTGTTTGACAACTAAAACAGGCATTGCCTAATAGTAGAGATGTGCACTTGCTAAGCGGTGTGGAGGAGACATATATTAAGGGTTTGTCAACGACAGTTAGAATGTATAAACGCGTAGTCTGCAGTATTATGGAAACTTGCCTTTCACTTCTGTTCACAGCTGGACTGTAAGATTCGATATTGTGACATCAAACATGAATATTCCTCTAGAAATTTGGCTAAGTTAATTGACTATATATGAAATTTGGTCCCCTATTTTTTTTTCATATCATTGATATATATAGCAAACAATATTGCTTTTAAAATTTACAGAATCTTTATCTTCATAACAATGAAAATACAAATTCCCTGTACTTTAATGAGTCACCCAATAGTTTAAATGTTGTTAATTTATCTCATATGATTTGTTTTGTGTGTGTCTATTTGTGTGTGTGTGTCTATATATACATACATACATACATACATATATATATATATATATATATATATATATATATATATATATATATATATATATCCATAGAGTACTTTGCCCAGTGAATGAAACCAGTTAGAAGTTTGATCGCGGTGTCTCTTATATACTATTTATAGACTAGTTGACTGCCAAGTATTTTCAAATTATTTTTCAGTTAAATATCATAAATCTTTATGGAGATTGGTTATAACTAACATTTCATTTGACTTTACTAGGGTATAAAGAAAGAATTCGACAAATTAAAGTACGAACCATCAATATATATATTTATTAGAATAATGAGAAAGTTCTGACTTCCGAGTAGCGATGAATGAGCAAGCACCTCAGCTGTATCTACAGTTCATGTCAACGCAAATGATTCTTTTTCTTTTATTTTGTGTAAGGGAACCACTTACTTAGCAAAGGATCAGTTTACCATAGCAAAATATATAGTATCACGCATGAAAAATCAGTTGCAATGGCACCAAATTAAACTCAATATTATCTTTTTAAAGTTCTAAATCCATGTATGAATCTTGTTAATTTTATATAGATAACACACAATGTCAATACCTATCTTTTTCATTGAACTTGTCAAGACTCTAAGAGACAATAATTAAGCAAGCTTGAGTTAAGTAGCTGAAAGGGCCTACACAATATTAGGGGTTCAACCCTCGTGAAAACGCACTGTTAGGAGAAACAATTTAATATCTCGAACAAGATTAGTCTCATACCTAAAGAGTGTAATAATATCCAAGCAAAAAAAAAAAAGACATAATGAGCTCCATTATAAGTAGATTATTAGATGATATTATATTGGTCCAGATAGTTATTTTACTATAACTCACGCATCTTATTTTATAGGATTTGGATCATCTTCTGTTAGTAAAATAATAAAAAAATGTCTTGTTAGAAAAAGAAAGACACAAAAAGTGTTGCACAATAAAATTTGGTTCATGTAATCTATCATAATGGGTTTTTATATAATAAAATTTGTATTTATCTCTCTTCAACAGGTTATGATCCTATTACAAGAGATTATTCAAATCTTATTTTATATATAAGTACATTTCAAAAGGTTAATAAAGAAGCCAATTGGTGGTATATATAGGCAAAGTTTATATTTTTCACTAAAGTAATACACGGTTTTTATGGGATAGCATGCTATTAAATAGATAACTATGAGTATGAGTAGAATGAATGGTACATAACCTTTGATACAAACTCCCTCTAGTCAAGGAGAATAACTCCACAATCTAACTCCAAAGATCAACTAAGATTTATTTTTACAAATCACTTTCTAATGTACATCGGTTAACCTATTTGACCCTATTTATACTATTACTAATAGTTAACTACTACTTATAAATTAACTACTAACTAACAATGGTTAACTAACTAAAACCCCCTTTGACAATTTGTCTATCAACCTTTCACCAACGTCTTGTGTATGGTTGTGATGTTGATGCAAGTGGACAAACTAGAGCAGGACAAAGACACCCAACAACCACGTTGTGGAAGTGCAATTTGAGATGAAGCAAATCTAATTTCATGCAAGTGCAGCTTTTGTTGTCACTTGAGTGCAAAGGCATGTACCCCACATTAGGGTGATATCTCACTTCAAAACTGTGGACAAGATATGTCACAATGTTTGACTAATTTCAGAAATTCATTACCTCTCTCACCGACACTGAGTATGCCCTTCATCTCACGAAAACCACTCCAAAACTAACCTGTAGAACAAAATTAAGATTGAAATGAGAAATCATCCCTTTTATATAAATTTAGAAAAAGGTGAGCAGAAAAGAAAATTTTCCCTTTTTCTTGGCATTTGTGTTGTGATTCACGTTTTCTACTATTCTTCTTAGCGGTTAAAATCTTACGTAACATTTAGAAATCCATTATTTTGCGTAGAGCGGTGGAACAAAGAATTTGATGTTGAAGAACAAATTTTACCCCTTTTTTCTTTAATAAAGTCAAATATAAAATTATATCTATCTTTAAAAAATTTTAAAAATTTTCTTTTACCAAGCCTCTTCCTTCTGCCATTGGTTTTTGGGGGAAAAACTATACCTAAGATTTTTTTTTTTTTTTTTGCTTAACATGGGTTTGGATTTGGTGGTACGAAAATAACTTTTGAGCAGTGAAACAAAATTTCAAACATGATATTTCATATTTTAAGAAACTGTGGCGTGGGGGAGAACTAGGTACAAATCCTCCGCTTCCTAACAAAATACACAGGAATGAAAATAAAGAATCTATTTAAATACATGTTTAAATTAACTTATGTATTTTGCATTAAAAAAACATTTTAACCAAAAGAATTTTCTTAAACATAAGTTAATCTAAACAGATACTAAGGACTCATTTAAATGAGGTTTTTTAAAAAAAAAGTTTTATTTATGTGAACTTTTTCTGAAAGATCTTTTACATAAAGGGAAAGTTTTTTACGTTTAGATACAATATTTAAGAAATAATTTTTTTATGTTTGAACAACTTTTTCATGTTCTAAAAATGATCTTTTTTCATAAACACAGAAATATAGCTTTAAAATGTTTCAAATTTTTATTAAAAGAAATACATCTAAACATAATAGAACATTAAAAAAAACACTTTTTAAAAAAATGGCTTTTCATATAAAAAAAAAAGGTCCAAATTAACGAGTACTACATAAAATTCGAGATTTATATTGTCAGCATATACTTTATCAATTTCTCACCCCCTACATTTTTATTTTCTCATATTCTTCTCTACCAAGCCTGGGGTTCCTAAAAACAAAAAAGAAGTAAATATGTATCTGTAGGTGGAGATTCAAATGGCAGGCCCATGCAATTAAACTGAACTAGGCAACAAGTTTCTAACCAGTTTAGGTGGGTCTTATGATTGTTGTAGCCACGTATGGGCCGAAAGAGTATTGACCATTGACCAAATAAACCCAACCCATGTGCGAACTATCAGTTGCGGATACCTACTTGGGTCCCTTCTCTCATTATCTGTGTATCGCCATACTGGTCCTTGAAATTTTCTCTTACTAGAAAGTTCTTTGTAATAGGAGTATTTATTGAGTTAAATTAATTAGTAAATTCATAGATTTTGATCTGACACAATCTATACTTGATAGGTTATATTGGATTTATAAGTTAGGTTAAGTTTAAAAATTTTCGATCATATGATGATAAGTTGCATTATAGATTAAAAAAAATTTAATACACGTAACTCAACTTATTTTTTTTAAATAAAAAATGATGTTAATTATTGATATTCAACATTCTAAACTTAATATTTCTTCTTTTTCTTTCTTTTAAATTTTATGTGATTTATTTCATTTGACTTTTAAAACTTGTATTAGTACTTTCTATATTTAAGATTAAAACTCATTATATTATATTTATGACTTATAACTTATTGTATTTGACTTTTAGTTTATTTAAAACTTTGTATGTCATCTTTTGTTAAGACTTATTAAGTTATTTATTATGATGTGTGATGAATTTTTTATTTTGTATTAATTTTAAAATTTATTTTGGTAGGTGAGATTTTTTTAATGTATGTTGAACCCACTCGTGTATGGGTTGAGTTGGTTCGAATTCAAAAAAAAATTCTTTAATCCAACCCACTGTTTTGATAAGTGGGTTGGGGGTAAAACTATCTCAAACCTAACCCAACATAACCCAATTTAACCCATAGACACTCTTACTTTATAATATAATTGCCTGATTCTTTTACATATGATGAGATGGGCAGAATAAGATGAAAGCCAACAATTAAAAGTTAATGAGTGTTTTATTTCTTTAGAGATTAGCAACCAGATAATGATGCAAGCATGGTTATCTGATCAGACATGAAACGGAGAAATTGATGATGACAAAAGAACAAGTTATGCAATAGCTCTTAACTGAATTTTATACATATGAATCCAATCATGAAATTTCATTATCTTATTTTGGTGTAAATTAAGAATATCTCTATAGAGTTTAACCTATTTGAAACCGTTATATGAATCTAATCTTTTCAAATCAAGAGATGCGACTCTAATAATCAAACCGTAATTATCATATTTAAAATATAATACATTTTTACTATGCCAACACCTCTTTTATAATTGCTGATAAACTTGCTAAGAAAATGATAATTATATTTTAATTATTATTAAAAAAATTCAGTAGTAATGTAATTACTAATTAAGACTATGAATATGTAGAGCACGAATACTCACAGGGTATTCAAACTTTGGTGGGTAGCATTGCTGTGCTGAAAAACAAAAAAAAAAAAGCACAGCGTTCACCAAATAGGCAAATACAGTGGGAATTGCCAAGCAAATGTAATCTGGAATGCATTTAGCAGTTCTTAATTTATTGTATAGAAATTTGCAAATTATATACGAAATTTGCAAATTATGGAAACATGATGCTGACAAGTAGCTAGTATTGCTTCTTCTTTTTTTTTTTTCAGTTCATAAAGCCAGGCACAAATAAAAGTCAGGATTAAAAATATTATTTGATACATATTTGTGTATAGAAATATCTAACACTATTTATATAGTTATTTATAAACATATATATATCATTTGTAAAACATATAAATAAATATTTAGTTTCTTAAAAAAATGTTAAAAACATTAAATAAATAAAAATTTCAATCATTAAGATGCTTTGACCTTACAAATTTTTATTATATAACATTTGATTTTCAGATTTTAGAAGTATAACTTTAAATGATATTAAATTGTATGCTTATAATCAGTTTAGTAGAACCTTAAAAATGGTGATGAAAATTTTAAACTCATCCCAAAATTTTCATCTCACTAGTAAGAGTATACCATACTAATTAGTATAAACATTTTCTATAACAAATTTTCACTTAAAGGGCCAAATGGGAAGGCAGTACGTATTTGGTATGACACTTCTATATTGAAGTCTCTTTTTTTTTTCACACTCAACTATTTATATAGTGCCGCTTGAACAATAACTCAAATATTAAACTAAGTCTCTATCAAAGATAGAAAACCGAGTTCCCATCCCACCTCTTCTAATTAGCAAATATTAACTCTGTAAAAAGGAAAAAAAATCTGATATAAACACAAAAATTAAAAGGGTGTTTAAAAGTTAAAATAATTTTAATGTGTTTGTAAACCATTCTCAATTTTTTGTTTTTCAAAAAATAATGTTTCTGTAATAATATACTAAACGATTTTTATGATCAATAAAACGAAAGAGGATACTTTCATGAATTTTATTTGAAAATACTTTTAGAGTTTTTAAAAGCTGAATCAGTTTATAAGATATCTCTATTGCAACTCCAACTCTCCTGTTGTTACTCCTCTCTTACCATCTTTTTATTAGTTTTTTTTCTCAAAATACCTTTATTAAATAATAATTTCCTATTCATTGTATTAGTTGTTTATTGCAACTCTTATATATCTAAATTCTTTATTTTTAATTATAATTAGTATTTAATTTTAAAAATACTTTTTTATTTCTAAACTCATAAGTAGTAATTACTCACAATGACTTACGTTTACATAAATATGCTTAAAACATATGTACGTTTAACAAAGAATAAACATGCCAACAGGAGTTAGCCTATGATCAATCTGGATTCAAATTTAAATATCTTCCATAGATAAGCAATATATAATCTCACTATAAATCTTAAAACATAACATAAACATTTTTTTTTTGTATAAATTAAGAATATCCTTATAAAGTTTAATTTGGTTGAACTACTTCATACGCTTAATTATTCTAAGTTAAGAACGATAATGATATGACTCTCGACTCTCAAAAATCAAATTGTAATGCTCATGTCTAAAGATGTAATATACTTTCACTACACCAACATTTCTTAAATAAAGCATAAACATTTTTGATCAACAAAGAAAAATAAAAATAAACGATAACACTCGTGATATGGTGTCACAAGAAACCATGTCACGCCATATCAAATTCAGAATTATTAAAATGGCCCAAGATCCTAACATTTTAGTTTCTACGAGGTGTTTAAAAAGTACATCTAAGTAGTCAGGCAGTGGAGCAAGTAGTGAAGGCTCACCTGGGTCCCCAATCCCCCCCTCTCCCAAAAAACACTCCCACCTCCGGATTAAAAAAAAAAAGTACATTTAGAGGTCCAAAAAAAATAAATTTAACAAAATGCACATCTAGAATTCACCCCCTCAAGAAGATGCAACGAAACTAGCAAATCAGCAAATAAGATGCGCGTTGACCATAATAGATCTAAGCATATGCTCTACTGACACAACCAACAAACAGAACCAATAAATTGATTAAAATCCATGAGATTCAACTAGTAGCTAGCCTACCTCTAGAGCATCATAACCACAAGAAGAGAGAACATGCGGAAGGAACTACAACTCAGAAGGCTGGGTCACCAAAACCTCCACCCCAGCCATAACCACCAGAAGATCGAGGTCCAGCAGGTCTATCGTTTGCATAGCTCACCCGAATGCTTCGCTGATCTAGCTCCTAAAACAACCAGAGCATGTCAGCCAAACTAGCAACGACTAACAACAATTCAATAACAGAAACAGCATTCCATCCATTGCAGAGATTGCTGAACTTGCTGACTCCACAGTCCACACTGGAGAAGTTGACAAATCCAAATCCCCTTGACCTTCCTCTGCCCCTATCAGTGACAACCCTTGCTGTACAACAGAAACGAAAAAAAAACATCTGAATGTGCTAAAACCACAATAGGACCAGGCACACATCTTTCAATAACCACTTTCATTCTTCTGCAAACAAATTCCTACATGCAACAGATATCTAATGCCAAAGGGAAGTGGCAAAGACGTGGTGAGCAAAGCTAACCTGGCTGAAATTGAACCATAGATGGAGTGCATTATCGATAAAAGCTCAATATAATTTTGCAACTTGAAGCAAACTGCAAGATTACAAGGACACATAAACAGATACTGGGAAGCAAGTGGTGACATCCTTGCACAGTCATGTTGTTTATAGCTAGTTGAAAAAAGCTGAAGTTCCAAACAGAAAGGAGTTAATAATTTATGATTGGCATCGACACCTAAATGCTCAAGATACCATAATTTATGCATTTCAGACACATCCATCCGCGATGGGACTATTGTTTTGCTCCAAACCTGTTAATGTGTTTGTAAAAGCATGTATCTTTCTGCATATGCATGTATGCAACCTAAAAGAAAATTGTAACATACCTAAACCTGGGAACAAACTGCATCATTTCTCTGAAATAGAAATAGGACATACATTGCAGCTTTCCTATTTATTGAAAAAAAGAGGGCAAAAAAAGAACTAGGCTGCTGCTTCTAAACTCTGCAAGAATATCCACTTGTTTGCAATGTTAACACCACATTACTACAATAAAGCAAGCTGAACTTACCATCGACCACATCTCCAAACCTGGCAAATGCATCCCTAAGAGACTGGTCATCAACTCCATATGAAAGGCCTAAAATAGCAAAAGCCAAAATAATAAATCTTTATGAAAATTAGTGTCCACTTATATCGTTGGTATTCATACTATATTTCAACAATAGTAAATACCTCCAATGAAAAGCCTGGTTGAAGACATGCTGCGAACATAATTAAGCATGGATGAAACAGCCGCTTTTCTATTCTGAGCAGCACTCTGTCTCGAGATATTTCCGAGTTTATTACACAATGCCATTGTGATTGTTGGCTCTACTAGAGCTTCCATTTGCCTGACACCATCAATAAAACCAACATTATGATAATCACTAGAATAAAACTACTAGTACTACGCCATCATGCTAACTATAAGAAGAACTGAATAACAAATGTTTTTAGTAGGAACCACAACAGGACAAAGTTTTAAATATTTATTCCTAAAAACTCAGTATAACCCATTTGAACAGCCATCTCTATAAGGATAAGCCAAAAAAGAGCCTGTTAGGGTCAGATTCGCCTTAAAAGCCATACAAAACCAAAACAACACTTGCCTCTCATTTTAGGCATTGCCATTACCATGTGGCAGACGTACAAAACACAAAAGAAATGGCAAGTGACAGGCAACATAAACAAGCAAGAACACCACAAAATGTCAATGACAGACTCAGTAAAGAAATCAGCAACCTCAACAAAAGAACTTAATCGTGGCAAAGCATAAACTCCGAATACCATCCCGAAACCAGCCCAGAAAATGCCTAATAGGTTTACAAGCATCAATCCAAATTACAAATCAGTTCGAATAAATAAGTGGGTTTGAACTTCTAATTTGTAACTTATTTCTGAGATTGCTTATTCTACCTTTGCATCTGCAACTACTTTATGGAAGCTCTCTCTGTGCAATGAGGTAAATCCCTCTTCAACTTCATTCCCAAGTCCTTTTTAATGCCTGGTTACTTTGAATGTTCTTCAATATATTTTTTCTTCTCCCTTTTGGGTGGGGTGTCATGATTAATGATTAATGTGTGGAGTAGCACCTAATTTAGGAGAGAAGTGTTTGAAATCCTAAAGACATGGTTAATGTGTGGAAGGAGGTTAGCTCCAGAATGTTTGTTTTTTCTTTTGCCTTTCGATTCCTCATGAACATTTCTGACTTTTACGTAATTTTGAGAAGTATAAAGTGCAAATTTACTTCAGCACATTATTTCTAATGTTGACTTTTCAAGTTCAAGATAGCAAGTGCATCTATGTGACTAGATGTAGATATGTACAGAGAAAACATAGCAGCTACTAATTTACTGCCTTAAATATAAAAGAGGAAAAAAAGCACTTCAATGTCATAAATATTTAATAACTATGAAACTTTTGTATTTCTACAATGTATTTGTGGCTATATTTCTCAACAAACCAGTATAGCAGATAATTCAATTGATAGTGTGTTTGAATATTTCTTTCCCCCCCTCTATAGCAGACAACTGAAGTTTTAGTGTGTTCTTAAGATGTGGACTTTGAATTTGCATTTCTTTGAGAAACTTGGTCTGAGACACTCATAACAAATAGATTGAAAAGGGCGATGGACTGTGCATTTTTCATAGTAGGATGTTATAGTTTACATCCTGGGAAAAAGCTTGAAAATTCAAACCTCTTTAGGTGAATCTTTGGAATTTTATATGAAAGGTAGCCATGCTTACAATTTTAGCCTAGCTAAGTACTGTCCTATAGGTGTTGATGATATTTATATATATTGGCATATATTTATTCAGACAACTTTGCATGTAAGATATCCATGGCTTCATGAAGAGGCAACCAGAATAAATTAAACTTTTGATTTGCAGATTGAAGATTTAATCGAAGGAAAATTGATACAGGTAGGATAGGAAGAAATTGGGGCTCTCTTCATCTGATAAGCGATTGCTCTCTTCATCTCTGGTATTTTGTGCCTTTCATTTATTATTGATCTTCTTAGCAGAAGTGGGTTTTCGCAAATGAAGATTATAATAAGTAACTGACTGAACATTTCATGGGTGCGCAACTACAGTTATCAATGTGTTGTCGTAATCTGGTTCAACTTTACATTCTCTTGATTGGGCGATCAGTTGATGCAATGATAACCACTGTTCATAACTTTTTTTTGTCATCACCACTGTTCATAACTTTTTTTTGTCATCACAACTGTTCATAACTTGAAAGCATTATGTGTAAGACTGTTAAAATGTGTCAAACTTTTTAGACGGGCGTTTAACTGCAAGAAAAATACGAATTTAGTTTCTAAAATTGTGATATGTATAAATGTGAAAATTTTTGAATTACCCATTTAACCCTGAGTTAGGCCTTGCCTATATTTTTAGTAAATTTTTTTAAGTGCATAGTCATACTCATAAAACATATTATATGACCTATTTCCCTAAGATTCTAATACTGGCATGATAATGCATTGATTTTCTATTATTGTACTTATTAATTTAGTTTAGATTTTAAACAGTATTTAAATTACGTGATGTATATATGAATTTGGTTTAAAATTTAGATAATATTTAAATTATGTTATATATTTATAAATGTGGTTTAAATTTTTTTAAATTTTTGGTAAATAAAACATGGAAATGTAAAAAAAAAATGTGGGCCAGCCTATTTAGGCTCACGAGTTCACACGAGGCGAGTCAGACTGATTTTTTTCAACCTGTTTAAATATGAGTAATTTTGGCTCGGCCTATTTGACTCGCAGCCTGTCGCGGGTGTGTTTAAACAGGCTGATCCCGTTTGATAGTCTTAATTCTATGTAGGGCATGTATAAAAATTGAAGAACTATTATATTAGTTTTTTAATTTAAAAGGGTAATATTTTTTATTTCACAAACTCTGCATTAGTTTTAAACTCATCCCAAGTTTCTACAAATTATTAAGAGACAAATGTTTGAGATAACTATAATGGGTCAAAAGTTATAGCTAGAGAGATGTAAGTATCTATTTAAAGTATTATGCTAATGTTGCTTTTCATCTACAATTGGTACTTGATTTTTTTAACTACTAACATATTGAATGAATCAACATATTAGATCAATATCTTTTTTTTTTTTCAGATAAGTCAATTATTATAAAATAATTAAATACACGAGTGGTCATGCGATCGCATGGGTATTAGGTTAGTTTTTCAAATACCCAAGTCACTTCTAATGCTAATCAAATAGAGTAACAGTATTTCAAAAATAAAATAAAAAGTAAAATTTATTTTTAATTCTAAAATATATATTATTTATCAATTTTGTCTCCTAAAAATTAATTTTATCAATTTGGTCTCTCAAATTTCAAATTCACAATAATTTTATCCTTTTGAAAGACTAAGTTGATAAAATTAAAATAAATAAAAAAATAAAATTTGTGAGTGATTTAAAACTTGAGAGATTGAATTAATAAAATTAATTTTTAAAAAATAAAATTAATAAATAATATATCTTTCAAAAATTAAAAATAAGTTTTGTTCTAAAATAAAAATTAACAAACAAGATAAACAAGAATCGCAACAAGGGGGGAAACCATAACTACAGTTCAATTTCCAAAACAAAAAAGACTCTACTAATCAAATAAAAAAAAGAAAGGAAACTCAATAAACCCAAAAAGCGCAAAGAAACCAATGAACACTCAAAACAACGATTCAAAAAGACATTGAAACAACTTGGATCAATTCATAGGAAAAAGAGAAACAAAAAAAAAAACAGTGAAACACATATCCATAAACCCCTCAAAACTACGCATAATTTATTTTGGGATTTGAAGATTGGGGCTATGTTAAGAAAATTGGACCAAACCGACCTGTTCAACTGGTTGAATCAGGAACCCGTCCTTTCATCGGTTCTGACGACCTCCCAGAACCGGTAAGATCACAAACCGGTGACTTATATTTATTTATTAATTATTTTAGTTAATTTGTATGCTATATTACTATGTGAATTAATATTGTGTTGCTTATATTAATGTAATATTTTTTTTGTTTATGACATTATTTTTTTTATATTTCAAATAATTTTATTATTTGATTTGTATTATATTTTTATAATTTTTATTTATTTTATTAGTATATAAATAATTATATATATATAAAAATAGTATATTTATATATAAATATAAATATATATGTAATTATACTCCAGTTCGACTACGGTTGGACCATGGTTGAACCATTAAATCTTAAATAAGTATCTTGACTGGTTTAATTACCGATTAAGTTTTCAACAATTTGGATTGAGGAAGAGATTTACCTCAGGGAAAAGGAGAGGCTAGGGTTTAAGCTCAAAGATCACGCTCTAGGTCACTGAAAATATCTTCCCTTTTATAGGGTGATTGGAATTTGAGTGTCGAATCACCTGCGTGTTATATGCACTGCAACTTGCAACTGCTTCTAGTTCTTGTATTCGCTATCGATTGTTTGAAAGATTCTTTTGTATTTGGTGAGGTTTGAATGATTCTTGGCTATACTGCTCATCGCGCATATATATATATATATATAAAACATAATTTTTATTACTTATATATACTTATATATACATATATATAATTAAGAGCATAATTTTATATATAATCATTTGTGTTTATAATAAAGGAATTGTTTACAAAGATTTCAAAATATAATAAAGTAATTACCAATACTTTGTTTTAAAAAGAAATAATAATAAATTATTTTAAGACTACTAATTTGAGAAGAATGATTACCAATCAAAGCTACTAAAATCATTTCAACCAAACAAGTCAACGCAGATAGATTATTATTAATATGGAAGATTGCTAAAAAAAAATTTCATAATCAATCGTTAATGAGCAAATTTAATAATTCAACATTTTTCTATTAAACAATTTAAAAAGTTTTTAAATTAAAACAATTCCTAATCTATATAGATTCTTAAATTAATAGCTATAGCAAAATATTTAAATTGAATAGGATAAAACATAATTTACACCCTTAAAGTTTACTTCAATATCAAATTATCTTATAGAGTTTTTTTTTTATCTTATTAAACTTATCTAAATTTTGATATAACTTGAAAACGTTAATTTTTCTATTAAATAAAATGAAAGTTAATATCCAGTCTCAAGTTACACCAAACTTCAAGAGAATTTAACAAAATAAAAAAAAATTAGGAGGATAATTTGATATAGGGGTAAACTTTAGGGATATAAAATGTATTTTATCCCATAAAATTTTTTACCTAAATGGTAACATGGAATGCATGTAGAGGTAACTTTTATTTCATTTAATAGCAAAATTAACATTTTCAAGTTATACTAAAATTCAGAAGTTTAGTGAGATAAAAAAAATTTAGAGAGTAATTTGATATTAAAATAAATGTCAGAGATGTAAATTATATTTTATCTAATTAAACTTTATTTTTTAAAAAATAAGAATAAATTATTTTAAAACTACTCATCAGCATGGAATTTTGTTTGAAAAAGATGATTACCAAACAAAACTACTAATATCATTTCAACCAAATGAGTGAACTGAAATAGACTATTATTAATGTGAAAGATTGATAAAAAAAAAAATTTCATAATCAATCGTTAACGAACAAATCTAATAATTCAACATTTTTCTGGTAAAAAATTTAAAATTTTTTTAAATTAAAACAATTCCTAATCTATATAGATTCTTAAATTAATAGCTATAGCAAAATATCTAAATTAAATATCTGTTTCTATGTATGTATGAATATGAAAAGGAAAAATTGTTTTTAAATGATAATATCATTATTTGACTAGTTTTCATGTTAAGGTAATATTAAGGGCGCACTCTCATATAAATTTAGTGTATTTTAAAAAAAAATTCTCATAAATGTTAATTTAAGATTCGATTCTGAATAATTAAAGTAGAGAATATGTCTCCTTAATCATTAAATATAAAAAAAATGTTTTGAAAATAGAAATAGGGTAGAGAGGCATCACGCCCTTGCATGCAATGTTAGAGGGTGGGGACTGCTATTCCTACTCTCTTCCTCTTCCCTTCCTCGGTGGATCCATCCAGGGTGTCATGCGCGTGTGATTTTGTTCTTGCTTTGCCTTCCCCTTAATGCCCCTTCTATTCTTATATAATTTTGATAAAAAAAAATTATTTTTACATATCAATCGTATCTTATATTTAGATAACAACAAAAAGATAGAGAAATTTATTTTTTTTTACTTTTTTTCTTTTATTTTTTTCTTTTTATTATAAAAAATAAGTATATAAAAAAAAGTACAGAACTAAAGTATAAAAATAATTATAGTTGATTTTGATATTGAGTTTTCAATTGGCGTGTTTTTTGCTTTGGCTTCCCAATATTGCCCTTTCTTATGAATTTTGGTATATGGGCTTTCAATTGAATTGAAATTCATCCTAGCGTGTAAGTTCCGAAACCCATTAGGAAGAAGAGCAAAGAAAGAGGGTCTCTCGTCTCCCTTCTCATCATCTACAGAGAAAGAGAAGCACATGGGCAACACTCCAAAGAATAATAGTAGTTGATATAAATATTAGAGACAACAAGCACACAAAACACTAACACCCACAACCAAAAAGAGAGAGAGAGGCACACAGACACACAACAGAAGAAGCAGTGGAGAAGAAAGAGAAGCAAAAACCCAGAATCTAGAGAGACAAAAGCACAGCTCCTCTACCATAGCATAGCACCAAAAGAGAAAGAGGAAAAAAAAAAAAAGAAAGAGAAAGGGAAAAAGAAAAGTGTTTTCCCGGAAAATTTTTCTCCTACCACCCACATATACATATTTGTCTATATACAAATATCACGATTGTTCTTCTCTGTGTCTTGTTGTGTTTCAAGTAAAAGAGAGATCTTGTCCTCCTACAATGCCCACTTTGTAGTGGACAAGGTAATCTATTCCCACGAATTTTCCCTTATACTGTCTTTCAGCAATCCAATTTTGACGATTTTTACATCCAGTTTTCCCGTTTACGCTTCGAATCGGAGCTTCTTTTCCCCTTTTGATCGATACCCATTATTGCTTAGGTACCCAAAAAGTGTTTGATTCTCTTTAGTCCATTCAATTTTGCTACTTTATGCACCTTCTTTTTTTTCCAATAAAAGTTTTCAGGATTGGAATTAGGGTTTTCTTTCTTTTTGGGTATTCCGGGTATGTACTCAGCTTGTTTGGTTTGGTGGATTTTCTAGGGTTTCGTTGGATCGTAACTGGGTACTTGCTGAATTTGGAAATTTACGACTGATTAGGGTTTGATCAGAGCACAGATTGGAGGAAGACTGTGTTCCTTCTCTGCGTGGGTTTGTGTGAAATGGGCATGGGCTCCGATCTTTTCTGGGGTTCGAATTGTGGATTTGGAACTACGGTACTTGAGCATTTGCACTTGGAGATTGCTTAAGATGGTGTTTAACATTGTTTCTATGAGCATGGAAGAAGATTGTCTATATTAATTGTCTAGATAGTGATCAAGACTTTGAGAACGATTTTAGACACAGTACAAAGGCTTCTGGGTCTTCATTTTTGGCGTTTTTTTTTGTCTTTGTCAGGGGATGATTTTGGTTTTGGGCCTTGACACAAAGGAAAAGCTGATGATTCTTTATTGGCACCCAAGGAAACAGAGAGGACTGATTGCTGTGGTCCTTTTTCGTTTCTGAAGAAACCCTTTGGATTGACATAGTCTAAGCTTAATACCTTACAGCCTTACCATAGAGCTCTTAGACATATACTGATTGGGGTTGTTTATTGAACCATTTACCATTGTAGTAGGACTTTAGTTAGTTAGATTGAGTGGTTGCTGTGCTGCACATTGATTTTGAATCAAATTTCAGTAATATTAGTTTGAGCTGTTTGCATATTTTGGTGAAGGGAAGTAAAGCTTGGTAGTTTCCATAATTTGTGTTTGTAGTGAATAAGAAGCTTATGGAGGAATATTAATGCTGGAAATGAATGTGGTGACATGGTGCATGGACAGGAGCATAGTTGCTGGTTCGTTCCCTTTCTGGAACATCACTACTTGAAACTAATTGAAGCATTCTCAATTTTGGAAGGATTATATACTGGGTATATCTGGATTTTGTGCAATGTCGCGCTGCTTTCCATTTCCACCACCAGGATATGAAAAGAAGGCTAGAACAGATGAAGTGGACTTATTAAAAAAGGTTAATATACTTTTCTTATATTCGCATTGTACATATAATTTGACGTGACATTATTTGCAATACATAATGAGAGTTTCTTGTGGGTTGCGCAATGTTATATGTCCATTGATAAGGTTCATTTTCTAAATGGAGCATAAGGTGTTGTTTAGAATATGTGCTGTTATGATTCTGTAATTTTTCATCTGCTTCTTCTGAACAATTGATAAATTTGATTTATTTAGACTCCATTTTAAATTGATAACTTAGAAACATTTTAAATGGCCTCTTCCTCCAAAGTATCACATTTCACATATGCAGTGGAAGTAGAAAAGATCTTGTTCGATTGGGCTTTGGGTGCAAATGAAGATAATTGGAGGCTTAAATGGCCGTGTTCTTTTTGCCTACTTTGATCAGTTGTGTTTGTACTCTCTTGGTTGATGGAACTTATCGTGACTTGCAGCTTTCCATGGGTGCATGCTACATCAAATGTTACCTTTTTCTGTCTTCTTATAAACTTGTGAGATTTGTGTTAGGTTTTTCCGTGTTATATCCAAAATTTGAATTTTGGACTGTTGTGATCTGTAGTGCTGAACATATTAAAGTTCCAAAAGGATTGAGTGGAGGAATTCTGTCATTGCTGGTGAAGGGGCAATGATATTATGTTGATTACAATTTTATATTCTCTGCTGGTTCTATGCACTTCCATCTTCGCACAAATTTCACTAAATCCTTGTCCTTGTCATTCTACTGTTTAGCCATGGAAATATATGTATTTATTTATGGTTTTTATAGAAAGCCTTGGAAATTTATTCTTTTGAGTGAATTCGATTTGTACTTTCACGCTAGGAATGTTGATGTATCATTTACTTCAAAGCAATCTATAATGTTTAGCATGCCTGAAAAAGTAAAGACATATTAGTGCAGCCCACTTTGTCTCATACAATATAAAATAATTCTTTTATTTTGGATTTTTTTACTGGTTTGGGGGGGTTCAAAGCATAGTCTGTAATTATAATTGAATAAGTAATCACTAGTCATCAACTTATGTGTCCATTTGTTGTAATATAAAGACCTTTGGGCTTGATGCCATGCCTTCTCCTTGAAAATAACATGGCACCGTTAGGTGGATAACATACTTGATGGTATCGAGGCAACAATTTAGTGTTGGTGGTGGTTACCCATCTCTATTTGGACATTCTTAAGATGTACTTTCACTTGCTGATTTTTTGAAACCAACAATATTTATTTTCCTTGTTTCTGTCAGTCATAGAACAAAGCTTACATTTCAAATGGTTGGGTGGCTTACTTAGATATGTTGCTTCTTAGGCTGCTATAATAATCAGATTCTTTTGGAGTATAATGGTTTAACAGGATTTATAGTTTTTGGTTGCAGAATAAAAATCTGTGATTATAATTGAATAAGTAATTACTGGGCATCAACTTGAACCCTTTTGTTGTAAAACAATGACCTTTGGGCTTGATGGCATGCCTTCTCCTTTAAAATAACATGGCACCATTAGGTGGATAACATACTTGATGATCTTGAAGCAAGAATTTAGTGTTGGTAGTGGTTGCCCATCTCTATTTGGACATTTTTAGACTTACTTTATAATACTTGCTGATTTTTTGAAATTAACGATTTTTATTTTCCTTGTTTCTGTCTGTCATAGAACAAAGCTTACATTTCAAATTATTGGGTGGCTTACCTAGATATTTTGTCTCTTAGGCTGCTATAATAATCAGATTCTTTTGGACAATAATGGTTTAATAAAATTTAGATAGCTTTTGGTTGAGGAATAAAAATAAACTTTTGGGGTTTAAAAGGACTAAAGGGAGTTGTTATTGATCTGGTCTTGCATTAAGATGGGAAAATGCTAGTTCTGTCTATGGTGAAATAATGGCTGAGCTTCAAGGACAGTCCATGGCTAGAAATACTGTGCCTGTATACTTGTTTCAACTGAAGGCTAATCAGATGCATATTCTAAATTAAATTATGACGATAAAGGTTAAAACAACTACTGTCAACACCATAACACTGGTTCTAAGTATTCTTGGGCCGATACTATCTTCATGCTCTTAGCCAATTGATTTTACATAAGTGGGAGTAGGAAGTTGAAAACTAAGAATTCTCATGCATTTGATTGCAAAAAGTTCAGTCAATTAATTTTGTATCAGTAATTCTGAATTTTTTGGTTGCTTGTTTGGGTTTTTCTTCCTGAGCATATTTTGTTGTGATTATTCTCCATAGAAAATCCTATAGAAAATTATGGAATCAGATGAGAATTCAACAAACGCAAAATGTATTAAGTCTTTGGCCTCTGGTTAGCAGGCTACTGCCACTTCTTACATATCAAACATAAGATTATTTGGAGCTCCTTTACAATCTTTTGTTCAAAGTTCCTTGTTTTGAGCCGTTTGCACTTTTCAATAAACTTCTCATTCTTTCTATTAAAATAAAAAGAAAAAAAAAAGAAAAAAACTCTCATCTTATTACGTAACTTAGTATTTGGTCTTTTCTGACTGTGTCTTTAATTGATCTCATCAATCATTAATCATATGTCAATGGTCGTAGATATTACTCCTGTAACTAAACCATGTGCCATAATCATGCTCAAATTAGTGAAATTGTGCCAGATTATGTTTTTCCGGAACCATGTAAAAATGATCAAGTTTATTCACTGTGATACTAGTAATTTGCCATGATGACCCTATCAAGGTTGGAGAAACTTATTTGCATATTGTTCTTGTGTAGATCTTTTTGACATTTTGGCAAGGTCCATTTATGTGTCCATTGAGTTCATGTTATCTGTATTTCTAGATAGATTAATTTGTTTTTGTTGGGATACTGGGATGGTCCCTCTAGGTTTAGTTGTGTTATAAAACTGTTTAATTTCCATATTGATTGCAGTTCATGATTCAAGTTTACCTTGATAAGATTAATAAGATACATTTTTTTGGGGCGAAATCTTATTTGCTTATGAATCATTGAATGGGTAATGCATGCAAATTAATAAGTTCAGGTTGATGTTATATTAGAAATAAATGGACTGATTTAGTCAAGTATCTGCATTGAATTCTCAATTCAACTGATAATGATTTAAGTTTCAAAATTTTCCTCTTTGTTTGAATGTAGATGTATACTTTTTACTTTTTGTTTTAATGTAAATATCTTTTTCTCCTTGTTTGTTGACATTCTGAATTGTTGGTGGAATTTTTTTTTTTAATTGGTATGGTGTATATTCTACCGCATCACAGCATAATTGATTACTCTATCCTGTTAATTCTTAGGATAATAGTTATTAGTAGTGAGCGAGCACTGCTTACAAATACCTCTGCTCTACGCTACACCTTTAGTGCTGCAAGTTTCATGTTGCAGTACTATAGCAAACGCTATGTGCACTATTTGGAAAGTTCCCTTTAAATTTTTCATTGTCTATTACTTTAAATCCTATTCTTTTGCCTGTGATGCTTCTCATCTAAAAAGATTGACATCCTCTGAGTTCAACAACGGCTTCTTGGCTTCATCTCAAGTACTGAATCTCTTTGGCCCTTCCGTTCTTCCTTTATCTTCTTCCTTCCCCCGCCTCTCTTTCTTTTGCTTGCCAGACTGGACTTCCACCTGCTCAGTGGTGTCTTGAGAGGCTATGGCCATTGGCCTGAGCTCTCCTTTTCTAATCCTCTGCTCTTTGTTATTTTTTAGTAGACCCATTCTCTGTTTCAACTTATAATTAGATTCTGTTAGCAGTAGCATCTCTTGTAGATATATGAGCTTTCCTAATCTTATTGCTTTGCATGCTTTCAATTTAGGTTCCTAAGTAGTAAATTCCTTACAAAATGAGTTCTAACAAGAGTTCAGAGCATACCTAGTGAAGTACTGTCGCTATGCAAATCCCACAAGCATGGTTGTTAAACTCTCGAGTTAACTCTTAAACTCTTATGAGTTTATGATCTTAGGACTCAAAAACGAGTTAAATCACATGTAGACTCTCTTTTTGGTAAACTCTTGTGAGTTCAAGTAAACTTTGATATAATCTGTAAACTCTTGATTCCACCAGCGAGTTTGCAAGTCTAGATTTTCATATGATTTTGGCCTCAAAGCACACAACTTTGATTGATTTTTTTGGGTACTTGGGTTGTGTTGCCTATATTTTGCCATATGTATTGGGTTTATGAAGCTAATTTTATGTTTTTATTTTTTCTTAATATGTTTTGGTAAACTAAAAGATACTGTAAGTGGCTAGGCTAGGTAGAATATAACAGTTGGGTCAGGTATTAAGTTATGTTTTTACTTTAATACTTTTGTTTGCTTTATTATACCATTGAAATGTTGATTATTGATTATGGATATGTTATTAAATAATGTTTGGGTATTAGGATATGTCTTTTAAATATCATTTTTGATGTATGTAAACTTTTACGAGTTTATGATTCGAGTTTAGGAGGTGGCTCTATGAGTTTACCTAAACTCTTGAGTTTGACAACCTTGCTCTCAAGCAACTGAAAATTGAGGGATTTGCTATTAATGATCATGTTGCTTTTAGTGAAGAAGATGATGATATTTAGGTTTCTCAGGATAATGGACTCCTGAACTCTTTCAGTGTTGACATATTTATGATTTAAGTATTTGACGTTGCATATTATAAGAAATTGCACCTCAAATAGAGAAGTCATGGTAATTCTGTGTTGGAAGTAATATTCTGTCAAGCTATTAGTTGCAATTATTATGTGTTATGTTAATTTAAGAAATGGCTGATATTATGTAAATGCATATCACTACTGCTTTGCTGTAAGAAATTGCACCTCAAGTATAGAAGTGGTGGCCATTCTGTGTTGGAAGTGGATAATTGATCCTTATCTATGTGAGTATGGATCTATGTGAGTATGGATTTTATTTAGTATATGCTTGTCTGTCTGTTTTCAGAGACCTTTGGCTCCTATTTTGAAACTTTTCTTGGGCTTAGTCCATGTTCCGATAAAGAACTTAAAATAAGTACTTGTATGAGTAGAGCTTATGAAATAAGCTCTACTGCCATAAGTGTGGTCTAAAATAAGTTGAATAGCGTGTGGATAGACACTTTGAGAAGTGCTTATGCAAGAATGATAATTTTGATATAAATTTTTAATTTAGTTATGAATTATTATAAAAACAGCTTGTGCCCTGTTTTAGCTTTCACAAAGGCTTATTTTTGTAAACTTCAATTTCTAACTTATGAAAATAAGCTCAAAGCAGCTTATATGGGTTTCAAAAGCTGTTTTAATAAGCTCATCCCAACAAGAAATGCTTCATAAGTGCTTATTGTAGTAGATAAGCCCAAATAAGCTCATCCAAGGCCATAATCATTTTTTTAAGGAATGTCATTGACATTTTTGCGTGTTGTAATTTGTTGGCGGTGTTGGAGTGTTTTGACAATCTTTTTTTCTGTTTTTGTATCCATATTCTATGACTTAACTGCATATGTGTGCTGTGTCTTGTATGCTTACATAGCTTCTTTTCTCTGGCCAGTGGTTTAAGTAAGCTTTCAATTGGTTCAGTCAATTGATTTTCCCCCCTGAAGTTGGATTTTCCATTAGGCTGCACGTTTAGATGACAAAAGGTCCTGATAGCAAATATCATTCATTAAATACTTGATATGTATGAAACAAGGTTTCTTTTGGAAATTTTGAGGAGAGAGTGAAAAATAAAGAGAAGCATCCTTTGTGGGCTGAGATTGTTTGAGTCTGAAGGTTGAAGTTATGGAGATCTGTTAGATTATTGTGGTGGATGATTCATTGAAGGGAGTGCAAGATGCAATATAGTTTACTTGTAGGGATTGAGGCTGTTTGCTTGTATTTTCAGCTGATGGTAGTTTTAAGGACATTTAGGGTGCTAGCTTGAACTTCTTGATTTTAATTGGATTTTGCAACTTGAACTTTGATATATTTTACTTGGAGTCTCCACTGTGTAGAGACAGAGGTTTTGGAGGACTTTTTGAAGACTGTAGACTAGGATAGTATTGCTTTTCATTAGCCAAATAATTCCCTTTAATTGATATTTTTTGCAATAGTAAATTACTTCCAATGCCCCATTATTTTTCTAATTTTTCACATGCCTCCCCTCTATTTTCAAAACCTACACCAACCTCCCTTGAATAGAGGAGGTTTGTGAAAAGTTAGGAAAATCCAGGGCAAGATCATAGTGGGGTTTTCATGGGGCTTTTTGTACATTTCAAGGGACGTTGGTATGGTTTTTGAAAATAGAGTGGAGGTTAAAGTAATTCACTCTTACAATCGCTTTCCTAATTGGTTTTTGTTTAGAGCTTGGCAAGTTTCTCCTAATTTATGAAGATTGATCCTGTTAGACTCCTCCCCCATGTAGTGTTAGAGCCTGTTTGAAAACTCAATTTAGTGCTGAAATAAGAAGTCTTGGTGATAAAATTGATTTAGTGGGGTGGTTTAATGCATACAAAAAATCAATTTAAGTGAAGTGCTGAAATCATTCAGCATAAGGGAGGTCACAAATGCATTCAGCAGCAACCCTTTCCTTGTTTAAATGATTAAATTAGAATAGTTTCTTTTAGTTTCTCCTTTTACCCAGCATTAAGATGAAATTATTTTCAAACATTAGCAGTTCAGTGCTTCAGTAGTGAATTTTCAATGCTAAAATTGTTTGTTCTCTGCCTTAATTTTGCGAGGAACAAAATGATCAGGTATTCTTCTATTTTGTGTTCATTTTGAGTCAATATTAGGACATAGGAGGATGTTTTCCCTGGTATTGTTGAAGTTCCCTGATGGTTCATTTGGGAATTATCATTGGTTATGTATATATATTTTTTTGGTGACATTGTTATGTATATTTTATTTGCTAGAATTTCTTTCTTTGTAATCCTTAATAAGACGTGAATTGCACTTTTCCAATTGATGATTATGCGTAGATAATTCTGACGTTATTTAATGGTTGTCAATGTCTAGTATCTGATGGCATAGTCATGATATTTCTTTTCTTTTTATTTCAACATCAGAAGGCTTTAAGTATTATATTTCTATTTCACATAGAAGAACTTTCTTTGCAATGGTTATAGCATATGTTAATTGTAATGTGCAATAAAGCCAAAAAATGATGTTAGTTGGAATGGCCAGCTTTAAGGATGAGCATGTTTCTGTTGGATTGCAAGATCTAATGATTGCAACTGCTAAGAAATTAAGGCAGTAAAGTGAGACGTTGCTATACTCTTTTGTTGTGATTAACGCATTCTGCAATGGAGTGGTGTTTTCCTCCTTTGGTTATAGTTGGCTAATATTTGCAAGTAATATCTGGAATATTTTGTAGGTAGACAGTGAGTGTCCAATGGCCTTTGATTTGTTGTTATTTTTGAAGTTTCTTCCTTGGAGCTCTATGACCTTCGAGGACCATGTTGTTTTGCATCTTTTTCTGTGGATATTATTCTCTTATTATTTGTTGCTGAGGGTGGTGTGGGATTGTAAAGTCATTGTGCTTGTTTCCTTATTTGATTATTTTTCTTAATATCTATTTTTGCCCTATGATTTGCAGGAAAAGCAGAGAGAAAAAAAACATAAAAAAGAAAAGAAGGACAAAGAGAAGAGGGAAAGTAAGGAAAAGAGAGAGAAACAAGGAAGGGATGGAAAGCATAAGGAAAAGAAGGACAAAAGGGAAAAACACGGAGAAAAAAAGAAAGATAAGAACAAGGACAAAGGCAGGGATAGAGATAAAAGTAAAATCAGTAATGCAGATGACAAAGGGTTTCCAGGACAAGCTGAGGGTCCCAATGCAGGTAAACTCCATCAAAAGGAAATCAAGCAAAATGATAAGAAGGGTATGTTGTTTGAGGAGAAACTTATCAAACAGTATGGTGGTAACAATGGTGAGAAGGCCAGAGAGAATAATCATCTGGCTGAGGAGAACAAGGATTCTAAATTCCTCCTGGAGCTGGACAGGAGGATTAGGGATGATGAAGGAGGAGCTGGGAATCAATTGGTTCAGAATTTTAAAATTACAGACCATAAAAAGGATGAGGGGACTCTTAGGTTGGTGGCTAAGGGTAGTGGCACCTGGCCTGATGCCAACGAAAAGCTCAAGGATAAGGGTATTGATGCTAAGAAGATTGATGGGAAAGGAGTCCGGGCTGAGGCCCGACCTATTGGAAATGCAACAGTTCAGAATCATGTTGGAACTTTTCATCCTAGAGTTGATGGAATGCCCAGACCTTTGGAGAAGAATTTTGACAGGACTGTGGAAGCAGCAGTTGAAGGAAGAGAAAAGGTTAAGGAAAAGAAAGATGAAGGAAAAGAGAAGGTTAAGGAAAAGAAAGATGAAGGAAAAGGAAAGGTTAAGGAAAAGAAAGATGATAAACGGGGACATAAAAGGAAAGATAAAGAGAAGGAGAAGAAAGGGCATGGAAAGGACAAAGATAGGGATAAAGAGAAGCAAAAGGAGGAGAAAGCGAAGGAGCATACTGAACATAAAAACACTGAGCAGAATAAATTAAAAGAAAGCAACAAATCTGTCCCTGTAGGGCCAAATTCTTTCACACATGTTTCCAGGAACAGCCATGAGAATGCTGTTAGTGGGGAAAATCTCAAGAAACGGAAGGACATTGAGTCAAATGGAGTTCCACATGGTGAGTGTTATTTATGTTAAGTCATGTTCTCATTGCTACTCAATGATCTGGTTTAGTTGTTTTAAACACATATAGGATGTTTATCTTATTGAGATTTTGGAGTAATATTTTGTTGAGCTAATACCAGATGCTACATCCTGTGAGATAATGGTGGGTTTCCCGTGATGTCACATGCTTATATTGATATTTTAATTGTCGTTATTTTTCCAATCACATTGATAATTTTTCTCGAGTTTGTATGCTCAATGTCTTTCTGTAGGCTGACAAGTTATAATTAATTTTTTAATTTTCTTACAGCCATTGACAATTGGCCTAGTAAGTTGCCAAGACCCTCTTTCTCTCATCCGTTCTCTGAAAATGGAAGGTTATCGAAACCTTGCCAAATTTCCATTCCAAATGCTTCAGATAGGCCAGGAGCAGCCATCAGTGTTAAGGTAGATAACAAAGAACGCAAGATAAATGGCATCATTAAAGCTCGACCATCTGCAGTTTCTTCAAACAAGAATCCCAGTGCTACTGTGGCAGCTGATCCAGTTACTGAAGCATCTGCAAAACCTCCCCATCCAGATACCAAGTACCTAAGCCAGGTATACTCAGTACCTAAAATGGAGGAGTGGTCTGATTTTGATGACCAAGAATGGTTGTTTGGCAGCAGTTGTTCACAAGAGAGAAAACCCGTGGTGGAATCTTCAGAGGTTGGGGAGACACTGCAGGTATGGGCAGAAGCTCTGCAGATAGAGCCAGCAGATGTCTTTGCCCTGCCATATGTCATTCCGTACTGATTGATTATTTGAGTGGCGCGCGATACTTCAATTATATCTGCACAGGGAACCCTCCAATGGCTCACCCTATGTGGGAGGGACAGCAGCACCTGGGGGCTAGAAATAGATTCCAAATTTCTTGATGCAGTCTTTTGTTATTTGCACTCTGGTGACAAGTAACTGAGTGACTGACTGATTGCCTTGTTCTCAAGCTGTCTGGATGGTAACTTCTGTCTGACTGATTGCCTTGATCTTGAACTGATTGGAAGGGAATGTCTGTCACAAGTGGTTGCATGCTTGGTGCATTGCTGCAGGCCGGGTTGGGGGTTGCAGTTCTGGCTTCTGGCATCACAGTAATTCATTTAGAGAGAAGACTCCATGGAGGCAGCAGCCATGCAGGTTGTGGAGAAGGGGAGACTGTGTACAAGCTTGATGCAACTTGTTCATTCAATTTTTGCTTAGAGCTGAGCTGCTCTTTCTAATTGAGAATGAGAATGTAAGTGAAACTAGATGTGGCCCTCGCAACTACACCACAATTTTGATTTGTAACATAGAACTCCTATTTACAAGAATATGTATGATAGAGGGGGAAAAGAAGTAATCGGATTCATTTATACAGTTTCCTGTAAATTGTATTTGCTTATTTCGTCATTTTGCACAAGTGTGACTCCTAGGGGGCAAGGTTGAATTAAATTATATTATGAAGGGATACAACATGGTGGCCAACTTATTAGAAGTTACTATTAAAAATTAATTTTGAAAAAGATAGATAGTGATTGTCTTAATCATTTTTAAAAAAAGATATTCAAGTGGGTTTTAGTTTATCTATTAGCTTATGGAGAGAATATGAGAAGTGTGAAAAAAATATATGAAAATTTCATTAATTTTTTTCAAAAAAAATTGCTTTTTTTTTTGTGGGGATCGAACCTTTGGGTACTGTATATCAAAGGCAAGCAATTTTGCCATGTTGGCTACTGGTCTGACCGAAAAAAAAGAAAAAAGGCTGAGTAATTCTTTTTAGAAATATATTGTCCATACTCCTTGAAAATAACCTTGAATGATTGGGCAACTTGTATTGACTCTTTCCATCCAAGGTCTCTCGGAAAGGCGAAGACAAGTCAAAGCTGGACATGTGGTAGAAGCCAAATGAGACTCGGCACTGTATTAAAAAAATGGGTAAGTCTACAGAATGCATCCATATAATCACAGATTTTGATGAGCAAATTGTAGAAGAACACATGTAATGGCTGACTAGCAAAGGAACAGGGAGGACTAAACACTCTGGTTGGGGTTGGGGGTCTTCCGCTAATGATTGACCCTGGTGATTGCGTGCCAATTATGAAACCCGAGCCTCTTTGGATAATGGATTCAGCAGCAAAAAGAAGCTCCACGGTGCTGCGAACGGATTAGAGTTATAAATTTAATTTTAAATAAATTTAATATTATTAATATAATTTTAATAAAAATATAAAAAATATAAAATTATTTATATATTTTTATTTAATAATATAAATTTTTAAAATAATTAATTTATAATATAATATTAAAAGATCAAGTAATCAAAAATATAATTTTTATCACTTTTATTCTTTATAATTAAATTAAATTTATTATTTAAACCTCCAAAAGTTCTTTTAAGTCACCAAGTCTTTTCTCATGCAGAGGAAGTTTCTATCACGGCAAAATAAGTCAAAATAATAACAACACCTAGCCGAAAACATCTCCAGATAATGTTGAGAACAATTGACAGAACCTGTTACGTATAGGGTTGGGAATGAAATTTTTCTTTCCCACTGACACTTTTGGACAAATCATATCACAAAGCTCCAACAAATCCCACAGTATCTCAGCTTTGGCAGTCCTGAAAGACAAGTACTATTGCCTCCCTTTGTGAAACACTAACCATGTAGAGAGGGCATAGTCCAATGTACAAAATTAATTATGCTATATCATTTTCCTTTTTTAAAAAAAATAAAACTAAGCTACAGCATAATAGTGGAGTTTGCAGCGAATAGACAGAGGGAGTAGGCTGCTATGACTCCAATGTTTGAAATACTTATAATACCATTTTTTTATAATAACGATAAAAAAGTTTAAACTCAATTTTTTTTTCAAATTAATCAATTCCCTCCCCATTAATTCAATTCACCATTATTGTGAGGGATGGAAAGAGTAAATCTTGATTATAGAATTTGACATGAATATTTAAGATTATAGCATGAATGCAAGTGACTTTTTTAAGTGATAACAGTAACTTGTTTGATTAGCCAATAATAATATGTCAATATTAGTATTCATATTTTCACACTAAAAGTTTAGAAATTAGTCCTAATGCTTAAGGGGGAAGGTTTGGGAAGCCAAGACACAAGGCAACTTGTCAAACAAATCAAGAATGTGCTGGCTTGAGATTGGACAGTCTAATCAATGTGCAAACACTTCATTTAAAAGGTTGACATGTATTATCAACTTTTTAAATTGTAATGTTCATTTATAATATAACTTATAAAATTTTACACATATTAAATGTTAAATATAATATCTAAGTAAACACATACCTATTTAAAAATTTCTCATTTCAGAAACCTGTGTGTCATGTATCTGGGACATGCCTCATGCAGAGGTTATATATGTAGGGGAGTGTGTAATGGGAGTTTCTACTCCAAGATTACATGCCGTGTAGTTATCTTTTTTCTTTTATTGGGCCTTGACGTAAAAGAAATTGGCAAATTGCATGCATATGAAGTATACAAAACATTTGAGGTCAACCTCCTGAAAGGCACATTAGAAACAAAAGGACAAATTTTGCTAATGGGACACCTGCAGTTCAGTGGTTCATCATAGATACTGATTGCCCATCTTCCCTCCTTGATGGCTATCATTTCATTCTTGAGCTAATGCTTTTCGAAGATATAACATGGGCTATGTTTCTATCATTGAAGTAAGGGCTTCGGCCAAGTGGGGCTATGCTTTAATTAGTTTGGTTTAATCATCTTTTTGTTAAATCATGCATATTTTTGTTGTTATTTTTAATAACTACCTGAAAAAAAAAAGAGAGCATGTTTGTCTTCTCTATATATGAATGTGATGAAAGCTACAAAAGACAATCCAATTTATTATATATTGCATTCATCTGTCATGAGCTTAGCGTTTATAAAAAGAAATAATATAGGAATCATACATAATGCACAAAAATAGTTGTAATTTATCAAATAAAAAAAATATCAGGTGCAAAAATAATATATAAAATGAAAGAGATGAAGGTGTAATTTTTTAAATAAGAGAAATATAAAATGTAATAAAGGCTAATCTCAAAAAAAATTAACATAATTACTTATATTACATGTCATATAGATAAGAGCTCAAATTTTATACTTAAAAAAATCCAAAAGGCATACAAGGTCTATTTTTTTTTATTTTTTTAGTTTCCATATCTTATTTTATTTTATTTTTGATGAATATAAGGTCTATTTAAAATGCACATGTTCAACTGTACGTATATGACCGACAAAAACATGATCATCGGCTGGAACATGTGTTTGTGTTCACATGGATAGGATAGGTTGTCTCACATGCCACTTGGCAAGCAGGCCCCGGGCTGATACAAAGAGCGAGAAACGGTGAGGTGATGAAGGATTGGCCAAACTTTGGATTAGGGAAAAGTATGTCCCTTATTACTTTTATTGAAATTATAATTTTAAAAATTAATTCAAACATGTTAGAAATCTTCATAGTAATAACAAAAATAATAAAGCAGGATACAACTCATTTCACAAAATACAATTATTCACAAAATGGTGACATATATATGCAGTAGTAGTGTAAACAAAATAGCAGGATACAACTCATTTCCTAAAACATTTTTAATTCGTGAACAAATTAAAGAAATTTAAGGGATTTGTCGGTTCATTAAATGTATATTTTGTACGAGAATAAAAATAAAAGATAAATTTTTATAAATGAGGTTTCTATAAGTCACCAAACCTGGTTTTGATATTTATAGCTAGTCTGTGAATCAGTTTCCTTAGGAGATTCTAGTGTAAATTTAAGATAAGTTTGGAATGATAAATTTTGATATTTGATTTCATTAGTAAATCAATTTCTTTGTTTAAAAAAATTATAAAATGAGAATTAATGTAATTTATAAATTTATGAAAATTTAATAGATTTAAATTATGTTGGTCTATAGATCTAATGAGAGGATTTAGATAGATTTTAATGAATCTTATTTAAATTTATTATTCTACCCTTAATAGAGAAATAGTAATTATATTATTATAAGAATAAAAATATAAATTTCTTATAATAAAATTTATTCTATTTTTTAATAAGATATTTTAAACACAAAAATTAATTTCTAAATCAATTCAAATTTTAACTTTAATAATTGAATTCTAAACATAAGAATTGATATTCAATTTAATTCAATTCTAATTTTTAATGTACACAAATTGTGTGCACTAAACAAAAAAAAAATTGTCACAGAAATTTTTTGTAATTATTTAATATAAAATTACGATGTGTTAATTTTTATTACTTTAGTTCACATAATTTGTGTAGGCATAATTAATCTCTCATGTAAAGTATTCTTATTCCTCCACTTCAAGAGAAAAAGGCTTACCTCCTATATATTGTTGCCCAACTCCTGCGTGCTGCAGCAAATTAATTATTCTGACACCATCGTTAACGTTTCATATTCAAAACAAACAACTCTCCGCTCGTGTTTGCGACTGGCGACGCCCAACCTTTGCTAAAAAATGAAAATCATTAGCAAACCTGACAATCTGTCACCATATGAAAAATGTCTTCCACAATAGGAGAAATTTTTATGTAAACTTGGTTTATATAATTTTTATGGATTAATAGAAAAACTAATACATTATTAAATAAGTATTATTATTTATTAAATTTACATAATAATTTCTTTTACAAGAGACTTAGTATTCTCATAAGATTCGATCTATTTAAACTGTTATATAAACTTAATTTTATAACTGAAAATGATAATAATATAATTTTTTTTATGAAATACGACTTTAAAAAGTTGAATGATAATTATAAGTCAAGACTCACATCTTTGACAGTTAAGCTTCGTGCCACTCTACATACTTATATAGCTACTTTTACCATAATTTGTCATTAATTTCATTAGTTTACCTTGCACGCACCATTGGCCACAAGAAAAATCTTGAATTCAGAAGCAGGAGAATATATTCTTGACTTTCAGATTAATAATCTCGATTTCATAATTAATTTTCTCTCAGTCGATCTCAGAAAGCAACGTCCAGAAGAGAATATACATTCACTTGATCAGGAGTACAATTAAAGTCATGTTGACTTGAATCCATAGCAAAAAATTAGGAGTAGAGGTCAACTTAAAATCAATGAATTAATGTAGAATACATAAACCAAATTTAAGTCTTTTTATGGAGCCAAATCACATTTTTATATTTAAAAATGTTACTTTTACACGTGAGTTTCTACACATTTTTTTATATACTTATTTTTATGATAAAAAGAGAGAGAGAAATTTACTTTTCTTCTACCTTTTTCTTTTCTTTATTTTTATTTTTACTATTAAAGGTGGGCATAAAAAGAAAAGTGTAGCAATCAATTGTAGACGCTATTGTCAAAATCGAACTAGACTCGATGATTCGACCAATTCAATCATAAATCGGATATTTAATCAGTTATAGTTCAACCTCATAATCAAATATACAGTTAGATTAGTTTGGACTGGTCAAAGTTAGACAGAACCAATCAAAATTACTTAAATTGACCGATTAGACCACTTAAACTAGTTAGTCATTAATTTTTTATTTTTAAAAAATTTAAAAAATTTTACATTTTATTATTTTTTTAATAAATTTTATATTGTTACATGCGAGTTATTTTTATAACGTTATCCAATTTCATCAAACAATTTAAACAATTAAATTATTTGAACTTGAAGTGCAAATTTCGTCGGTTAACATTACTGAATGACATTTGATATGATCACCCTTATCAGTATCAACTTGTGATATATATCTTCACTTCAACCACTTTTTCCAACTTGATTCACTTCCATGAATGGCCAGATAAGATCTGGTTAAGCTCAAGATAGATGAGAGCGATAGCAAAGCCAATTCACTTGGATCTGTAACTTTAACCGCAAAGTTTGGGGACCGCCGAAAATATATTATATCTCATGCTGAAAGATATTTTATTCGAAGAAGATATTTACAAGAATGAGGGAGTTGAAGTTCTTGAATTAGCAAGGTTGGCAATATGACCCACACTATAAATATCTATATGCGGTAAAAAAAAATTAGAGTAAATTTTAATTTTCGATTTCTCACATGAAACTTGTTGGTGGCTTAAAACATGATGAATTAAATAAATAAAATTAATATCTTAAAAATGAAAATAGTAAAAGAGATATTTGCAAAAAGCAAAACATGAATTTTATTCTAAAATTATTACTAATGGTTGATCAAAATTATATTATTAGACTATAAATGTCTTGTTTACTAGTAGCATTTTTTTTTTTACTTTTCTATTTGAATTTTTATGGCTTTTTTACATAAATAATACTTATATTTTTTATTTATTAATATGCACTCTTTTAAAATTATACACTAAAATACATTTAATTTTATATAGGCAAATGTCGTCATAGACTAAAGTGACTTCCCACTTTCAGTTTACAAATTTTTTAAAAAAATTAAACAAGAAGTCCCCACAATGTATGACAACTTTTTAACTAATTTTTAAAAATAAAAGTTAAAAAACTTAGTTGAGAAGTTGCCTTACAATAAAATGACTTTCTAACTTAATAAAAACAAAATAAAAGTTCACGTTGAAATGTTGTCCTGAATTATGACAACTTTTTAATATAAATCAAAGTTTGAAATTGGGTGTGAAATCTTCTAGAACAACTTTTCATGTATATTTTTAAATTTTGTTTAAGTAGCTGAAAAGCCACCTCTACTCAAGGCGTCTTTTTGTTATTACAAAAACTAGCGTAACTCAGTAAATAATCTAAAAAAATAAAATCAAAAATGAAAAATAAAAAGTATTATTTATATAAAAAAAAGCCGAATTTTCATACTATATACTACATTTAATCTATTTATTTGCAGTATATTAATTAATAAAAATTCAGAAGTTCATATAATTAAATGCAGCTAATTAACTGAAGATTTTATTTACGGCATTCAGGAAATATCTGGAGTTAACTTGTTGAAGTTTCTCGTTTGGTCGTTGAATGTGTCAGGATGGAAATTAATTGAAGTGGTATACAATGTCAAGGTATTAAGGACTTTATTTAAGAATTGATACGTGTTATTAATTTTTTAATATATATTTATATTATAATTTATTAAATTTTATATATATTAATTATTAAATAAAATGTATAAATTAAATAATATTTATTTCAGAATTTTTCTTAAAAAAATGTCAGTGTCAGTCCAACATAAATTCCACAAGGAATGCACATGATATGGTTGGTAACAATAACATTTATTCGTACTGAAGGTGGGTGTGTTGGCGTGCCCGTTTCATTCATTAATTAATTAGTGGTCGTTACTTTGTTATGTCATTGTAGATATTTTTAAGTATTCTTTATATAAGAAATTTTTCTTCCACATACATTGATCACATGTTGTATTAGATTATACTTAATTATTTTAATATATTATGTAATTAATGATATAATATAAAAAATATTTCTTATATCAAAAATATCTAAAAATCTTTCTTTTTTTTTTTTGGGTATAATGCCTAAGAATTTTTCTGCCATTAGGTAGGCATGGCAATGGCGCGTTCCGGAGTTTGTGTTAATTTGTACCCATGCAGAGAACATGCATGGGTCTCCATAAAGTTTGATATGCACAACAATTAATAGTACGTTCGGATGCAATAGAAAGCGTTTCTCGGAGGTGATTGAATAAGAATTTCAATTTTTTTTGGTAATTAATTTTAATTTTAATGTAATAACTAATAATAAAGTACTTCGACTTTGAAATTTATTAATTGAATGATTAAATTTAATAAAAGAATATTTTGATAATAAATATCAATAAGAAAAAATTGTTTAAGTCGTATATAATTATATATTTTACTCATGTTTTAAATTATTTTAATATGTAAACTTGAATTTTTCTCTTTAGCATTTTTTATCAAGAAAAATATTCTCTGATAAAGTTTAGTCCCTTAATTGATAATAATAAAAGTTTAATTCCTTAATTAGTTATTGTCATAAAAAGTTTAGGTTCTCAAATAACACTTCACTCATTAAAAAAATAATCTATCTTATTATTACTTAGAATACTTTATTCTTTTTACTACCTCTCTTACTTTATTAATATAAAGGATAAAATTTAAAAAATAATTAATACTATCTTAATCTTTAAAATTATAAATAAAACAAAATATTTTTTCTAAAATGATAAACAAGAAGAAAAGAAAGGAGTATAAATTAAATTAGCCATGACTCTTAATAAATAGAAAAGAGTATTACTAGGATTTTCTTACAATTTATCCCCTAGTTTGTCTCTTATTTTGCAAGATTGGAGAGGAGGAGGCTAATCATGCATCCTGTTACTGCAAGTTATTTATAATTGATAAATTAATTATGGTGAGCAGGACGTAGAGTTTGGAATTTCATTACTGAAACTTTTATCAAATATTTATCTGACACATGTCACCGACAGGTAAGAGAAAGAAATATGTAACATTTATGATCCTATCTTTTATTAAATATTTTGTTGTTGTCATATGCATTATAATCACATTGTATTAATTAGACTAACATATTTATAAGTTATCTTTTAAGAATGAATAACGTAAAATAATTTTTTTTTAACAAAACACAAAAAAAAAAGAATATATGTCCTAAATATGCAAAGCCATATTGACCTCTCATCAATATTAGATGATTTGAATTCATTCATAAAGCAAATTAGCAAAACTTACGAGAGTGTAATTTAACGTTAAATAAATTTGAGCTTTAGTAAGATAAGTTTTGCTTATAATATCATTATATAAAGATTTAAATATTATGAAAAAATGATTTGTTAAAAAGAATAAACCTTAATATTTTAAACGTAAATTTTTTAATATTTAACTAAGATATTTCTATAAATATTATTTAAATATAAATTAATTTGAATATAAGGGTTTCTTGTAATAAGAAGAAGAAAAAAAAATCACATTCGAAAGGCCATTAATTATATAGGTTTTGCCTTCGTTTCTTAGTTTTTGACTATTTTTTTTGCCTGTTGCCTTGTCGGTCCAGCATGGCGCGGTTGCCACTGACCCACTCGTTTAATGGTGCCTCCCAAAGTAGATAGATAGATTTTTTTTAAACAGAAAAAAACAGCTTTTTTATAAAAAACATGTGGATAGATAGATATATCATATTTCTTTAAGAAAATCTAACTACACACCTTTTTTTTTAGTTTAATTTTGATATATTATTAGTATAAATTTTTTTTATATTATTATTTAATTATAAATTATTAAATTATTAAAAAAATTTGACTAAAATAATAATTATTTAAAAAGTTAAATATTTAATAATATGTGATTAGATAATATTACAAAAAAAATTTAGACTACAGTGGATCAAAGTTAAATATTTTTTTACAAGTTTTTAATTTTAAATTTTTGTCAATGAAGTTATATCAAGATTGTTTCACATACATATTATCTCCTCCACGAATCCTAGGAAACTTTCTTTTTATATTTTAATATAAATATTTTTAATTAATCTTTAACATTTTTATGCTATTATCTTCAATTAATTTAAATTATTTATTATTTTATTATTTTTAAAAGAAACAATTATCAACAAATTATTTAGCGTTGTTTTATAAAAATATAATTATGAATCAAAGAAAAAATGTCTTATTTAAGTTAAATTATATTGTGATGTTCCAAAATTAAAAACTATAGGCATTTTTGGATGCTTTATCTTTTCTAATATAATATTGAGCCTTTTGGGTTGAGTTGGAATCATATTTAAATATTAGGTTTAGAAAAAAAAATTTGTTGGGACCAGATTATACTTTGAGTAACTTGATTCATTTTTTTTTATTTCTTACAGTATTCTTTCACTTATTGAATGAGAAATTAATCTGCAGGAGTATGTCAATCGTTGAAACGGGAACCTCTCCTAAAAATGTTTGTTTCATGTGAATATTTTATACATATTTTTAAATTTTTTTTAAATATGTAATTCAAATTGGGCTTATTACATATTTTTTACTCAAAAAAAGTGCACATACATGGATAATTGGATATCCTTATGTGATAGCTTCTTCTAAATTACTTTGATATGCATGAAGGTTTAATTTTTGATCAAATTTGATTTACCGTCAGTTTTGTTTATTTGCAAGGAGACTAAAAGAAAAAGAGAGAATGTATGGGTTAGAGTCCCTTTAAAAGAATATAATTTTCTTTTTTCTTAATTTTATTTTTATTTTTAAATTTTTAGTTTCTAATTTCCATTTTATAAAAAATTTGAAAAATGCGTCAAGTTATTGGGTAAGATCTATTACATATAATTTCCATTAATATCATACATATAAGGATATATAAAGTTTCCAGACAAATAAAGACTAATTTATATCATTTTATCTTTCTATAAGATTACTGTAAAATACCTAAAATATAAAATATTAGTTAATTTAATGTAAATTTTTTTTACACTACTATCAAATCACATATTATCATATCATCAAAAAAATTTAAATTTTTAAGTAATATTTATTTTAGTTAAACTCTTTTAGTAATTTAATAATATATAATTAAATAATAGTATAAAATTTTTTATACTATTAAACTCTTTGAAAGTATGTAAATATTTCTTGTGAGCATATGACTTATCATTGAATTGAATCATATATATATTTAAAATAAATTAGATAAATTATATATAATTATATATATGCATTACTAGAAAGAGCAATATCCCGAATAAGATTCGTCTTACACTTAAAGGATGAGAGAATATCTGAGCAAGGATAAAAGAAAATATATGTATACATACATACACAAATATATCATATCAAGTAATAGTATTGTCTTATTATGAGAGTGAGATGTGTAAATTTTAACTATTAATTATATTATACATGTTTGATCAAAATTAAATTATAAAATTATGTGATTTTTTAAGTTATATATCATATGATTTTTGAGTAATTTATAATTTTGAAGGTGCATATAAGATTTAATAATTAAGATTTGCTTATTTTACATATACATTGTTTGATGAAAAATTGATTGGATCAAACTAATAGGGTTAAATTTTTTTTCCATAAAACAATTAGGTAAAAGTCCAAGTAAATAGAACAAACTAATTAACAAGCAATAAAATGGGATAAAGAGAAGCATCAAATTCAAATATGTTGAACAGAATTGTTACCCACGTAAGGAGTGCGGATGACCCTTACACTTATACACGTATGTATCAATCATTAAATAACTATAAATAATTTAGGGTAAAATACATTTTACTCTGTGATGTATAGTCCACTTTCAACTTATTTCCCTTAAACTTATTTTTTTATCACTTAATTCTTTCAAAGTTTAAATTTTTATCACTTAACTTCTCTTGACATTATTTTTTATCTCAATTTTAATGAATATTTCGTTTGATTTTAAATAAAAAATAATATTTTTACTTAAAACCAAACTTTTTGAGGGACAAGTCATAAAATTTTTTTGACAGGAGTAAGTTAAGAAAAGAATATATTTTAAGTTTATTTTGGTTTGATGGTAAAATTGAGAGTAAATTTTTATTTGTACAGAAAACTCGTCTTATAAAAAATTATTTTTAATTATACTCTCAAACTAAACATATATTTAAGAGTAAAATATATTTTATTTATTAATTTATTATAATTATATTTTTAAAAAAAAGAATAAAGATTCTGCATATATATTCTGACATACGATTTTTTTTTCCTCTTAAAAGCAAATTTACAACGAGAGAAGAGCCCCCAAAAAAACGATGGTAGGCCTCAATGACCTAAAATATCTCTCTTCTAGCGAAGTTGGTTATATGCTTCATAGCTAATGGAAAATACTTCTACATAATATATATATATATATATATATATATATATATATATATCAGCTGCTTGTGGCATTCGCATTGATGGTGAAAATGTGTTTGGGTTTAAAACAAGAAAAAGATGCAAACCTTAATGGTAGCTTTATATATTTCAGGCCCAAAATTTTGCTTTATGTGGTAATTTGGCAAATGGCAATTAGGGATTTGGCTTAATTGGTCAAAAATTGATATGCTTCTGAATGGTCAAAACTTTACATAAAAGAGAAATGTCAAATGTTCATGAGACACTTCTTTTTTTATATCATTCTTTTACCTTTTAGTTTTGGAAAATAAAGATAAAGAGATTGTAGTAGAAGGTATTTTTTTTTATTTTATTAAAAAAATAATATAAAATAAAAGTAACGTAATAAAAATAATATATAAATAACATTGTGGTAAATACAAAATGCGAGTGTCTAACTGCTTATATGGTACGAACCAATGGGAAACAAACGCACAATAAGTTTGCATTAAATCTCCCAACCAGCCATGAAAGATCCCTCTCATCACACACACCACTCCATCACTCTCTATATATGCTTGTTGGCTATCCCCCACTTTGGCATAACCCCCAAAAGCCACTTTCCCTTTCTCTTTTCACTTTGTTTCAGCTAAAACTAGCTCCCACCACCTTAAATTTATAGCTAGCTTGGGTTCTCTAGCCAGCATGGTTTTCCCCCAAGAAGAAGAGAGCTTGGTCTATGATGTGAGGCTATCCTCGGTGGGGCCGGGACGGTCCTCCGGGTCGGATGTGTTCCACAACCCGAGTGGGCTGGACCTGGCCATGAAGCTCCACTACCTTAGGGTGGTGTACTTCTTTGAAAGTGAGGTTGCACAAGGGCTAACCATCATGAAAATAAAGGAGAGCATGTTCACCTGGTTCAACCACTGCTTCGTGACCTGCGGCCGGTTCCGGCGATCGGAGTCCGGCCGGCCATTCATCAAGTGCAATGACTGCGGGGCCCGGTTCATTGAGGCCAAGTGCAAGAAAACCCTAGATGAGTGGCTAGCCATGAAGGATTGGCCTCTGCACAAGTTGCTGGTTTCCCATCAAGTCATTGGCCCAGAGTTATCATTTTCTCCTCCAGTTTTATTTCAGGTGCTGTGCCTACACATATTTATGCTTGCACATGACACACACACATTATCTACATACAAATTAAAGGTCTAGTTAAACCAAAGTTAATTTGTTTGATGGGAAAGTTTTGATTTGCCACATGAACTTGGTCCAATTCAGGTGAGTACATCACACGAGAAAAATTATATATAGGATTTACATATTGATATTATTATTAACCATTTATTATTGGTCAAATTTTGAAAAAATATGCATATCTCTCGACTCTCACAACCTCTCATCGGTTTAAGGGAGGCAAACTCGTGTGCCTCCGTTAAGCTGGTAACCTACAGGAACTTCACTACTCTTACAGCCCGTTTGGGACAAAGAAAAGGGAATAAATGAAATTGAAATGAGATATTTTTTATGTTTTGATCTTGAAAATTTTATATATTTTATTTTATTTTTTTCTCATCGTTTCAAGCATGTTTTTAAGGGCTTTTTTTTTTCTTTTTTCCTTAACTGTTTTGTTAAAAAAAATAAATATTTTATCTAAGATTTTAAATTGTAGTTATGTTTATAATTATGTTGTAATCGTTGTGAACTAATGCAAACTAATACAAACCACAATCACAATATTTTATGATCACAGTGCGACCCGGAATTGAAAACATCTTGTTTCATCATTTTAGTGACTAATCGCTCGGTAACACTGCAGTGCTCAAGAAGCTGGATGAAACCAGAATGCTGCAAATACAACGAATGAAAATGCCAGTCCACATAAATGCATGATATTTTAACTGTCTGAGGTCATAGTAAAGCATTATTAATGATACACCTTTATGAAAGTGGAAAGTATTTTCATTTTTTTATAAATGAAAAAAAATTATTTTACCTTTCTGTTGTATATGTTTCAAAGTTTCTAGCGAAAAGGAGAGAATAAAATGAGGGGTTATCCGTTATTTTCTCTTGTTTAAATATTTAGAAAAAAAAAGAGAAATTCTCTTCCATTTTTTTTGGAAGTTAAAATCAAAATAAAAAGAAGAGATAAGTTATAAAATTAAATTTTTTGATATAATATTTATGTTACAATTTTATTACACATGCATAATGGTATATATGTAATTTTGTAAATTTTTAATTTAAAATAAATATTTTCTCCTTTGTTACTCTTAATTTGGGGAAAGAAATTCGGTGATGAGGAAATACACACTTCCCTTCTCCAATTTGCGTCACTTTTCTTCATTATTATATATATATAAATGAATTCAGGTGATATTTTTTCTTTCTTTTCTCAAATGCTGTTTTTTTTTAAGTTACTTCAGTACCCTTGATTATTGTCACTGAGGACAATTTTTTTTCTCTGTTTTTGGTCTTTCTGGTTTGTTGCTTTAATATGCTATAGATGTTTTAAAAGATGATTTATTTTTTTAAAGAATTTCTAACTTTATTGTCACCAGCTTTAGTTTTTAACATTAAGAATAATAATATCAAAAGTTAAATACTTTAGAAGTCCGGTATCATCTCTTCTGCCAACACTTCTAATATAAAAATAAACAAAATAAAAAAACAAAAATGATGTACTTCCTCTTCTCTAAAAAAAAAATTATTACATACTTTTTTAAATATAATATATATATATATATATATATATATTAAAAAATATTTTTATTATTAATTTTAATAAAATTTATATAAATTTTATGTCAATAATTTAAAATTAATAATATAAATATTTTTTAAAATATATATTTATATATTTTAAAAATATAAAATAATTTTTTATATAATTTTTTATTTTTTTAATTTATCTTTTTAATATTTTTAAATTATTAAATATTTTTAATTATTAAATAAAATAAGTATAAAATATTTTTTTATGTCTTTAAAATATTAAATATTTTATTTTTATTTAATACTTATTTTAAATAATAAAAAAAAATTTAAAATTTTTTTTAAAAAATATAACAAAACTCTTTTTCCTTCATACGAAAAGTTATTTTACCGATGTCACTGAATACTGTAATTAATGCATTTAATGCAATGACTGGGTTTTGGTTGAGCTGTAGCTGCACACTAGTACCCTGAATAAAGGTGAAACGTGTTTGACTCCTCTTTCAACTTACAGAAACATTTAACACTTTTTTTTTTTAAAAAAAAAGCAAACATTAAAAATTACATAAAAATGATTCTTCATGAATTTTTTTGGTTAAAATATGAAATTATTTTGATGAACGTAAAACACTACGAAATTTAATCACAAATTCGAAACACCACAGTATGATTTGTGTAGGACATAAAAACATTAATTTTGATTAGTAGAATTTCCAATCACTTATATTACCAAACCCAAAGAAGGCATACATGATAAGGTAATATAATTAATAGTTTAAAATTAAAATCAAATATATTAATGTAATTTAGCACTTATTTAGTGGTAGAAAAAAAAATTTATAAAAAAAATGTAAAAGGACCCCAAGCATGACCATTTTTTTTGTTTTGTCGTTTTTAGTCAGTGTGGTTCTATGGTCTGACTTTGAATTTATGAGGCTCGATCAAACTTGTGAGCCCCATTAGTTCAATGGGCCCCATCCTTCAACAGCTACACATACCGTGTAGTGTGGGGGACCATAACTCTCTTCTTAAGGGATAAGGTAGAACGTACCATATGACTACTGGGCACTGGGTGGGTAGTGTCGCTTTCACCAAAGTTGGCGTCTATTGCCAATTATGATTCTTGAAATAGAAAGTTGAGCTATATATATATATATTGTCTATTTTTATTTGTGTAAAAATATTTTTAATTATATTTATATAAAAATTTTAACTGATAGATAAAAATAAATAAAATAAGTATTATAGTAGTTAATACAATATACCCCTAACACTAGGTATATATTTAAATTATTTTATTTTAAAATTAAAATAATTTATAATAAAATTTTATTATGATAATTTTTTTAAAAATATTTAAAAATTAATTTATTATCAAACATCCACTGAGTTATTAGCTACCATAATGCATTGTCGAAAGATAATATACTAGAAATTATAGCTAAAAAAAAACTTAATTTTTTGTCTTGTTATAATAATTTAAAACTCAAGCACATTCAAAAAAAAAAAAAAAACTGGTTTCTCAAATCACTTGAGAAGCTCCCAATTTGATTCCTAAAACTCTAATCCGGAACGGTATTAAGAAATTTATCCTAAAAGCCAAAGATTAATAAATATAAAATTGATAATTTTTTTTACCTTTTTCAGAAATTAAATATAAAAACATTGTTAAAATATAAACAAATTTATAAAGAAAAAAACTTTGTAAGAGTTGGTGGTCATGACCCCTTGCCAATCCCTCTTGACTGTGCTATTTTCTCTAACTCAAAGTGCAAGTAAAAATTATTTTTTTGGTAATTATAAAAATAAAAAATAATTTATAAAAAGAGAAAAAGCATATACTTTTCAACGAAAAACATTTTCCTCAACATTTTTTTTAATAAATTACTCCAACATTCTTATTATTTATTTAATTTTTCACAAATTTTTTTTTATTTTTAAAATTTACATATATTCTTTAAGTATTTTAAAAAATTTATAAATATTCTCTAAATACTTACACTGATTTTTTTATATTTTAAAAATAAATTACACCTAATTCTCTTAAAAAAAATTGTGTGAGGTTTAAAAATAAAAAAATTTTAATATAAAAATAAATAAAAAAAAACAAAGTAATTTACTCTTTTTTTTCCATTAATTCTTGAAATGATAGCAACATTTGAGAGACTTCTGGTTTGCAACTTGGCAGGTAACTCATTTTAAGTGTGGCGGAATTTCGTTGGGTCTAAGCTGGGCTCATGTACTCGGCGACCCACTTTCAGCTTCGGATTTCATCAACACTTGGGGCCAAGCCATGAATGGTTTCAAACTCAACAAGCCCTACAACATTCCAAGATCCGCCCCAACGCCACCCCAGCCCGGACCCGATAAGGATCCGATCTCCTTAAAACGGGTCGACTCGGTGGGGGACCATTGGATCCCCGCCAACAACTGCAAAATGGACACATTCTCCTTCCACCTAACCAGCTCCCATATGAACTACTTGCAAGCACAGATTTGGGGTCCAAGCATTGACCAAACTCCTTTTGAATCCCTGTGCGCCCTAATTTGGCGCTCCGTGGCCCGAGTCCGGGGAGGATCCGGGCCCAACACCGTGACAGTTTGCAGAAGAGACCCGAATCACAGGGGCAATGATGTCATTGGCAACAAACAGATGATAAGCAAAGTTGAGGCTGGAAGTGGGTGTTCAATTGTTGACACTGATTTGAGAGTGTTGGCATGCATGCTAGCCGAGCAAGGTGTGGATGAGAGGAATCTGATTGAAGAGGCAGTGGAGAAAGATGAAGGAGTGACTGATTTCTTTGTGTATGGGGCCAATTTGACATTTCTGGACTTGGCAGAAGCCAATGTGTATGACTTGAAATTGAAGGGACACAAGCCAAGGTTTGTTTACTACACCCTTCAAGGGGTTGGAGATGAAGGAGCTGTTTTGGTGCTCCCATGGCCAAAGGGTTCCATCAAAAATGGCAGTGAAGGGAAGTTTGTGACAATGATTTTGGCAGAGGATCAAATGGGGAAGCTCAAGTCTGAGCTCAAAAAGAATGGTCTTATGCTTGAGGGTGATAATTAATAAGAGTTTTAACGTATTGAAGAGAATAAAACGAACAAAAAGAAAGAAAAAGGTTTATTTTAAATATTTAAAATTTAAAATTTTAAAATAAATCTTTTATTTTTCTTCATTCTCTTCTTTCCTTATCTGTTCTCTTTTAATCCAAACATACTAAGTGCCTTGAGTAAGAATAATTTTCTTGTTAGTTAGTATGTATGGGACCAGAGGGAAAAAGAAACTATATTTCGTAGTATCTTAGTTCAGTGTGATGGATTTGATCCATCCCCATTTAGGGTTGGTGTGGCTTGGTTTGATTGTTGCTCTTTGTGAATTGTTAAATAAATTATATATTTCCTTCCCAAAAATAATTATTTATTGGTTAATTCTTTAAAGTGTTTCATTAGTATTTAACTAGTCATTAATATTTGATATGAGTATATAATGTACGTCTAATGAGAAAATGAGAAAACTAAAAAATTATTCAATATTTTTTATGAAATAATTCGAAACATTATTAAACTTATTTATTAAAAAAATTTAAAATTTCTCTTTATCATATGATACCATTTATGGGGATGCTATCTTTAAGAAACATGCTAGAAATTGAAACACGTAAATGTGTTAGTCATCATAAAAAAAATATATAGGAATTATTTTGGTATATATATATATATATATATATATATTTGCTACAGATTGTATTTAGTGAATTTTAAATATTTATTATGAAAATGAATAATCTATAAATATTTAATAATTTATAAAAATTATCAATACTAATAAAAAAAACTTAATTATTAGTATAGCAATTAAAAAAAGAATAAATATAATAAAAAATTTATAATTTATTATAAATATATAAATTTTGAAGTGCATGTTTTAGCGTTGCTATGTCAACAACGTTAAACACTTTATATTTGTTATGTCAACATCTTCTTATTCTATCATTTAGTCCCTGGAAACTCTAAAACATTCTCATATCATGATTAGTTATCTTTTTAAGTTATGAAGTTTTAACCACAATTTGACAACACAAAGGGACATTTAATACCATATTAAAATAGGTCTAAAATGATTGCTACAACTATAATAAAAAATTATTCTCTCGTGAATTAGCTCTCCACATTTCCTTATTTTTAAATTTCTTTTTTCTTTTTATCAGCAAAGAGTATTAGGTCAAGTCTGGTATCTTTTTTATATATATATAATAATAACACAACAATTTAAATATAAAACTTTTATAAACTAGTCAGATTCTTCATTATTAGCCCATTCTTAATAGCATTAAGTTTCACATTTTTTTAGTGGTGAAGCTTCAAAACGAAAGAGAAAAAAGTAGTGTTCAAAAACAATTTCTGTAATATGTTATGGTATTAGTTCTTATGATGTCTGTTGTGTTGTTGCACAGATCAACATCTAGTGTAATTAATGTAAGGGAACAGAACCTCGTGGCAACGGTGGATAATGGGATTCAACTCTTCCATATGTCCACCATGCAACTAATATGACGGCACAGATTATGGCAATTCATTCATTCATTCATTTTCCTTTATAGGTGGCTCACTGTTGAGATGATATTTTGCTTATTTAGATTAATTTATTTTATATTTAAAATAATTTATAATTAAAATTTTATTAATTTTTTTAAAAAAATAGTTTTTTTAAAAAATAAACAGTTATCTAACATGTATACTGTATTAAATTAAGAATGCACATCATCGTATTCATTATTATATTTAAATTATATTATTTTATGATTAAAATAGTTTATAATTAAATTTTTTTTAAAAGGAATTTAAAAAAATGATTTTTTTTAAAATTAAGTTATTTCTGAATATATTTTTACTTTTCATAATGTATTTGAATAATTTTCTTTTCTCTCTCTTGAAACCTTCAGGGCCATTGCAATAAAGGACATTGGTCTGCCACAACAGAACTAAACCCTTCACCATTTCAGACATATTTTGATGAAGAGAAACCAACCTGATTTGGAACTAAGCAAATCATGCATGTTCTTTGTGGTATGGCCTGTCCTCCTCCTCAGGCTGGCACCATGCTTTAAAGTACTACTGACAGTAGCGGTATTTATTTTGTTTTTCTCATTTATGTTTTTAGCATCACTGTAACTAAAAAATAAATAAAAAAAGCCTAATAAAGGCATCCTATTTTAGAAACCTAAAACGATAACCTGAGCACTTGGGAATCTTTATCAAAATAATTAATTATCATGTTGTCATTCAGCCACAGTTTGGTACAAGTAGAGATGGTATCACTCTACGTGCAAATTTAAATAATTGAGGTACCGGAAGTTGTTCTTTAATTTTTTTTTAAATCAAAAATATTTTTATAAAATTTGATTTATTTAAATTATTTTATAAATTTAATTTTTTAAAACTGAGAGTGATAATGATACGACTTTTCTTATAAGATGCAAGTAAATAAATGTAACTTACTTTTTTTTATCCAAACACCTTGAAAGTAAATTAATCTATAAGTTGATCTCTAATTTTATTTGTATCAATATATCATTACACCGTAACTAAATATGGAAACTTAATTAAGAAGCAGACATTGACACGCAGTGACATTTAAGCAACGATAAATGATAAATAGACCTCCCCAATTACTTCAGTCACGAAAATTAAACTCAGAATTGTAGTCATTAATCGATAGTGAGTCAGAGAACACTTGTCCCCTTGTGGGCACTTCCCTCTCTTCTTCGTGATATTAAGATGCTTTGTGCTGTCATTTTAAGCACGAATTTCTTATCTTTTGAAAGAACGAAATCAACTAGTTGATACTCTTGCTAATTTATTATGTCTTGAAAGCATGTTAATTTAATAACGAGAGCTCTAGAAAAAAAATAATAAAAGAATACTCCGTTAGTGGAAGAAAATTATAAAATATTTTAAATATAAAAAGTAAAATTTATAACTCATGATAAGTTTTAACATAATATAATTTATATCTATATATTTTTAATAAAACAATCTTATTATAAAAGAAAATTTAAATTCAAAAAAAATTATGTGGAGGAGCAGAGTGGCTTGGCATGAGGCTCTTATCACTGCCAATTGATTTGATATTTTTTTTTATTTGTTTTTACAGTAAATATATTATCGGATTAACTTTCCTGCCAACCAAAAACACTCCTTTTTAATTATTAGATAAACCTTTTGGGTTGGTTTGATATTTTACTGATATATCACTACTGATGGAAAGTTTATATATTCTAGTCCTCGAAAAAAGCTCCAATTACATGTTTTTCATCCTTATATATACAATAAAAATTTCATCTACATATGATAATAAGATTTTTTTATACAATGATTGCACAAAATTTGAATTTATATTCTTTTCAAAGAACTCAAAAGTTTTACTACTAACTCAACCTTAATAACTTAAAAAAAATATTTTTTTTGGTATGGAAAAAAATAATTTTGATACTACATAAAGGTAACTCCAGTCTTGGTGGAATCGTTTTTGTAAATATTAGGTTGCATATTTTCTTTTTATTATATAAAAGTTATGGATTGAGTTGATTTGTGAACTTGATTAATACCAACAGGAAAATAATTTATTATGGTGGGTTCAGTTTGAAACTTCTGAACCTAACTCTATTGAATCAATTAACAGATTTCAAGATTTTAATTACACTGAAAATGACCTGACTCAATAAATTTGATTTTAAAATTTTTTTAATATTAATCACTGTCAGTTTGAAATTTCATTACGTGATTTTTTTTAGTCCAATTAATTGATCCGACTTGAACCATGCTAATTGGATTTTTTTTTTAAAAAAATTGTTTATATTTTTTAAAAGAAAAATAAAAAACCCAATTAATCAAACCCATTCCTAATAAAACGTTTTTTTTTTTTAATATTTTCATCTCTGCCCTCCTCTTTTCTCTTCTTTTATTTGTACATATATAAGAAAGTTCTTAAAGGGTTTGACACAAATAAATGTGTCGATGAGTTATGATATTAAGTTTATCTCTTAGGTTTTTTATTTAACGATAAATATATTTTTTAGGTTAGTTTTTGTATCAATTAAAATTAAGTCTCTCTATTTAAATCTAAATAGTCAAAACAAAGAACACGTTTCCTTTATCGCTATGGCAAATCTCTTGCTTTGTGAGATGGTGTTCTCTAATTTTATTTGTGTCAATATCATTAGCCCATAAATTATTTGGATGGAAACTTACGACACAGACACACAATGATAATGTAAACAAAAAAAAAGAAGAAAAAAACAAAAAAAAAGACAATGATAATTAATAAACAGACCTCTTGAGTTACTTCAGCCACGAAAATTACCTTCAGATAATGATAATTAATAAATTAAATAAACCTCCTTAAATTACTTCAGCCACGAAAATTAAACTCATAATTATAGTAATTGATAGTGAGTTAGAGAGCACATGTTCCCTTGTGGGTTCTTCCTCTTCTTCGTGATTTTATGTTGCTTTGTGAGTTTCTGTTTTCGTTTTTTTTTTTAACTAATTTCTTATTAAGGAAAGGAAAACAGCTAGCTAGTTGATCAAACTCTTGCTATGATAGAAGCTTTGAATTTAGATCCTTTTCTGTGACAAGATCATTCTATTAGAGAAAAATAAATATAAATTATAATATATTGCGACCTATTATATTGGATTGTAAATCTTACTGTTCATATTTGAAAATTTTTGTATTTTTTTTCTCTAACAAGATAATCCCCTATTATTTCACTAACAAGAGAGGAGAAGATCCTGAGGCGGAAGCTTTAGCTGTTTACCAATGTACAATGAGCCTTGTTTATATAGTCATATGGTACTACCATGATCCTTTAAAGAATTTGTTATCAATTTAGTTTTTAAATCTAAAAAGTAACATCACTTTAGTCTTTTAAAAAAATTAATCTTAATTTAATTTTTTAATCATTAAAAAATATCATCAATTTAATTTTTCAATTTTATAAAATTATCATTAATTTAGTATTGAAATTATATCAATTTGCTCCTTATCTGTGTACAAAAAGATAATTTTGATGTTACTCTTAAGATTAGGGAATTAAATTGATGTTAAAATTCTTTTAAAAATTAAAGTAATGACACTTATATCTTTAAAAGATAAAATTTTTTTATTGAAATATCTTTTCTTTCCTTAACTCCATTGTAAAATAATAAAAAATATTTTCTAATATAGATAGCACGAAACATGTTATTAAGTATTGCTATCCATATTTTTCATGAAAAATATTAAAATAATTTCAGTGGCAATATTTACTTTTGGAGGGGAAAGCCGTACTCTTTTGTGCAAAAATGAGCTGAAAATGGAAAAAAAAAGTCTCATCCAATCTAGTTCTAGCTCAAAGAGGATGGAAAAAATTTAGAGTAAAACTTATTTTTAAGATACATAATTTATTAATTTGATCTTTTAAAGAGTAATTTTATCGATTTAATTAAATTTATAACAATTTAATCTTTTTGAAAAATTAAATTAATAAAATTAGAATGAATAGAAAGATAAAATTTTTGAGTAATTCAAAACTTGAAGAATTAAATTGATAAAATTAATTTTTAAAAAATAAAATTGATAAATAATATATATTTTAAGAATTAAAAAAAATTTTTACTTAAAAATTTAATTTTATGTTCATACAGTAACTTGATTGATCACTATATGCCGTATCTATTGGACTGTTTAGCCGGCCACCAACTCAAATAGAAACCAAATCGAAGATCTATTGAAATTACCCGAGTTGACGAAATCAAAGATCTTGTATCCATCCTAATTCATTTTATATGATATCCCAAATACCAATTGAAGATTCTTTTTCCAACCACCAACAAGCTTGTCCTCTCCTAGCACTAATGGATAGGGAATCAAGCGTCGTAATTGGGTAAGATTATCAAATCCTTGTCCTACTAATTCTTTTTCTCTCTCCCCATTGACTTTCGACATCTTTGTAGGTACTTCCGCCAACACATTGAAGGAATTCAATGTAGGTGAGAGCCATATATAAAAATAAAAAAAAAATATGTGAAAGGTTATCGTGAGTTGGCTTAATTGATTTTGAAAGAATTTGAATAAGTATTCTACATTCCTTGTGTGTAAACATTTGAATCCTCCTTCAACTAGTATAGTCTCTCTTGATGGTCACTTCATTTTGTTTGTCTATCTCTATAAGATCTCAGCTCTTATTATCTTTGAATAATCAATCATTATTACTATTTTTTTAAAAATATGTGGAGGATCAAAGTGGCTTAACATGAACCAACATGTATTGATCTGAGTGGAAGGAATTCAAATTTTCTTAAGGATTAATTTTAGTAATAAAAGTTTGATTCTGTATTGATCAAATATTTTTAAAAAAGGTCTCCGTCTCCGTGACTGACAGTATTTCGAAAGATTAATCTTTTATCTAATGAGTGAAAAAATACTTTAAAAAACAAAAAAAAAATGGCTTAACATCAGGCTCTTATCAATGGTAATTGGTTAGATATTTTAGTAATATATCACTGCTAATGGAAGTTTAATTATTGCTTTCAACGAAGTCTCCAAATATTCTGATGCTACACAAAAGTAACTTTGGTTCCCGACCAAATAGTATTTGTAATAAATACCAGGTTGGGTTTTTTTTTTTTTTTTACTATTATATAAGAAGTTATACTGGTTGGGTTGGATTGAAGGATTTGATTTGTGAACTTGATTGATATTCTAACCCAACTGGAAAGTAATTTATTAAGGTGGATTGACATTTCTTAACCTTACTTAATTGAATTAGTTAACATGTATTAATATTTTAATTAACTCAATAAGTTTTTTTAACGTTAATTACTGTTTGATTTGAGAAGTTGATTGATCTGACCAAATAGGAAACTAATTTATTAGGGTGGGTGGAGTTTGAAACTTCTTAACGTAACATAATTGAATCAGTTAACAGATATTGAGATTTTAATTCGACGAAATATGACTTAACTCAATAAATTTGATTGTTAAATTTTTTAATATTAATCACTATTTGATTTGAGAACTTGATTGATCTAACCCAACAGGAAACTAATTTAATAGGGTGGGTTGAGTTTGAAGCTTCTTAACCTACTTAATTTAATCAGTTAACATATATTAGGATTTTAATTCTAATAAAAAATGTTAGATATAACAACCATAACCCAAGAGGGGGTGAATTGGTGTTTGTGAATTTGCATTCAATATAGCAAATATACATTTTCATGCAAACAACTAATAAAAGCAGCAGAATAAGTAAAAAAAAAAAAATACACATTGATGATAATTGCATGCTTAGAAGTTATCAAGAATTTCAACTTTACATACAATGCTTAAGAAACCAAACAAACAAGCTAAATATCAAGATAAGATTGATGAACAATACACAAGATATTACAGTAAATATTGAATTTAAACAGTGTAAGAATCAGAGAAATAAACACAACAATTTATCATAGTTCAACTACCATCCATGTGAGCTACATCTAGTCTCTAAGATGTCTCATATGCCTCACTTAGAATTTTTCCACTATTCTTCAAGCTTTAAACAGTGTACTTGAGAAACCTTTACACAATAAAGCACTCCTCACATTCTTGGGATATCTCATCCTTCGTGTTTAAGCCTCACAATATCCAAGGGATGCCTCATTTTTGTTCCAATCTAAGGGATACCTCACATTTGTATAACTTCTCTTAACAAAGGGATGCCAATTACATTCAATGACATGAAGTTTCTGTATAAATACTCATCTTATGTGATTAGGATTTGGCATGAGAAATTATGTCTCGGAATCTTATTTTCTCTGACCTGTAGGACAGTTCCTGCAGGGTTATAGTTATGGATGCTTATGGTACTCGTTCTAAAGGCATAGCTTGATCCTTGAGGAAACTTGGGGTCAAGGCAAGTCTGTATATACCTTCTGAGATATTTGTTGCAAAGTTTTAATGTGATATAACACATAGAAATCTTTGTTAAAATCCAACTTTGTACCATGAGATTTGGGATCTAGATAACATAGAACAGTTTATGCTGCTTACAAATCTGACGTAGGATCATCGACATGGAACTTTTGCTAAAAAATATTGGTGATTTATTCTATTCCCCAGCTTTTAAAAAAAAAAAATTCAAACAAGATTACTTACAATTCTTCCTTATTAGCAAATGACTTAGCCAGCACGGACTGAAAGTATGAGATTGCTGCTGATGCTGATTCGTATAAAAGCTAATAAAGCATCAAAAGGTTATGTTGAAGAATTCACAAAATGGAATATGATATTAAACATAAATGATAATTAAAAATCCTAGTCCAATGAGTTTAGTTTGGCAATACCGAATTATCATAAGACAACTGGACCTGATCATGGGCTGGGCTAGTCCTGGTTTCGGCCAAACTAGGCCTTAAAAAAACATCAAATGGAGAGGCCTTGGCTTGGTCCCAAGCATGTCTACTAATTTAAATTTTGAATCACATCTTATTGTTAAAATAATAAAGATAGGTGAAGAACTTCTTCCATAAAATGTAATTCTAAAAGATAAATTGCCATTCTAGACATTGGTTTTTACAAATTACATTTAAAAATTGGTATTTTCTTTTAGAAGATATTAATAATCTAATAGGTAATTTATAAATAAATAATCTCACGGGTAATATCTATTGTCAAAGTTCATTGGTTATATAGCGTGCAGCATAAATATGCAGTTGGTTGTATAAATGTACTCCTACAGTTCTTCTATTCCGTATAACTCAGGTCTCTGCTAGTGTTGCACATGTTCACCTTCTTAGTGAAAATAGAGTGAACTCATGCTGCATAGTTAACAATATGGTGATTTATGAGCTGTAACGAATGGTACTCCAGTGCAGGACAAGAGGTCCAAAAACTAGAATTTGATTGGATCCTAGGTGCCCTGACTCCTACTAACACTCAGTGCTTGCCTCCTTGACGAATTAAAAATAGTAATGGTTTTATAACAATATGTCATGACCCAAGGAATTGCTAAACCACAAGCCCTTGACACTGAAACGACAACTTGTCATGGGAGCTCCTTCAATAGCTATGAAGCATAAACACAGATAAATATGCCTAATAAGTGTTGAAGCATGTTTAGATGATTTAACGAGTGTCAAACGTTAAAATGTATAAGTTTTTTGTTCCAAGAATGCTATATAGAGTTGTCAGTGTGTTAACATGAGTGTCACAAGTGTGTAGTTTCAGATGTGTTGGATACCGTTACTGTCACAGCTCCTTTTTTCAAGTCCTTGTGTTTTGGTAGTGGTTTGTATTTCCCTGGTTGATCTAATAAACACCCTATGTACAGTCCACTTAATTATTCTCAACCTATGAAGTTTCTAATCCATATATTGGGGTATCATAAAGTGACTACCTGTCTGTGATATTAGAGCATCCATACCTAGTTCTAGATGGCTTTCAGTCTTGGATGAAACAAGGTCTCCACATCAAGGAACTCAAACCTGAGACAACACTTTCCATACTCCATGAGGTATTGGTCAAGCTATTGCTGTTTATCTGTAACTCTGTATCTACTGATATGAATTTACATAACCAAAAACAATGGGATGAAAGCTCCTTAGGTTTAGGTAATGGTGCTACTATTTGAGTGCTTGAACTACAGCTTTAAGCTCCTTGTTGTCAGCTAACCATTTGGATAAAAGCCTAAAATTACTAAGTTGCTTGCTGCCTTTAATTGGTAGTCTTCCAATTTCATTGGGCACTACGGTGGCACTGGAAAACTTCAGCTACATATGAAATTTAAGCTGCAGCCATATTTTGTTTTTCATTCTTCCTCTGTGTGTGTGTGTGTGTGCGTGTGTGTTTGTGTGCGTGTCTTTATTTTCAAGGTATGTAAAAAGATTAGAAGAGAAACTTTAGTTTGATTATATATATTAGGCTTTCATCGGTGCATATTCATTCTTGTACTTTTACTGGAATCTGAAGCAATTCTGCAGGATATTAGTCCTTCTCCTTGGCAAGTTTTAGGTTATGGTAAGGCAAGTGTCAAGTCAACTGGATGGCATCTAGTTGAATTTATCCAACTTAGTTATGTGTCATTTTGGTTGGATTCTCTGTATGTAAAGTCAATTTTGTAAGGATGATTGAATGTGATATTTTCTTTTCTGTTTCATAGCATGATATGTATACAACCATCGAGTAGATACCCATTATTTTAGTGGGGCAACGTATGTTGAACCAAGTAAACAAACAACATAAATTAATAAGTAAAATTGAAAAAAAGGATTTGATAGCAATCTCTGGTTATTTCATGTATTTTCTTCTTATACTAGTTTCAGAATGTTGAAACAGTGTTTAAGAGAAATTGTGTCTAGGCAGAACTCTTACCTCTTATTTATACTAAGATTGCATTAAGTACATGATCTAATCAAGAACCAATTATAGGTCTAATTAGCTATTAACTACAGTCATAATTATAATTGAGTAATATCCTAACATGTGCTAAGTATGTTAATGAAACTGGACTAGTATTCTAACACAAAAATTCAGTTAGTCTAAATTTTACTAGGTTATCAACAATAGTCTTCAGTAAATATTTTGTCTATTTTATTAACACCACGAAAGCATTCTTTTTTAGTTCATATGTTGATTTGGCAACGATATATTTGCTAATAAATGCAACTACTTTTGATACAGGTTCTTTTTTGCGGGGTTTTATGCATTATTAGGTGCATGCATTTTCTTTCCTAAACTATCAATTTGTTAAGAATTAAAAACTGTTATCTTTTGGGTTACATCTAAATTCTAAAGTCTACTGAATTGGTTTCTGCCAAATGCCAATCAAGAAGCTTAATACAGTGAAATGGACAACTCAAGAATGTGGCACTGTATTTGCCAAAAGATGTGCAGTCTGACACTCTGACTAGTTAATAGGTTAAAGAGACTAAGACTAAAAAGATCTAAGTATAAACTTTGCAGTTATTAGTGCTATAGACTTGCCATGCATTATTGTTTTTGATTTGCTAAAAACCAACTTTGTTCATCAATTGAAGGTTTTTTCATATTGTTGCATAGTTTTCTAGCTTCTGGAGAAGAGTTTAACCTAGAAGATTAATCTCTATGAAATATCAACATTTGCAAACTACTGATAAGCACAGTTGCAGGGGCATAAAAGCATACCTATGATAATATCATCAGTTTTTTTGGTTTTAAATTTGATAGGTCACCAGAATCGCTGTGAAGGATAACTAGCTTTGCTGGTGATGTGGTATTTGATCAACTAATGGCAATTTAAACCTAGTCTGAGATCTTAGGAGTTTTTGTTCCTCTTAATTAAATGTGCCTGTGCATGCATATACACACAAACGCTGATTTGTGTGACGTTGGTTCTTTTCTGTCACATTATAGTTTAAGCATTTGTGTCATGTTTGTGAACTCATTATGATTCAGTAGGTTAAACTGAAGCTCTAATTCCATTCAACACCTTCCACATGTGTGACTCAATCAATGTCTATGATGCTTCTTTTACGAAAACCTGGTGGCTCCGCTCCCATCCACTTTATTATTCACCATCATGGAGTGGATGCGGCTTTTTCATTTGTCATGATCTGAAAAAGCACCATCAATGTTGTCTCAGTGGGAGAAGACATTACAGGTAATTGGTGCATTTGGCCTCATCTTGGTATGTGTATTATTCCTTCAGCAAGTGTGTCAATTAAATTGCTTCTTTTAAAAGAATATAAGTTCATACATCCGTATATGTTGGGAATCACATGGTGGGATCATAATATTCATGTACTGGGAATTGCTCATAATCCATCATGTTTTAGAAAAATAAAATATGTGTCAGTATACCTATATTCTACATCTTTACTCTTAATAAAGAAATCCAGATGCAGTATTCAATTATCCTTCCTTGACATCAATATTCTAAAACTATCCTTCCAACTTTACAAACCTGAAATTATTTACCTATTTTAAATCCATGGGCATTTTTACTAATTTTTATATTTGTAAACAATTTTGAAAAAAAAAAAATCCACATTATCAAGGTCCAAGCATTTCCCTTACTCTGTCTGAGTCTCTGTCTTCAAGTTTGCTCACACAGTTTTGGTCAATGGTTATGACATATTGTATGTATTTTACATAAATTATTCAACTTATTTTCTGAAGAGGTATGAGTGATAATATTAACTTTTTTTTCTTCTTGATTCAGTTTAATTGCCTTCATCTTTTGGTTGTCTTAATCTTTTGTATTCCCACGTGCCACCTGGATTTTTCCACTGTAATGCCCAAGCTGTGTTTGATACATGTTTTTATTTTTATTATTTTTATTTTTTTTTGCATATGATACATTAGAGACTGAGGGTGAGGGAAGAGGGGAAAATCATCAAGGGGTTGCCTGAGTTGTTTTTTCTCCCTCTCCTTTGTGTGGTGTCTGTGTGTAGTTGAGACTAATTGGAGCAACTCATTATGTTACAAAGTGTGGCATGGATATAGATTATGGAGCAAATAAGTTAGTTATTCTTTATCATTTTCTGCTTGTATAGCTACTCTTGGTATCATTGCCATATGAACAGCACTTCTAGTTGGCTATGTGTTGTTGGATTATGATTTTTCCAAATTTCGGGCACATTAGAAGGGGAAAAAGAAGATCTTTATATTCTCCTAGTCTATACAGTTTTTCCAGTTCCTCATAAATGGTCCACTCTATATCCACTTGGATGTGAAGACTGGGAAGATTTTAAGCAGGATGTGAGGTAAGTATACTTCATGATGCATGTTTGCTCATATAATCATGAATCATGATATTAGGTAAGTGTTTTAGTAATTCAATTATTATCTTATAACCATGTCATATATGCTCACAAAGTTATCTTATGATTCATAAACGAAATATTCAAGTCGTGAAAGATCTGTCACAAGCTCATCCCTATGTTCTGGTACTGTTGCCTATATATATATTATGAATTATGTTAACTTAATTTGGCATGTTTAGAAACAAAAGTCACGATTTCAAGGATCAGGAAATGAGTTTATATGCCCCACAGATAAGTGTGACACAGATAAGTCATCATTTTTAGACATGGTGTGAAACAGATCCCCCCAAGCAGTTTCCATTTTGGATCTAATGTAGCTAAACCAACCATTTAGGGATAAGGTATTATTATTTTTTTTGTCTTTTTTTTTTTCAAGAAAGTGACAAAGATCTTGACTTATTGATACCTAGAAAAAATTTATTAGAACTTTGTGGACATGATTGCAATTTTTATCATACACTGATAAACAAGACACTTTTTTTTTTTGGCCAAGATAAATAAGACCTCAAATGTGACTTCAATAATATGTTTTGTAACATGTAACCAAGACAGAGATTCATTTTGGGTGGTGCTTACTGACTTGCCTCTAAACTGCTATATACAAATTCAGAAGCATCTGAAAACATTAAGTGAGAAGAGTTACAGCCTGAGAGTGTGAAATCTCTAGGATGTGATTTTCTCCCAGAGAAAATAAATTGAATCTCTCCAAGTAGAAAGATATCATTTCAATTAGCAAATAGAAACTAACAAAACTATCAGTTTCTGTATCCCTTGTTGGCAATTTTACTCTATCACCACCTGTCATCAGGGCTACAAACTTTGATCATATGAAATTCGCCCTTATTGTCTTGTTTTCTCCTTCAAAGGTTATTGCTTGCTCCTGTACTCAGACTTGGAGCTCAAGGCATTATCATGGGATGCTGGAAAATTATAGTCAACTTCCATGTTCAGAACCGGGTGTCGCAGGCTGCTGCAAAAGCATGAATCTCAATCATGTGATAGTGAAGGTATCCAAGGTCCGGTTCCTGAACCGACACTTGATTATTCAAGGTTGCCATGTGCTGACTGACGTGAAAAGCAGAAGAGAGATTTTTTTGGTGACGACAACTTGCATGACTGAGATTCTCCAAGTTCACATCATCGAACCTTTTCCAACACCAAGAAGATAATGTTGTTTGTCCAATTTCAATGAATATCAATGAGCAAGTTCTGAACGTTCACATTGATCCTGGAATGACATTGACTTGTGCGAGATGCCTTTGTTTGAAGACCCCACCATGCTGCCAAGAAACCTAAACCTGTCCTGTTTGTAGGGAATTCGAAAAAGACAAAATCTGTCCTGTTTGTAGGGATATGATTGTGTTTCAAGAAATTGATTTGCAGCAGGAAAAAATCACCTTGCCAACGTGTAGCATACAGTGGTAAACAAGGGACAATCAACGCCAGTTGTTTGGAGGAAAACGAGTTAGAAAATCTCTAGCACATTTTTTAATGTTAGAATTTTTTTTTTCTAACAATAGAAGTTGGAGAATAATATTAAAATTTTGTTTGTTGTTGATAGAACCCAATAGTGTTAATTAATCTACGTAAGCAGCTCTATTTAATTGGATAAGACTTTATTGTTATTGTATTTGATATGATATTCTCACACAACTTTTTATTATACCACTTTTACGTCTTTTTATAGTAATTAGTAATTTATGCTTATATTGTTAGTAACTTATTATTTGGTTGATAATCTTTTAATTATTACTGTTTAAAATTTAGGCTACTAGCACATTTTAAAAGTTACCAACATACAATACAAAGTTATTAGAAAGATAAGAATAAAGTAAATTTATTATAAAAATATAATAAAATAATAAAAGAGTATCACAAGTTATTAGAAAAATAGGTATAAGTTATTATTTATTATAAAAAAATTTAAAAATTACAATAAAGTTTGGCAATATCATTTTTCATAGAAGTTAACCCTACAACAACAAGAAAGGTAAAAGTTGACTTTTTCCTATTTAAAGTGAAAATTCTTTTTTATAAAAGATTATTTTTATTCTTATTTATCTTATTTTGTTACCGTATTTCTTATTTATTATAACTATCTTCATTATATAATAAAATACTGATCAACTATTTAGTTGAGGTTAAGTATAAACTTCTATATGGTATAAGTTTGGATTAGTATTATAAGATAAGAATAATCCTTTATTATTTTTCTCCATCAATTTCAAGCATTAAATAACAAGCATTTTCATTTTACCTTTAACCATCATATATAGAAAAATTATAAAGTACTCTATACTTAATAATTTAAATTTCATATAAATTTTATTTTATATAAAATTATAAATTTAATTTAATTGTTTATATTATTATATTATGACAAATATTATATTTTTTACTTACCACGTGTGGTACTATGAGAAAACATACGAATTTTTTCAATGTATACCTTTCAATTTAGTTGTAACAACTTATTACCATCTGCCATTTGTTGTCTAACGATTATGGTTGATGGTTCGTTGTCCGTGAGCCTACTTTTAACCTACTTTTTCTCTAGTCTTATCGTCCAAAGCAAAGAGACGACACTACTGAGATTCTTATTTAAGTATTTGGTATTGTGAGCCAAAAAAAGATGACTTTTTTTTGGGTATAGCTATCACAACAATGACTGATAAACACAAGTTTACATGTGATTGATTTAAGAATAAAACATTGTTTTGGTCTATGATAAATATATTTATTTTTAGTTTTTATCCTTCAAAGCTATTTGTATTTTAGTTGTATTTATTTTTATTTTAATCATTCATAGTTATTCTTTTATTCTGATTTCTCAAATATTTATTTTATTTTATTTTAATTTTTTATAGTTTTTTTTATTTGGTCCTTTATAAATATACTTACTTTCAGTTTGGTTCCTCTGTCCACTTGCACAGATAATGATATGACTTGAACTAAAAATCCAAAAATTAAGATGAGTGCATTTGTGATGAACTAAAATAAAATAGCCTTGAGTGATCAAAATGAAAATAAACATATTTATGAGAAACCAAAATAAAAATAGATATATTTGTGAGAGATGGAAACAGTACTTTATTCTCCAAACAAGTTTCAAATTTGGATGAGACTATAAGCACTTATATACTTTAAATTGCAGTTCTTAAAATGTCCTTAACTAAATTGTAATTTCCTAGATTTTCAGGCTTGATAAAGTACAATTAAAAGTAGTTAATAGAGAGCATAAAAAATAATAAGGAGTTATTATACTCTAATGATCATACAAATTTTTTATATTTTACAAAAAAAATCTCTAAATTCTTTTTATTTAATAGATGTAAATTTTGTCTCATTATTTAAAAAATAATTAATAATTTTGTACACCAAATCAAATTAGTCCCTGAAAGATAGTGGCGAGTGCAAATTAGTCCTCAAAAAAATTAAATTGTCTCATGATCCCTAAATATTTTTTTAGTAACTAAAACTTGATGTCTTAAAGAACTAATTTGCATTGTCATAAGGACTAATTTGAAATAGATTTAAAAACTTTAGAGGACCACAGGACAGATTAATCATTTTTTAAAGACTAATATGTACTCGTCACCATTTTTCGTGGATTAATTTGATAGTTTACCTTACAAATTTTAAAAAAATCAATTGAAAACAATAGTTAAAGTTATGTATTTAGAAAAAAACCAAAATTTATGTTAAAATATAATAACTTGTAACTTTTTTTAATAAATGTTGTAAGTGAATTGATGTATTATTTTTTTAATAGTATATTATAGAAAAAAATTATATAAAAAATAAAAAAAAAATATCTATGCGAGTTTGCATGAAGCACGCCAATTTCAAACATGTATGCACGAAAAGAAAGCCCTGCTCTGGAACAAATCCAACGTGAAAAACGACGCTTGTCTTCCTCACCCAAAATGGAAGAGCCTACATGGCAGTTACCAAGATTATTTTAGATGGATATAATGTATAAAAATAACGGGTAAAATTCAATTTGCTTTCATTTGATTTGGGACGAAGTTAGTTTACCACCTTGTGATTTCGAATTTGTCACTCTGTCCACTTGTGGTTAGGTTATTTTAACATTTTAGTATCTGTGGTTTTTATTAACATAGACTACACATTCATCAATTTTAAATAATTTAATTAATATTTCTTTAGTTATTTAGTTTTATGGAAACTCATATAGTAATTCAATTACATATTATCTAAGGTAAGTAAATATATGTACAAATGATTTAAAAATTTAGTATGATAATCGTAAACAAGCTTTGTTGAACGAAATAAAATATTAATTATACAAATCAAAACATATAATTTTGGGTAAATTTATTGGTTTAATATATTATAACATAAATAAGTATTTAAAAAGATAAAGAACTCTCAAATATGTTAGGCATAAAAATCACAGGAAGACAAAGTGTTAATAAAACTAATCATAGAAAATAAAGTAATAAAGTTAAAATCATGGGACCACAGTGATATTGTCCCAAACTCCATAAAGACAAATTGAATCTACCCTTGATGTTGACTCATACCAAATGAAATTTACTTAAACCAAACATAGCAGATTTTGATTTCTCTTTTTTGTACAATAATGACACGAAGATTTAAACTTTGACTTCTTATAAATTATCCAAACCTTTTAGCATTAGTCTAATCTTAGGATTTTTTTTTTTTTGATGGGACAATCTTAATGTCTTTAATTGTCAGAATTGTTATATATCTTCAAATTAAATGAATAATTGAGAAGGTTGTATTCAGTCTGAGTCCCTTGATTTGAGGAATAATAATTGTACACATTATATTATTATACAATGCATAACCTAAATCATTTTTAAAGCAATAAAATCCGAAATGTTATTTAATTACATACAAAAGAATAAATAAATATAAATATAATTACTCCCTCGATTTTAACAAACGGTAGCAAATAATCAACCAACCATCTTTATCTGTCTTACCACTGGACCTTATACCAAATGAAGAATGCCAAATAGCAATGCAAGTTACACATCAATATGAGCACAGGTGTGGTCCCATCCCCATTTGTCCACAACTATGAATACAAGAACAAGAATTGTGTAGATATCGTACCAATGATCAAGAATTTTACCCAAATGAACTTGTAGCAAAACTGAAGGCAATAATAACCTTATACAGGAGCTTTTTTTTTTTTTTTCTTTTTGATAAAGAAGAAATTCAATAAGAGGAAGAGAAGAAATTACAAGGAATTTGGAAAATAAGAAATCCTCCATATCAAAAAATTGAAAAAAAAAACAGCCAAAAAAAAAATTAATGGAGCAAAGCTGCCAAATATCTGTAAAACATACAACAGGAGAATTCATGTTTATCTTGAAACAGGATGAAAAACCTATAATTAGATTAATATGGCCAAGAGGCACAGATTTTCAGTTTTGGCAAACTATATGGTTAGCACAATGGGGACAGTGTGCAGAGAGCAATGGCACAGTTGATCTGATCTAGAGCAGGAAGACATACATACACATATATATATATATACATACACGGACACACAGAACTCAGGAAAATGTTAGTCATAATTCATTTGATGATTCATCCCTCCGCTGGCGCATTCGAGCCGCCCATGACATATTCCCTCCAGCATCCTTCCTCGTGCTTCTTTGCTTCAGCTCTGACAGCTGAGATTGCCAGCGAGCTTTCCATTCACCTTTTTGTTCAACCGCCTGATTGCACAGCAACAGCTTAGATCAGTACGTTACAACAACATGATTCTAATTTCTAGCAACAATAAAACCCTGCTCTATGAGAACAATTCAGAGTATAAGGGACAACTGAACATGCAAATACAACAAATCAAAGGGTCCCTATCTCTTTAGGATACATGAATCCCCTTACCTACCCATCATCACCATGAGAAAAACAACAAAAAAAACAACAGTTCAGTTCATCTCATCTGAAGGTACCTTCCATTAAATTTTTTTTATGGCCATTGACATTATTAACTAATATAGAATTATACATATGCTGAAGAGCCATCTATACATTTAATACCACTGTAATACACTTGTTCAGTTTTTGTGGCGATGGGCTGGGACTGAAGTTGACACATTAATTGGAAGAGCTAAGCTCTGTAAATTGTCATTATGTGTTATGACCCAATTGCAAGGTATGGGACTTGAATCCCACATCGGAAGTATGAGATTCTGATGTGGGGTTTATATGACTTTGGGCTCTCTCACCTCAATAGCTAGCTTTTGGGGTGTGGTTCTCCCAAGGTTCGTATCAATTAGTATCAAAGCCTTCCACCATGTCTCTCGATTGCAAACGAGCGGAGCGGGTGGTGACACCAGCATTGCAGTGTTCGCCTGGGACTAGTCAAAAAGGGCTAGTGCACAGCCAGCTCGCGTGGGTGCTGGGGCTAAGGAGCATGGTGGATTGTTATGACCCAATTGCAAGGTATGGGACTTGAGTCCCACATCGAAAGTATGAGATTCTGATGTGGGGTTTATATGGCCTTGGGCTCTCCCACCTCAATAGTTAGCTTTTGGGGTGTGGTTCTCCTAAGGTTCGTTTCATTATGAATTATGAATCCAGAGTGTGTGTGATCCAGGAAACTATCATATTGCTATCATATTGTTGCAACGCTCCCATACTGGATAAAGAGCATCAACCAATGGCAGTGGAGGAATGGAACCATCAACAAACTGAAGCTTGTTCTTTGAAAGCAGAGCTATGCGCATGGCGCGTGCCCAGGAATGGTAGTTGTTCGAAAAAAGTGGAGGAGGAACTAGGACTAACGCTGGATTCTCATTAGGATGAAGGTAAAATGGATTGGAAGGAGTGGTTAGACAGTCATCATAAGGAGAGGCAGCCAGAAAATTCGAGAAAATTTGAGAGAAAATGAAGGAAAATTCAAGAAGATGGGTTGCAGTAGAGTGGTTAATCTGATACCATATTGGAAGAGCTAAGCTCTGTAAATTGTCATTATGAATTATGAATGGGAAGATACACAGGTCAGCTATTTATAGCTGATGAATGAGAGTGTAAACTAAGTAAAAATTAGTCATAACAGACTTTTGGACTAGTTATTCTGTAACTGAGTCGATGTACATGCATCTGCTTCATCAACATGCTTTGCACGTGTTGTATTGGAGCTTTCATCATGTGTATCTGCATGCAAACAATCATCTGGTGTAGGCATCTTCATGATTCTTCATGCTCAACAACATTCAAAAGAAAGAAGGAAAAAGAACAAAAGCCAGAATAGAAATCAAAACACATTCTATTCATACCAGGAGTAATATCATAAGGAAGGATCTGCCATAGTTATCATGAAAAAGAAATGCTAACAAAAAAAGGAGGATAACCAGGATTGTAAAATTTTTGTCAACTTTGAGAAAGGTAGAGAGCAAGAGTCAAATTTGCAATATTAATAACATAGTAAATAATAATTTAAGCCATGGAAGGAAGACTCTGCCATATACCTCATGAAAAAGAAATGCCAACAGAAAAAGGATGACTGCTAGTACTGTAAATTTTTTTCAAATAAAAAGAAGAGAAGGTACAGAGGAGTCAAATTCCCATTCGGCAGTGTTGAAAACACATGATACTAATAATAACAAGTATCGGGAAATATAAGAAATCAAAAGAGCATGATAAAGCAATTTCCCTGCTGCAGCCCAAAATTTTTTGATACTCCTATTCCTGTAATCCATTTCTTTGTTTGATGACTGAGATAAGGTAAACAACTTCAGATTCAATTACAAAGAACCACCCCATCACTGTGATTCTGTGAAGCCCATCTTGTCCAACCAGTTAATAGAACAAACAGATTGTACTATTGAGTAAATACATAAGAACAAAGCTTTATATGATGAAACCAGCTCCTGCCATGCACTTTGGATTTGGAATTATCTTTCACCTTTTTTAATTGTTAAGATAAGATCTAAAAAAAATAATAAAAGCAACTATGAAAATGACCAGAGTCTGCCCATGAAATTGAAAGAGTATCGCCTAACTTCCTTCAGATACCTAAAGCTTCTTGCCAGTGCAAGAAACCAAAACGAACAAGCAGAAATCTATACTGCTGCTGCATAATAATAAGCTTATAAAAAAATCAGAATAAACTTCAGAACAAATTCCAACCCATCAAAGGCAAGAACTCCTAACAATCGAAGACTCAGGGGAAAGGGAAATAATGACCAAAATCAGAACCTTGAGACCAATCTAAGAAGAATGAAATTAGATGTGTGAAAAATGAACTCTGATAATTCATTCACTGAATTGAGATCAATATATACAGAAGCTATTACAAGTATATAGAGTTAACAGCTAACTAACAGAGTAACTAACAAAACTAACTAATTAAACAGAATTGTAATGATCTGATAAATAACTATCAACAGTTATCTTGGTGTCTCCTTTCATCATTAAGCTGATAAATGTTATCGGGTAATAAAATCCATAACAAACAGTGACCCATAAATTCAAAAATGAACCCATTGATATAGAAATAGAACCAAAACAAATTAAGCATGCCCCAGAAAACAAAATTGAAAAAAAAAACTTTTTTTCATTGAAGAAACTGAAAAGGGGCACAAGAACCCTTAGAAACCCAGAATAGCAACAAAGAAAAAAAAAGCGCACACAACATACCTGATCGTCGTAGCAGCGCCGGCGAGCGGAGAAGGCCAAGTGAAGGCCCCCGGCCATGTCTCTATCATACATGGCCCTCCTTCTGGGATCAGACAAGGTCTCATAGGCCTCCTGCACCCGAATGAACCTCTTGGTGTACTCCTCGACCCGATCCGGAGGCGACACGTCTGGGTGGTACTTTCGGGCGAGCTGCTTGTAAGCGTGCTTGATCTCGGTCAAGGACCCGGATTCGGGTATGCCCAGAAGCTCGTAGAAGCTCAACTCCTTGGCCTCCACCACGAAGCCATCGTTGACGGTGGCTTTCACTCTGAGGGAACCGAAACCGATATTTCGGGTCGGGAATTTGACGGGTTTGGGTCTGCTGCCGGAGACGGAGAGGGACATCGGATTTGCGACGGGGACGCAGAAGCGACGATCGCCTCCGGGGATGGTTAAGCCATAACAGCGCATCTCTTTCTGGTTCTTCAACTTCACTGGTTGTGTTGTGAGTGCTGCAACCGTGTGCTTCAATTTCCTTGTTTTATATGGCTCAGCTTTTCTTTTCTTTTTTGAATTTTGTTTAGGTGTTACTACTGATGTTTGCGGTTTGGATTAGTCGATTATAAGAGAAAAAATTATTCAAATTAAATTAATTATTTTTTTATATTCTTATATTGATAATTGATTGATTTTATTATAAATATAAAATTAAATTAAACCAAGCTAAATTATTCATAATTAATTAATTTGGTTTGATTTTATTATTTTTTGAATAAGTACAGTTTTTTTAAATAAAAATATTATTTTTATACATCAATTATACACTCTCTTATACTTTTTTTGAATAAGAATAAAGAAAAAAAATTTAATTTTTTTCACCTTTTCTTTTTTTCTTTCTTTATTTTTAAGATAAAAAATAAGTATATGAGGAGAGGTGTAATATTCAAATGTAAAAATAATATAATTATTTTTCAAATAATTCATGTCAAACTTTTTTTTATAACCCAACTAACATAAAATTAATTAAAATTTTTAATATAAACATAATTAAATAAATATTAAAAATAAATTAACTTAAATGCTTTCATACAAATAACAACAACAAAAAATTTAATTATATAAGAGTCAAACAAAATTAAAATTAACCAATTTTATTTAATTTTTAATTTTTTGATTTGAATTTTCTGATTTAAATTAATTTAGTTCAGATATGGACACCACTATATGTTAGTGGGGTGTGGGTTTGTTTGTTTGTCTGTTTGGTTACTCTATCTTTTCGGCCGATGATTGGATGATATATTTGAAACTTGGGTATTGATAAGGAAAGCGGTTCATGCACACTACTATCTTGTCCATCCTTGCACCTTCTTTTTTTAAAAGAAAAAGCTAAAGAGAATGTGTCTTAAAATGTATATTTATCTTATTTTATTATAAAAAAAATGAATGTAAAAAAGGTGTAATAAAAATAATTTATAAATAACATTATTGTATTGATAATTTGATATCTTTAATCCACATTGCAGTTACAAACCCAATTATTGTTTTAGATCAAGTTGATGAAAGTCAATATATTATTAATTAACATGAAAAATGATTGTTTCACATAAAAAAATTATAATTATAAAATCATAATCTATCAATTTTTTACCGCATTAGTTTATGCAAATTCTAATTGACTTATATGCAAAAGAATTTATATTTGATAAGTCAAGAATTTTTAATGATATGATACTGTATAATTGAATGATAATATAACTTTACCCTGATAATAAACTATCAAAATTATAATATAGAACTCGTGTAAAGAAATAAATTGCATATTTTCCTCTTTATTATTCGAGAAGTTGAAAATAGCAATACTTAGTTCCTTTCCATTAACTTAGTGCCTTTAGTAAGTATTAACGTATAAATTTTACTAGTTAGAGTAGAAAGGACACTGATTAGTAGTAGTAGTTCAAGATAAGGTTTAATTATAAACAATTTGGTCCATTTATATTGAAATGAACTATTTGGTCATTCGTTCTATGTCTTTTAAATTTTGATGAAAAATACTGATGTGATATTAAAAAATTAAATTTTTTATTATAAATAAGTATTTTCAATATTTTTGATATGCACATAACTTCTTAAATGTTTAAATTAACCTTAATAACAAGATTAAGTTTTTATCAACTTTATTTTTATTAAAGTTAATTTAGGTATTTAAGGAGTTATATACATGTCTAATTCATTTAAAATGATATATTTAAAAATAAAAATTGATTTGTTTAATGTCATTAATAGTTTCTATTAAGTTTTTAATAGCACATTAACAAATGGACCAAAATTATTAATTTTTTTAAAAATAAACAAGTTAAATAGATTATTTTTAAAATAGTATAATCAAATTATTCGTTTTATTAAAATAAAGTGGCTAAAATTGTAAAGAACTTTTTTTTATATATAAGTATTGTTGGCACTGCCTAAATTTCTAGATACAAATTTAATCGATCAAATAAAAGTCTGTCTGAATGTGGGCTTTAACTTGATGGTCGATCCAAGTCTAATCAATGAAGAAAGATTAAAAACGAGAAAATACTTTTAATCCAAGAAAATAGAAATTAATTAATTTCATGGAAATATGAGAAATTAGAAAGGAAATGTACTTATTTCTTTCAGCTGATAAGACTATATGTTAAAATTAACAGCAAATTCTTAAACTACATCACCATTTGGCTGAGGTGAGGGGAAATCAACTGAAACACAATCACTCCAAACTTGTTCACTTCTCTGCAAAATTTGGATTTCATTTTGCTTGAACTTTGGCAATTCTAGAACAATTATGTTATTTTTATACCTTAATTTTATACTTTTTTTATACATCTATTTTTTATGATAAAAAAGAAGAGAGAAAAAAAAGAAGGGTGAAAAGAAATTTAGTATTTTTTTAATTATCATTCAATGTATATGTATAAAAAAAGTGTATGATTGAATTGTAAGAATAATATTTTTTATTAGATAATATATTTTGTCAAGTCATCATGGCAGCGTTTTCCCATGTGGTTCACTAGGTTGAGACAAAATCATTACTAACTGATTACCAAAAGATGCACCAAAGAAAATCTCACTGCCACAATCTGAGTTTAATTTTGCTGCACAATTGTTCAAGTGCAATTCATAGGATGACAATGGCCTTGGTGCATAATTAGTCTCACTGGAAGGAGCCTTGGATTGCTCAGCAACATCAATTGAAAGCCCTGTTTTGACCAACAAAGCAGCAATGGCCACAAACACCACTAGACAAAACATGTTGTATGTCTCACCACAAAAAGAGAAAAAAAAAAAAAGAAAGAAAGAAAGCTGTTGTATGTTGTCATGGCTATTTAGACTGTGATGTTTGATTGTTGACAAATGAGAAGCTTTGTTGGTGCTTGTAAGTATTCAGCTTCAGGGAAAGATGTATTTATAGTTAACAATGTTGTTCTACCATTTGTATTGATGTGTCTTTGTTAACTCCAATGAAACATGAAATAAATTTATTGCTCTTTGTTAGTTGATAAAACGTCCATTATTTGATTTGCTTAAAAACTTTTCCAAAAAGAAAATTGCATTTGTTGTTATGGGGATAAAAAATAGACCACCTGCCATGTGGTTGGGTACTGGCTGTCAAAACAATATTTTGTCTACAGGATTTTCTTTTTCTCTTAAAATAATAAAAATTTGGATTAATTACAATTTTTGATTCTTTATTTCAACAAAACGAACGATTTGATCCTCTTATTTTAGAAATGAATAATATTTGTTTCTTTATTTTTATAAAATGAACAATTTTAATCTTCCGTGCAGTTAAAAATTTGATAAAAAATATCGATCTAACATTAAAAAATTATTTCTTTATTCTAAAAAATAATTTAAATGTATTTGATATGCACATTACTTTTTAAATATTTAAATTAATTTTAATAATAAAAGTAATTTTTTATTAACTTTATTTTTATTAAGATTGATTTGAATATTTAGAGAGTCATATGCATGTTACATACATTTAAATGACTTATTTAAAAATAAAATTTAATTTCTTAATATCAAATTAGGAATCAAATCGTTCATTTTGTTAAAACTGCAATTATGTAATTAAATCTATAATTTTTAATAATTTACATATTTATTAACTCTTGAATAAATAAATAATTTTGATAACTTTATTTTATTCAATAATCACCCTTAAATCTAACTAAATTATATTTAAAAAAATAACTTTTTTTTTTAACGAGGTAACATTACTCATGATAATGCTACTTGATTGACTAGTGCAATATTACATGATTGTAGATATAACTTTTGAGTTAGAAAATTTTAGTTATTGTAGATATAACCTTTTTTTATTGATGTAAGATTTTATTGATTTGAAAAAAAAACTTAACACGTGATGAGAGATTCGAAATGGCGGTCGGTTGCGGTCATATGACCTCTAATACTTTTTCTTCTTTAAGTTCTTATTTTGTTTCGGCCACCATTCAGATTTGAAGTGGTCATCATATGCCTCATGCGCACTTACACCACACCTTATGCTACTTTTCGTCTTCCCATATTTTTCACGTTCGTCAGTTGTGAAAAAATGTAATATTTATTTTCCTCAGTTTGTTCAAGATAAAAATTGTTTCAAAGCCATTAAAAATAAAATTAGCCATGAGAAATTTAAATAATTTGCAAAGATATTATAAATTCAAGGTTAAAATACCAAAAACTTCCTCCAACTATAAATCATTTGCAATAAATCCTCTTATAATTTGAAAGTCAACAGTTTGACTTCTTGAACTCCACAATTTGACTGAATACATGTTTTGGTAAGTTTACAAAGTCATATTATTAAGTTTCAAGGCACAAGGGATTTTTGCAAATGACCCACAATTGAAGATTTTTTTTTTTTGTATTTTAACCTAAATTCAAATTTCCCTATGTTCATTGTACCTAAAAAAATTATTATTATTTCATTATACTATGTGACTATTTTTATCATATGTTTGGTATGACATTTAATAAGATAAAATTATCTTATATACTCATATTTATCTAATAATTATAGGATAAACTAATTAAATTTCAATTAGTTTAATAAGACCTAATAGATTATTTTATGTTAGATTAAATAAAAATATAATATTTTAACCTAAAATCAACCGTAGTCCTCACTCTTCTGTTCTCCTCTTACAATCAGGCCTTATAATATTTTATACTATATTATTAGATTTTATACTATTGAGCTTTATATTATATGATGTACTAAACAAGGCCTAAAGGTTAGATAAAATTATTTTGGTGGGATAAGTTCCCATCTAATATCTTGCTTAAAAATTGTATAAAGATAAATAATATTAATTGTATTATACTATTCATTTCTTATTTAATGTATCAAATAGAATTTGCCAAGAGGGCATGGAATTTAAATGGTAACTATTAAGATTTAGGATTTTATGCCTTTAATCCTCATTTCTTTTAAAAAAATCCACTACTTGATTCAAGAGACAACATTGTATTATTTATTTTAAGTACATAAGAGATCCAACCTACAACTTGGTCCTTAAACTTGAGCAATATCAAAGCAATAATCATTAATTATTTAGTTATACAAAAGCCATTTTTCTGTCTTGGGATGTGATGTGAATGTCCAATAAGAGCTTGCACCATTGCACACCTTCTGGGAAAGGAAAGAGTTACTAGGATCATATCTTTTGCACCCTTGGCTTCTCAAAATGTATGATTTGCCTAAAACATTTCTAATTTCAAGAAATCTCCTATGATATGTTTAGATGTTTTCGGGCGAGAGGAAAGGGATGGAAAGAGAAGGGAAGGGAAGGAAAGGAGAGGAAAGAGAAGAAAGTGAATGGAGGGAAAATTATTTGCCTTTATTTAGATGTTTAAGTTAAAAAAGAGGAAAAAAGAGGGAGAATGTGAGTTATTTCTTATAATTTAATTCAAAATTAAACTTTTTTCCCTCTTTATCTCCCAATTTGGGGGAAAAAAAATTTTTGGGCTTTGAGAGGAAAGACTCCCTCTCCCTCATTAAAAATCATCTAAACAAGAGTTTGAATTCCTTTTTCCTTTCTTTTCCGTCCCTTTCCCCTCCTTACTTAACATCCAAACATAGCACTGATCAATTATTTGGATAAAATTTTTTATGAATACTTATATAATAGAGTGGCAATTGAGGGTGATGGTGGCCCTCCTAGTGAAGTGGGAACAACACTGGTAATACCGTAATAGTGGTGACGTTACTGTAATAAAAAGATAGGAATGAGTTGTGAAAAATGCATAATGATATCTTTTTCTGAAAAAAAAATATTTCAACATTCTTAAAAATTATAAATTCCTAAAAACATTTTATCTAGCATTTAACTAAAAATGAAACTATTATAGTATTTTCTAAAATAAAAAATATATCTGGGAATCTTAAAAGGGTTCCTTGAATCAAACACCCCACAGGGATTCTGTATGCATAATTACTAGATTCAGATAAATAGCAAGGAAAACATAAGTTTCAAAAAAATATATCTAGCATTTTACGTACGCTAATCATAGGTTTTCCTACAAGAGAAATATATTGGTTTGAATAATTTGTGATATATGTAATGCACAAACAACTGTGGGGACCATTGGGGGGGAGGAGAGGATACTTGATTCGCCTAATATTTTGAAATTGACGAGAATGTTTTAAAATTCTTAAAAATACTTAAACTACTTTTATATTCTATTATAAAGTTTCAAAAAAATATAACTAGCAATATCATCATATTTCTACTCAACAATATTTGACATAATTATTTATCACTCTCCAATTTTGTCCCCTAATCAAATACTTTTATATTTTAATTAAAAAACTTTATTTGGTTGTCAATACTTTATCAGAAAAGGAAGACTGAGACACAGAATTTAAATCCCTTTACTTATTCCTCTCATTCACAGAAATTCTTCGATAGCTCGTACTCAGTTTAGTTGCACTCTCATCTGTTTGTTTATCCCCTCACTGCTTCTTCGTCTGCATCTTCAACTGAGTCAGCAATTCAAACCATTTGGGGATTTAAATTTGATTTTAATTATTTTCATTGAAAGAGTTTGGTAACCCCGAAATCGAGCCTTGGTAGCCGAAATCGTGTGTGTTTAATGGCAACGTTGTTTGCCTTGAAAGTCTTTGCATCGTGTTAAATCCCCCTACCTCCTACCCCGAAAATGCCCCCCTCACCCACCAAAAAAAAAAAAGAGATACGATGATGGAGGTGTAGATATTTATGGGAAAACAAGACAATAATTGAGCCTGCACCACAGGGTCAATGGAGTTGAACTTGTTGAATAATTGACAATGTAGACAAACTTAATGCCAGTGTCCTAATAACAAAGAACAACAGTCAATCTAAACCATTTGTTCACCATTGAACCACAGCTGAGGATGGGATTCGCGCATGCACCAAATACTTGATTGAGGACAACAATTAATTTTCTATTGATATGCTTAGATATTTTCGTCGATGATTCCGTAGATCAGATTACGTTATACCTTGTAATTGCCATTCATAAATTTGCAGCTTTAAATCTAAAGTACAAAAAATTGTTATTTTTAACGATCTTGTGCTAAATGAAGAATTCTGTTAAATGTTTATTACGCATTACTTTCGATTTTTTATGCTTAGAGAAAAGTGAATCGGGAAACTTTGAGACAAAAAAAATATTTGGGGTAGTTTTGACAACAAATATCCTAAGATTTTTTGGAATATTACCTGTAAACCAAACAATAGACAGTCTTGAGAATTGTATGAAATATTATAAAAATTTCTGACCAACCAAATAATTTTGCAAGATTTCTAAGAAATACATAATGACTATTCATTCTGTGAGCCAAACATAAACGTCACCGCAATGCACTACCTTTCGACTTACATCCACACCCTACTCATGAAAAACACAACCAGACCGCACAGCTACTGATCGCTCGTAGTGTAGTAGGGTACGCATCAAAAGGTTGACTATACTGTGTACGAACAATAAACTGTAAAACCACATTTGATATATATAATATATAATATAAATAATATAATATAATTAATATTATTTAATTTTAACAAGATATTAATAATAAATTATTCAATTAAAATAATTTTATTAAACTTTAATTATATAAACTATATAAAAAAATATTTTAATCTTCATCTGTTATAGAATTAAATTTTATAAAATTATTTTAATTAAATATTATATTATTTAAATATTATATAAAAATAAATAATATTATTTTTACGATATTACCTATCTCTCGTACTATAAAAGTACTGCCCAATTTCTGAGCAATCATCCTCATTTAATTTAATTTTTCTTTTATTAAACCACGAGGCTAAGAACTGACACATTTTGGTAAAGCCTACTTTAAGTGGCATACAACGACAGAGGTTGCCATCAGTGACTAGACCAGTTGATGCAGAGATAACGACAGATCAGAAAATTTAACCCAGAAAAGTAAGAGGAACACTAAAACACAAAAAGAAATTCCCAGAACTCCACACAATCATCTGGAGATGAGATTCATTGCAGCTGCTCATAAGATCATCATATCCACAGCTTACCCTAACCAGAAAAAGGAAAAACGAGAAGAAAAACAAAAGAAAAAAAAGAAAAAAAGGAATAGAGGGAGGAAAGAAAGCAGAAAAAAGGGTAAACTTTCAGATGTGATACACAACCAACAAAAAGAAACAATCCCATGCGTCATCAAAAGAAGGGGAAAAACCCAAAAGTTCTCCCGCATCTCAACAAGTGCACATTTCCAAAACGACAATTCATGCTCCTTGACATCATTTCAAATGAACACAAGAAACACTCATAACACAATCATTAAGATGACACTGAGAATCAATCAATATGCATGCACACAATCATAACGAGTGAAAATCAATAAATTAATTTGAGCAGGACAACATAAAAACTAAATCAAGCACAGACAAGGTTGACAAGAGTGTGTTTGTTTTGTGGTTCTGCCACCACTTCGCGGCTTCACAAGACAAGTTTAGGAAGCAAAAAATTTTTACTTCTGGCAAATGCCCGTTTGGGGTTGTGTAGAAACCAAGACAAACATGCTATGAGTTAATATAGGAGCAACTATACATACAAATGTTATTGAAGATCCTACACAAATAGTGGAACAACCCAGAAGTTTCATGGAGAATTACCTGTTGACAACATTTCACCATTTACTTAAGTAAAAACTGTAACTCAGCCAATTTGCTCAAACGCAACATGATGTAACTCATTGCAGCAACATCCAGGATCACTTGACCTTATATAGAAGCTTTACCTAACCATGACAATTTCTTGGGAAAAAGAAAAAAAGAAAAATGAAAGGAAAAACAAAAGAAAAAATGAAAAAAAAAATGCAGGACGATATAAGGCCCCATGTGACGATGGTAAAATATTGACAAACAGTACTGAGCAAACGTACTTATACATAAAACAGAGCTAAGCAACTCCCATTACTTTCAACACTTTATGGAAGAAAAACAGATATGCTCTGAACCATAGAGCATCAGAATCTGACAGCATACCTTCATTTACATAAGAGAAAATCAACTCAGCAAAACTGTTTCTCAAAGCTCCAACAGATTTCACTGTGAATAACCTGCATTTGTTTTGGATAGAACATGCCCACCACACCATAAAACATGAGTAAATGAAAGGAAACCTATGGTTGGCCACGTCAAAGAATGATGCTTGCAACTAAACATGATCATAGTAAGAAAATTCATCGAAGGGCATAGAATCCATATCTAACACAGACTAACTACAGGAAAAGAACTAGAAAATCACAGTAGAAGGTTCAGTTTAACACATAACACTATTGCTACCATTAACCCAAAAAGTTTTAGATGCATCTAATGGGGGATGCTGGCTAAAAGGGTTTCTCCCTACTCACTATCATAATTTCTGAAGGATTTGAAATTAGAAATATTCAGTCTCCGTCAGATTTTAAAAATATATATCAAGACCCAAACATTGTAAAATGCAATTAACTTCAAAAAGAAGAATAGTATAATTAACAAAATAACATTCCAACATACATCAATCAAGCAGTAAAAGCAGCATGATACAAGCGCTGCTTGGTTGGTCATGACAAAAGCAGGACACTTCTTGAAACCTTAAACCATATCAACAGCTCAGGGATTCTATGTCTGATCTTGTTCCAAACCGACCTGCAAAAAGAAATAAACAAGCGAAGATGTTCATAAGCCAACAGAGAATATTCTGGGGACCAAATCAATTAGCGGAAGCACCCTCTGTGAGAACTGCAATTCTACTAAGAAGAACTTAATAAGATCTTGTTCAGGAAACTTAATGAGATTCCTCAAATAGAATGTGCTCTTATCCACAATCAATGATGGGAGCAGCAATCTTCAACCACAGATAAAACCATGATCCATGCAATGCTTTTGTAGTAAGATTATATTCTGGTGACAAGAAATCATATCCGCCTTGGGTGACAGAAAGCTTCTCTCATCAGCCTTTATAAGCGAGGAAACTTTACTTATCCCTGTCTTCTAAGTACTTTATCTGATTCAATAAGAAATAACAGAAATCTTCACTTATGGCTATTCTGTTAGAACTGTTAAAAGCCAAGTAGAATCTTTGAAATCATTTAGATCGACCACTCCTGTAAACCACAGAAAGTAACTAAGCTTTAATAAGTCATAAACGAGGGCAAAATCAAATTTGTTCTATATTTAAAATCATTACCAAGCAGAGTGTGCTTAATATTTTCCACTTCCCACTTCTTCCACGCACATACCCTCTGTATCAAATAAGATTCTTAGATTTTGTAACATCAAACTTAATTAACATCAACATTTGACAGTAGGACTTCCCATACCAGGGTTATCATCAGCTCCCTCATTTTCAGTTGACCTGGCTGAGTTGCAGTTTTCATTTTCAGTAATCAACATCCCATTATCATTCATGTTAGTTGAGTTCTTCACATTTATAATTGGTTCCTGCAAGGCATCTTCATGAAGTTTTGAATTTTCTTCACTAGTAGCATTTTCTCCATCATTCAAATGAATTTCACCTGCAGATCCAGAATCAGATTGCATGGTTCCTTTTGACTCATACTCCTTGAAACTTCTTGGGGATAGCCCACTCCCATCACATTGCTTATGATTTTCTGATTTTGATTTAAAAAGGGTTTTTTCTTGATACTCTGATTTGTCATCTCTAATTCCATATTTATCACTGGAGTGATGCTTGCCCTCAGGGGATTTTGACCTGAATTGTCTGTGTTCAAAATTGCTCTCATCCAAATTTCTATGGGATGAAGTGCCTCCTTTGTCATGCTTGCCTTCTAATGATATTGACCTTGAACGCCTTCTATCACGACGCTTTGATTTCTTATCTTTAGTTTCACCTAATTTATCTTTAGAACGATGCTTTCTTTCATCAGATTTTGACCTGGTCCTTTTAGTATCATGATCCTTTGACTTTTCATATTTGCTTTCATCGTCTCTTTCATCAGTTTGACCCCTATTTTCTGGAGATCTTGATCTGGAGTGCCTTTTATCACTACGTCTTGACCTTCTACTTCTGTCTTCATCCAATTTCTCAAGCAAGCGGTGCTTATCATCCACAGATTTTGACCTGGACCGCTTCTTGTGCCTGGATCTACTTTCATCCACTCTTCTTGGGGATGATCGGCTCTTTCTGTGAGGCTTTCCGTCCACAGATACTGACCTGGACCTCCTCCTTTCTCTATGTTTAGATTTTTCATGCAAGATGTCTTCATTTTTGTTATATGAGGGAAGCCTATCATCTGAAGATCTTGACCTTGAGCGCCTTCTGTTTCTTAGTTTGCTTTCATCAATCTTTGGAGATGACCTACTTCCTCTGCGATGACTTGGGGAGCCAGGATCAGCACATGATGGTTTCCTTCCTCTATGAGGTGAACTTTCTCTGTGACGTTTTGGAGAAATGGACTCAGCTCGATATGATTTCCTCGTATGAGGGCTCACACTCCTACTCCTGTTTCTTCTTGAAGCAGATGAATAATGATCAAGCAATCTATCTGAATCTCGTCTTCTGTGTCTATTACTGTGTTCCCTAATGTCTCTATAGGACCGCCATTCCTTTTCATAACTCGAATGATGATGGGACCTCAATGGTGACCTAGACCGACGATCCTTAGAATAGCGAGCAGGTGAGTAGGAACGAGACCTCCTCCTTCTCCGGTTATTGACAGGAGATCTTGACTTTGATCGAGATCTTCCACGAGGAGGGGAAGGTGATCTGCAAATGGAAATTGAATTTTAGATTTAGAGAGAGAACTCTGTAATGAAAAGCAGCACATGATAATGAAGGATACAAAAAATCTAGAGATTCATAAGGACAAGATTTTGTCACCATAATTTATTTAAAAATAAAGAAACCATTATCAATGATAGACTTGCTGACTGCCAGGTCACCAACAAGATATTCCCTTTTTCCAACCGAAGACAACTGTTTATTATAAATAAAAATAATTTAGTAAGCTCCAAATCTTCTTACATTTTTTTATTCCTCCTGCCCTTTCATAGCTTCTGCATACATACTCCTATTATGTTGCTAGAAAACTTCAGAACTTCATTTAATTTTAAAATTTCAACCTCTCTGTGGATCAAAACCTATAATCCAGGAGGTCCTGTCGGTCCAAGGAGGGTATTTTTGTTAGTCATTAAGTCATGTGCTCAATTACGTATTTCAATTGAATTTCATATCCAAGTGAACAAAACCTCTTTTATGAAAAGTCTCTTGTTTCTTCACAAATAAAGAGAGCAGACCAAGTAACATGGAATCCTCCTCAATGTGTCACTTGCCTCCTCTAGTATTGCTGTTCCACCTGAATCCACTCAGTAACTTTGCAATACAAAAGTAAGTGGTTCATGTCCCCACTATTCCTTATGCACAAAGAGCAACCACCTCCCTTCTCAGCCTATGTACCATAAGTATCCTATCCTTTAACTGCAATCCAAATGCAAAAGTGATTTAAAAAAGTGTTGCTTTTCCTGACCAAGTCCCCGGGAAATAATCTGGAATTCCTTGACAAGCCCCGTAAAAAAGCTCCAAACTGAAAACATATCTTTGTTACCTATATCACAATTAAGTCTATCATCTGCTGTGACATTAGTTTTCTCTAATTGTTTAATAACCATTCAGACATATATGCTAACAAAAAAGAGCAACTCGAATTTTTTTTGTTACGATAATTTTAAAACACTAATCACACATATAGGAAACACGGTTTTCATTTGCTTCAAGATTTCGTTAACAAACATTTTAAGCTATAAATGTATTATTCTACACTAACTCGATATTAACAGTGTAATAATATATTGTGCTACTTGACCCCATACTTTGGCACATGAAAACTGCAAGCTTCTAGTTATAAGCAAATGTAGGGTAGATTCTGTTAAATAAAGCATTAGTCAAAGGAAAGACTGTCACTGAAAAACTAGAAAGAATGTGAAGGTGAAAAATGGCTACACTCCCATCAGCCCCAAAACGGCAAAAGAAGAGAAAGAAAATATAAAAGTAGTTTGAGTACAAGATCTGTGTTATGGCAGAGCCTTATAATGGGAAAGAGTTATCATTTGCTTTATTGGCAACTTTACAACCTTATACATTTCAGTATTTCATGCATCATTGTTCGATTTGTAACTTAAGCTATTACAAGCATCAGATGATACGAGTTCATGATGCTCATGTTGGACATGCACGTATTAAAAATAAAAAAATAAAAACTTGATCAGTGGCAACTTTATAAAATTCAGAAAGAAATTAAACAAATAGCACCAGTAGAATATATTCTCCTCTAAATCAAACCTGGATTTCTGTTTTGTCTCCTTCTCTTCGCTTTCAACTCCATCGGCTTTCAATTTCTTACTTATTTCTGCAGCTCGGGCTGCTGCTAACTCTGTGGCAGATTTCATGGTTGCAGCTCGGTTAGCGGCCTGCTGTGCAGTCATGGTTTGTTGCATAAGCAGTGCTTGCTGGAATTGCATCTGTTGCATTGCAACAGCTTGCTGCATCATCAAAGGAAGAGAGGATGAAGCCATTGAAGTATTCAAAACAGCTGGTTTCTGTGGAAGTGACTTTGCCATCTCGACATTCAAAGGCCGTCCCCCAACGTCTATGTTATTTAACGCCAGAGCATCAGTTGCCTCTTCAGGTTTTGAGTATTCTATATAAGCAAAATGCTTTGAATCAGTGATTGTACATTCAACAACAGTGCCACAGAAGCCAAAGAGTTGTTTTAGCTGTTCCACCGTGAGAAGTGGGCTAAGATTGCTAACTTGAAGAGTTTTCTTCAATGCATCAGCCTTACTAGCTTTGTCAGGTGAACCTGATTGTAGGAGTAACATCATTTGTCAGACAAATCCAGGAAACAGTTAAAAGGACAAAGAAAAAAGAAAAGAAAAAAAGTCACAATCAAAGAAAAAGATAAATCAAGTAATCAACAAGGGAGAAAAGCATTCATCATAATGAGAGCGATGCCAGGAATAATATACCCCAATACAAGACAAAATTAATATAGCACACAGCATACCAGAAGAATCTTTTGCCGACTGAGCTTGCACCTGAGCTGCATGGGCTTGAAGGGCCTGGGCAGCAACTATTGCCTGAGCAGCGGCCATTGCAGCAGCAGAGGGCGCCATAGGAGCTTGGCTAAGTGTCCCCATTGAGGTTGTCGCAGCTAAGGCAGTCATTAGCAAATTATGAGGTGGGTGATTCAACTTACAATCAACTTTTGCACACCGCCCATTGAGATAGTCACGACAAACTTCCCCTAGTGATGCCCCAATTCCTGGCAAAATAGCACCCCCAGAAGCTCCAGCAACAACACCTGGAATCATTCCCAATAATCCTGGGAATGCCCCAGAAACAGACCCAGAGTAATTCGGCATGTTGGGCATAGTTTGATTAACCAGATTTGGAAATGAAGATGCAGGAGCTAAACCCAGCAGCCCTCCACTGCTATTACCTACAACAAAACAAATCAAATATCTTCAAAATTGGCCACCATGAAGATGACTACCAACCTAAAAACAGATATATGTGCAGCAAAATGGTCATCTTTAATTTAAAAATACGACAAATTGTGCACAGACAAAAATGTAAAGAGACACAGTTCAAGAATGTAAAAGCTGAAGGTTAGCAAAGCTTGTTACCCCAAATTAAGGGAATTTTCTTTTCCATGTATGTATATACAAAACTTCAATCTCTCTCTCACTTGTCACTCATTTCTATTAGACCCTTGAGTTCCCACTCATCGTTAAATAAAAGGCAACCAAGTAGACCTGCTAACCACAAACAACTCAAAAGAATTATATCGCAAGCAATACATAGGGCTCGTTTGGATAAACTTATAAAAAAAGTACTTCTTTATATATCTTATTTTAGTAAATCTTTTTTTTTAAGAAAAAGTAATTTTGTATTTGGATACAATATTTAAGAAGTAATTTTTAAATAATAAAAAAAATTAAGTTTGTTTGGATAAAAAAAAAAAAACACTTAATTTATATCAAAATTGCTGAAAAAGACATCCAAATGCAAAATATGATAAGTTATGCTAGATATAATTAAATGGGCTAACATAATAAAAACGGTGAGATTTTTAAGTATGTCATGATAATATCGTCATAGAAAATGAGACATAAGGTAATAACAGCATGTCTAATTGTGTACCCAAAGGCTTAACAACATGTTCCTAATATTGTTCTATTTTACTTTCTCTAAGTGGTATAGTCATTGAAATCAGGATTCAATTTAAAATATTAGGACACAATGACTTAAAGTTGCGTTATTTAAATGTAATTCATAGAATTAACTAAAGAGATTTATGTAAATAAAGTTTATAAGAAAGAAAAAGAGATTATATAAAATTTAATTTTTAATAAAGGTAAAGGATTTTTTTTGATAAAATTATATTAAAAACCACTTCTCTTTTTAGGTTTCTAAAAAAAAGGTAAATTAACATTTTTTTTTACTTTTATTTTTTTTTAAGTTATATCCAAACATATTTGAAAATGTGTTAAAGCACTAAGCGCTTTTTCTAAAAAAACTATATATTCAAACAGACTCATATTCATCAAAATATAGAAAAACTAAACATTAAAGTAGAAGGTTTGTGCAAAAACATTTTAGGCAGGGGAGGGAGGGTGGAGTAATGATCAATACCTGCACTGAAAAACACAGGGAATGGACTGCCCATGATTGGCTTGCCATTACACTCAACACTGACCATATAATTCCCTCTCTTCGGCACCACATAAGTAATAGTATACGTTCCATCACCCATATCCTTGACCATCCCTTCTTGCTCCGACCCTCCAACACCCAATCCCGGTGACACTTTCACCTTGATCTGCGCCCCCCCGGTTGAAACCTTTCTCCCATCAGCATCTTTAGTCACCACCATAAATGAGGATGGAGCACAAGCTGTTCCACCCGCAATCCCAGTACCTGCTGCTGTGCACTTTCCAGGATCCACTGGCCCGATCGGCTTCTCCGACAAGTCCTCAGCTTCTTCAGATTCACTGTCCGATTGAACAGCCACCTTTTCGCGACTTTTCTCTACATCCTTGAATGTTGCTTCAAAAGCAGCTTTGGCTGCCGCGGCTTTCTCAGCCTCACTCTTGAGCTTCGCCTCCTCAGCTTGCTTCATCCAAACCGGTTTCGCAACAGCCAAGCTTCGATCAGCCATCAACCCTAGTTTCGAAAAGTGATGAATATCAAATTAATACCTAATTAAAAATCAAAAACCTTCAATAAAAACCGTTCAACTCAACGTCATTCAACTTCCTTTGACAAGAACAAAATATCAAACAAGAAACCCTCGTATTAGGGGAAAAAAAGCCCTACTCAATTAAAAAAACAAAAAGGATAATTTGATGTTAAATGCGGAGTTATTCCAAAACGTAAGCCATAAAAACGCTGATATCTTAAGACATCAAAGATTAATTTTCCAGATTTCGAAGAATAAACACAATAAAACGTATATAAAAATCTTGGTAAAATTTGAGAAAGAGGAAATCGAGATTATTGTTACAGCTTCACAGAAGATCGGAGAGCAGGAGAAAACGGGAAGAGAAAGAAATTTTCTTACACTTTCTCAGTAACCAAACGGGAGATTAAAGAGAGAACGGAAGAGTTAAGGGGGGCTCGTACCTCTTCTGTGACGGCCAAGTTTGGTTTGGGGTCGGAGGTTTTGGTCTTTTTTCTGATTGCTGAATGGGACGGGGATATATAGGTGGTATTTTATTGGGGGCTAATAAATAAATAGTAATCAGGGCAAAAAACATATAATATATAAATATTAAGAGAAAAAAAATAAGGAAAATGTGGCGTGGAAGAACAAAATTTGAATGTTTGTGTTAGTTTGATACCAATAGTTATCTTTAAATTGAGGAGAATCGAGAAAAAAAAAAGAATAAGGGAGCTTATTTTAAATATTTAAAATTTAAAATTTTAAAATAAATTTTTTTTTCTTCTATTATCCTTTAATCTAAACATATCCAAAAAAATATTAATTTTAACCCAATATATGTTTTCAAGTTTAAGTGGTATCAAGTTCTTTTTAAGAATTTCTAAGCAATTCTCATTCTTAAATCTCATTTGTAATTAAAAAAAAAACTAGATATGAGTACTATAACTCAAGTGACACTATCTCTTCAAAGACTATTTGATTATGTGATTGAATTCTCTCTAGGTCTCTTTACTAGAATTTTAACATACTCTCTATCTCCCCACATTAGGTCTTAGTTAGACCTTATTTGTAATTAAACTAAAAAGATGTAGGGATGCACTTATTCAAAGAATAAATATTCTCACACTTATCCTATTAAATAATTTTTTATAGACGTTGAACTTTATCGATCTAACCGTTAGAGAAAAAGTTCTTATGGTGTTCATCTAACTTTTTTATTTTAACATATAATATATATTTCAAAATATAAGTAAATATCAAGTATTAGATTACATACCTATGAATGTTTGATTTATCTTAAATTTGATATACATAATTATCACAATAACATCACATGATTTAACAATTGAATTAATAAAACTCGCACTCCATAAAAAGTTATTCAATAGTGTAAATGAACAAGACTTACTATTGGAATAATTGGATAACCACCTAATAAAAATTTCAATTTTAGTTCCTCAAAATCAACAGTGTTAAGGGAGAGTAAATCCCTTCCCTAAGTGAAACTGAGATGCACTCTCACACTGACCTTGTGCATGTAATAATTGAACACTCTATATATTGCTTGGTAATAGTAATGAGTTTTTGCTTAGGTTGCTGGAAAAATGAAAGAAGTGAGAAAAAGGTTAGATGGCTTTCTCAAATAGTCCTATATAAATATTTGTGTTATGACCAAAGAAATTTTGTCATTTACATTTTTAGTGAGAGATGTAAGGAATTTTGGGATTTTAATCTCTTACACCCTTTTCTTTTTATCTTGCATTTTCTTTTTCCAAATTAAATAAAAAATTTGTTTATCATGCCATTTTAATTGTCTGATATGCATGCTATCGTAAAGGCTTGTGTTGTATGGGTTAATTCATTAGTTGAGCAGGTAACTAGTGTTCAATCATTATAGTGCAAAATTGCTAGGAGAAAGAATAATAATATCTTTATAGGAACTTGCCCTCAGTTTCATTGCAACATTGAAGGTTTAGTTTCATGCATAGGCTCAACCTAACTCAGGCTCGAATATGGTTGGATATTTTATGTTGGGTGGGGCCAAGCTTAAAAAATTAGCTTAGTCAATTAAAATTTCGGGATGAGATCAAGCCAAATCAAACTTGATCCATATATGTACATTCCTAACTGAACCACTGTACATTTTGATGTTTGAGTTTTTTATTCTCGAAAATCTTAATTTTATTGCTATCTTTAAGCTTCTATATTTGTTTTATGGAAATTATGATATATTAGTCACTAATTATTCATGCTATATCAAGTTTAAGAGCACAAGTAACATAGTCTATAAGTCATTTTTATTGGACTATTTTTCAATTAGTATTATCTCGACTACTTAACTATTTTGAACTATTACCAATATTATATGTTAATCATAATGTTTATGACCTATATAATCATTTGAATCAACTTACAACGTTACACTAGCTTAAGTCTTAAATGTACAATTTGATCAAAACAAAATATCATGCTTTGTTTCTATTCAGTGATTGCTCTTATTTGATCTTGCTAGTAGTATTGGTTTCAATATATTATTGGTTCCTATTATTTGCTTTTTAACCATCTAAATATCTATCACAATTTGTCTGTCTTTGTCTATTCTTTTATCAAAGTTAGTAAGGGATTGGCTTAGTGGTTAAGAATGGCTACTTCATATTTTGGTTACTTGGGTTCAAATTTTGATACAACACTTAGAAGAATTAATTGTCTAAATGTACTAGGTTGATGTAGGGAATGTGCCATTAAGATCGCTTGGGGAATGACTTAATCTTAGATGACACAAAAGTTAACTCAAAAATACCAAAACTGTACAACCAACAAATAAAGTTGGCATCTTTAGCTTCTCCTTTGTTCCATATAGTGCCTCAATTGTTGATTTTCCAAGAGTGCATTTATTTGAATCGATAAGTTTTGAGAATTGATTTTATTTGTAACTAAAATTTTAAGTTTTTTGAAATTTATAAAATTAGAATTAATTTGATTTAAAAATCTATTAAATTTAATTTATATATATTTAGAAATTCACTCAAATTTAGTTGGATTTGAATAGATTTAATTTGATTTTAATTCAATTGATAATTTTAGAATTAGATGCTATGCAACCTGATCGTATGATCTCAAGATTTTTATTTAGTTTGCGTGTCATGGTCATAGATGTGATTGATGCATATACAAATGTGCAAACATTTTATTGTTGCAAGATTTTAATGTACGTTTGGTACCATGGAAAGGAAGAAAATGAAATTGTAATATCAGTAAAAATGAAAATGAGAATATAATAAGTATTCCAAAAATGAAAGTAATGACATTTCTTCCAATATGATATGAGTATTGAAGCTCTAAATGACCCTTAAGATCACCCTTAAGGAATAGAATCATTTTCTACCAAACAAGAGAATAAGAATATCTCATTCCGATTCACATTTCATTCTTTTCTTTTCTATCATATGAAACGAATCCTTGCACTTGCAAACAAAGAAAGGTGATATGCAGTACCTAAAAACAATAACTTAATGGCTTGAAGGTCTAATAGCAAGATTGTAGAAGGAAGGGTTTGGATTTTCCTAGATGGATTAATTTAAGCATTCTAGCCAAATAAACATATCTGGATGGAGATTTAGACTAAGGAAACTAAAGTTATTTGAAGAAAAAATTTAAGAGACACAACACAAATCTCTTGGTCAAAGTTCTTTTAATATAAATTCTTTCTTGATCATCATTTATTTAATTGATCACGTAAAATAGAATTAAATTTGGGTTTCAAGTCAACAATAAGCCATTATTTGACATAAAATTAAGCTATATCAGCCAAAACAAGAGGAAACCTCCCAAAGCTGGAACTCATACATGGACCTAACTAAATATTTGACTATAGGACCAAATTGGCAAATTTTTAAAATACCCCTGATAGAGAAAATGAATAAAAACTGAGAAAATTCATATATTTAGACAAGCTCAACTTTGAATTTGGTTTACCCCTTCAGGAATGGTATTTTCCAGACTTCCCTTGCTTATAGTTTTTATGAAATATTTGGTTGTGTATTTAAAAAGATTTCTAGTGAGAGTTGAAATTTGCTTTCATAAGATGCTTAATTATTTTGTTTATGCATAGATTGCAGTGAACATTTTAAAGGTTTATTAATAACACTAGATGGATATTAAAAGCAATAGTAAGCATAAGTCACTGTTTTGATGATTGAGCCTCCAGCAAGATAATTTCTTTAAAATTGAAACCTAATGAATCTTAATATTGTAAATTAACTAGACAATTTATTGTTGCTTGCATTTTTTCTCTTCTCTTTATATATATGCTGTTGAATGTATTAGCTTCTACGTAAACTAGTCTACCCCATAAAGAAATAAATGTGCTAGCTAGAATAAATGCACAGAGTTAAGGTAACAACACTGATAGAAGATATATGTACATAAATAAGCTATAAAGGTATTAAATGTAAATACATACAAACACTAATATACAACAAAGAACATATATTGAAACATAAAACATATATTCGTTTATGAAAAAAACAATTAAGTTACAAAAGTAATAACGAAACATTCATCTACAAACATATACATATCTATTTACATTTATTTACGCCATCATTGGCTTATCTTTCTTGTTCATGACTCTAGTTGGGAGAGCAAATTTTAATTGTCTTCCAAGCATGTCAACCATGTCGTTACATTTTGTCAAAATAATATTGTTTTGTAATTTTTTTAAATTATATTTGTAATTCATTAAATCAAAGCTTAAAATAAAGTAAATGTACACTTTGTAAGAATTCTTATCAATTCTTCATATATCTTTACATAAATAAATTCTTGAGTTTTATAGTACTACAAATAATATTACAATGACATACATGTTAAATATTTAAAATAGCAACTAATGTAATCATTTTTAGATAGGTTCTTGTAGATTACAAATATTTTATTGGGCATGGAATTTCTTAGTTGTACAAACTATCAGTTTCAATACATTAACATCCAGCATAGAGTTAAATTTATGTTAGATGCAAACTTTTGCATGAATATTGCGACAATTATTTAAACGTTGCCATTTTCTTGTTTCCTGTTTGTTTTAAATAATTGCATTAAATTTTGCTTAAAGAAGCAAATACTAGAAACTATAATCACTCACTCCATAAAGGATATTAATTTTATATTTTTTTTTAGTAAAAAAATTATGCAAAAAATTGCTCATGCAATTTCAAATTTGGAGAGGGTAGGAGTGGTATAGGTAAACCCTCTCCAAACTAGTAATTCCAAATTTTGAACCCCTGACATTATAAATAAAGTTTGCCTAGGGCGTAATCTACTTGCCCTGTACCAATCACACTTTGGTTTAATTTTACATTTTCAATTGTTTACCTACAAAAGCATATATATTATATTATAAAAATTATATCGTACTGTTGAAGCACTAAAAATACGTCATACTGTTCAAGCACTAAAAGTACACAATTACAATATTTTGAGTGTTATTCCTTTAAGTTGACAATTCTCTCTTGAAAAAGTTTCATAGTTGAGTTTATAGAGATACTCTTTGACTAGTAGTCCCACTTGGTAGTCATCCTTCTCCAAAGAGATCTCCTAATGCCCAAAGATTAGTTGAGCAGCCTCCTTTCAAGGATTTAAAATCTTTGGAGGTAATTCTTTGGGTGGGCCTCTCCCTATCCCTCTAGAATATCAGATATGTCACTGGCGCCCTGACCAATAATATTGGAGTAATATATCCGGAATAGCATTTTTGATAAAAAAAAAAAAAAAGTTTCATAGTTGAGTTTTATTTGCTACTTCCGTGATTCCCTATCAATAATGTCAAATTAAGTTGCATTTTTTAACCAATTACATAATTAATTTTTAAAAGTGGGTAGCTAGATTTAACATTACTATCAATTGGATGAAAGTTGACGAGTGATTGCTCATCCTTCCATGTGTTCCAAAACATATCAAATTCTCTCTCCTACAAATGATTTTTTTCTTCTAAATTTTAACGGAGATGGTTAAGAAAAAAATACAGCACATTATTTACCTGTTTGTCAAAGTATATGTCTAGATGCTCTCTTTTCAATCCCTTACATAATTGGAAGATCTTCATGAATCTTAATTCATTTATACATTATGATCTATGTGAAAATATATTTCTAGTTTAATATAGGATTAGGAATGCAACGTTATACAAATACGCAAAATTTATATACTTTGGAAAAATATAAGGGCTGATATAGTGATAACAAAACATCTTTGAAAACATTTCTAATTTACTCCTTGTCTCTCTTTCTATTTTTCCTTATTTAATTAAAATTTTGGTGCTTGGTTAAGAAATGCCTCTTGATAAAGAGTGTACATTTGTCCATATATGATTGAAATATGTTCTGGATGATAAATCTCTACAACATAGAGAATGGTCTATGGACTTACTAATTGTTAATGTGAAACTCAATTTCACATGAAACTACTTTTCTAATAAGGTTGAAGGAAGTCTTGCACTCTGTTGTTTTGAGTTTGATTCATTTATGAATGAAATTTATTCAGATTTGATTAGTTTGATGTTATGTTTGTTAGGAGAATAATATATGCATGTGAAACTTGGCTTAATATTATGCTCAATTGAATTTTCTTTTAATAAGAAAACTAAAAGAAATAATGCAAAGCTTAATTTGAAGAAAAAGAGTATTTATGTCACAACAGTTAAGCACAAAAAATTGTTATAGTTGAAGCTGACATTTTATTCTACATGGGAAGGTATTTATGTAAAACAAATAATGTAAAAAATGAAAGGCATGACTATTTTTGTAGTATTTTTACATATAATGGAAATTATGTTCAAAAACCTCTCAAAAAATAAATCAAAATGTTAATTTTGGTAGAACAATAATGACTTGAGGTAGGGATGGCAAAAATCTCCGCACCAGTGAAAATTCTTAGGAAATATCAGGGACGGGATAGGAGACGTGTACCTGTTTATTAAATGAGGACAGGAGCATCAATCAAATTATCTATCCTGTAAGTACCTGCATACATGGAAATTTTTTTTTAACATTTTACATATATTATGATTTTTCATTTCTATGAGATGGCATAGGAATTTATATTTTCTTATTATTTTACAATGATTTTTTTCTAGTAAATGAGTTTATAACAATAAAGTTGTTAAAATAAATTTATATCATTTAAATAATAAGTATTTATGTAAATTAATTATTATAAAATATAATTAAACTTGACATATTATTTTTATATATTATTTTAATTTAATAAATATTTTAAATTATTAGACAAAATTGTGGTATATCAAGCTATATTTTATTTATTCAAGTTTTTTAATTTTTTACTTTTAAAATTTTATTTTAAATTATTAGATACCTATGAATATTTGCCTCCCCATAAGAATTATAAATGAGTACTTAGGAGAGGGAGGAGAGGGGTGGGGTGGGGGCATAGATAGGGAGAGCACTCTCTCTCCTGTAGTGTAAAATATTAAAAAATATTATTAGACTCAAGTGATATATCTTAATTGGTTTTAAATAAATATATTAGTTAAAGGGCTAAATTCTGATTGATTAATATGAGAAGTTGTTTCTTACTAAAAAACTAATTGCACACTTGATGGGAGTGAGTTAATAAAGGGGAGTTTTTGTACTTTAGTAAAACTGTTCCTATCTTTGCCTATAAGAGTTTTACATTTTCCTCTCTATCATTCAAGAACGACGTAAAAGAAAAGAGAGTTAAGGGATAGATACACAATTTTTCTTCTTAGCGATTCTTGAAGACATTAACTTTCTCTCTTCACTCAAGATCTTGGTCATGAATCAAGGTAGGCATCTCTATCCATTCTTATTTGTGGGAATTATGGATTTCATGATTGTATGATGTTAATGATAGTTTTCTATTAATTGAGAATTTCAAAAAGTTATAATTTACATTTGGTACCAGAGCATAGGTTGTGAAATTTATGACTTTCCATTGATGATGGTTGATTTTTTCTTAATTTGTATGAACCGTAGCTGTAAAAAATTAGGTCTTTTTAATTAAATTATTTTACTACACAATGTGGATAAAATTAATGTCATATTAGCTTCAATTGTTATAATTTATGGTTTTTTATTGAATTGCCGAACATTATCGCACATGATCGTGCGTTGAAGATTTTTTTTATTTATTTATTATTTGGCTTCGGTACCATGGCTGCCAAATGAACGTGCACTTTTATGTTCAAAAGCTTCACCTTTTTTTATTAATATATTATTTGGCTTCGGCATTGTTTCAGACTAGATTTAAGGGTTTAGGAATACCTAAAATTCAACCAAGGTATATAATGATCGGTTGCCTGCTTCATTGACTAAGGTAGGGGCATACCTACAAAAGACACTCCAATGCTTAAGTTAGAGGTGGCACTAATTTGCAAGTATGCGATAGAAGGTACATTTACCTAAGGAGTAGACTCCTTTATATAAGCAAGGCAACTTAGTGTATTCGGAAGATGATTCTTTCAAGATAACGATAAGTCTCTTTATTAGGCTTGTATTTGTATTTATCTTAATACTTTAGGATTTTATCCCTCGTTAACCGATATACTTATTTGTGTTGATATAATTGTTCACCCTATCACTTTTGTTGGGCCCAGTAATATTTGTACTAAACATTGCCCCCAAGTCGATGTTTTGTTATCTTGACAAGATTTCAAGTTGTTATCGATATTGTGCCAAGGTGTTGGATAAATCTATGCTCGTTATCTACAACGACATCCCAAGGCTTTCATTTCAAAGTGACCGGGTTACGGTTCTATGCCCCTATATTTTGTAGTGGCCATGTGTCAAGCAAAGGTTTCACCTAACCCATTTATTGTGCCATAGCCAATTTTAGGTATTGCACTATAACGATTACTTTTTGGGTTTTTTAGGATAGTTTTTACCATACTACCCTCAAGCCTTTAAATGTGAAACAGAAAGGTTACTTTCTCTTTTGTTTATAAAAGAGCTATTCCATTTCTTATTCTTTCTCCTTCATTTTATAAATCCTTTACTTAACTCAAGACGGCATGAAGCGGCTCGGTGGGTTTGTAGTTATGAACCCGTCGTAGGGTTACATATTGTAATTTTTGGGAATTATTATCCCGTTACCCTATTCAAAGCTGCACGAAGTGACTTAGTGGGTTTCGTTATTGAGAGCCCATCGTGGGGTTCCACACTATACTTTTTAAAAATTATTATCCCATTGTCCGACTCAAGGCTGCGCAAAGCAGCCCAGTGGGTTTCATTGTTAGGAACCCATTGTGGGGTTCCACACTATACAATTTGAGGATTATTATCGCATTACCAGATTCAATGTGACGCGAAGCGGCTGGTGGGTTTCGCTGTTAGGAACCCATTGTGGGGTTCTACACTATACATTTTAGGAATTGTTATCTAGTTGCCTGACTCAAGGTGGCACGAAGTGGCCAGGTGGGTTTTGTTGTCAACATCTCGACTGTAAAAGATGTTGTCAAGATTGAGTTGACCGTGGTCATATCGGCAAACAATATGCCTAATGTAGTAGTTGCAACTATACTGATGAGGTGTAAATCTTGGTTTGAGTATATTGTTCTCATTTTTGAGTTTTACATCTTAAAGGACTTTAGTATCTTCTTGGATTTATACCTTTTAGGCAACGTTTATCTCCTTTTGAGACTTTACTTCTTAGAGAACTTTAGTCTCCTTTTGAGTTTATGTCTCTTAGATAACGTTTGTCTCCTTTTGATACTTTAATTCTTGGAGAACTTTAAGTTCCTTTTTGGTTTATGCCTCTTACGTAACATTTGTATCCTTTAAGACTTTACTTCTCGGAAGACCTTAGTCTCCTTTTAAATTTATGCCTCTTAGGTAACGCTTATCTCCTTTTGAGACTACTTCTTGAAAAACTTTAAACTCTTTTTTGAATTTATGCATCTTAGGCAACGTTGGTCTCCTTTTAAGACTATTTCTTAGAGAGCTTTAGGCTCCTTTTTTATTTATGTTTCTTAGGCAATGTCTGTCTCCTTTTGAGACTCTATCTCTTATAAGACCGTAGTCTCCTTTTGAGTTTATGACTCTTAGGCGACGTCTGTTTCCTTTTGAGACTTTACTTCTTGGAGGACTTTTAATCTCTCATTCAATTTGTGCCTTTTTGGCAATGTTTATCTCCGTTTGAGTCTCTACTTCTTGAAAAACCTTAGTCTCTCTTTCGATTTATGCCTTTTGGGTAACGTTTGTCTCCTTTTGAGACTTTACTTTGTGAGAACTTTTGTCTCCTTTTAAGTTTATGCCTCTTTAGTAATGTTCGTCTCATTTTGAGACTCTAAGTCTTGGAGGACTTTAGTCTCCTTTTGAGTCTATGCCTCTTAGGCAATGTTTGTCTCCTTTTGAGTGTCATTCTCTTGGAAGACCGTAGTCTTCTTTTAGGAATTTATCGCTTGGAGGACCGTAGTTTTCCTTTTGGATTTGTCCCTCTTAGGTTTTCACCTTGATCTTGGGTCCCCTCTTACTTTTCCTCTTGAATTTCTCTTGGGTTTTCACCCAAGTTTGCACCAAGATTCCTTTTGGGGGTTTTTTTTTTTGGGATTTCTTGAGTTTTTATCAAAATGGTTTCGTTTATTTTATGGTTAAGGAACTCTAGTAGCATTGTTAGTAGCAAATGCTTCAACCCTTTCATGATTTGCCATGATGATAATGGTCGTTGGGAATAGGATTTTATCGTATTCCCACATACAGTGCCAATGTTTCGGACTAGATTTAAGAATTTATGAATACCTAGAATTCAACCAAGGTATATAATGATCTGTTGCCTGCTCCATTAACCAAGGTCTGGGTATACCTACAAAAGGCACTCCGATACTCAAGTTAGAGGTGACACTAATTTGTAAGTATGTGATATTTACATGAGGGGTAAACTTTTTTATATAAGTAAGATAACCTAGTTTATTTAGAAGAGGATTCCTTCAAGATAGCGATAAGCCTCTTTATTAGGCTTGTCTTTATATTTATCTTAATACTTTATGATTTTATCTCTTGTTAACCGATATGGTTATTTATATTGACATAATTATTAACCTTATCACCTTTATGGGGCCCAGTAATATTTGTACCAAACAAGCACCATGGTTTCAATTCCCACTTATGAACGTGAACGTGCTTGTGCATTAGCTTTATGACCTTTTGTGTTTTATGGTTTCGGCAACCAAGTGCAAGAATGATCGTAATAGGCATTAAAAAAAGGAAATTTATATTATATATTATAATTGTTTATGAAATATTTAAATTTTGGAATTAATATATGCTAGATTTGTTAATTACCAAAGTGGTCAAATCTTTAAGTTGATTTAATTCCAAATTAAATGATGGTTACATGCCAATTACTCAAAAATTGATGCTATGAATGACATGATAATTATTAGTTTATGGGTAAATTAGAGTTCATTGTTATAAGGCATTTGTGGATCACCCAAAAGTTGATTAGTTGTCCTTATAATTAATGGACATGATTGTTGGTAGTGTAAGTGTACTATTAGTTTTATTTATATATCCAAAGATAATAAATATTTCTAGTTTGCGCATGTATCATTGCGAGATATTGTTAAATTTGTTAACATCATTAATTATGCTTGTTGTTGTATGTTAATGTACCACCCAAAAGAGAACATTAATATACATTGAATGTTAAAGTGATTTGTTGTCTAAATCTGTATAGTATGTTAATTTATGACTCAAAGTATTAATGTTAGGCATATGTTTATTGCAGTATCTGTTTCTATCTCTTTACATTTGCATGCTTCATTTGTTTCAGTCTCTAATGGGCTGAATTTATCTGATTGGATCGAACAAGTCCAATTTCACCTTGGTGTGTTGAATCTTGATTTGGCACTCCCAGTTGAAAAGTTTGCTGCTATTACTACTGCTAGTAGCAATGAAGAGAAAGCCCATTATAAGGCTTAGGAAAGGTTAAACAGACTGAACCTGATGTTTATGCGAATGAGCATAAGAAACAACATCAAGTTAACTCTTCGTAAAACTGAAAGTGCTAAAGAATTCATGAAGTTTGTGGAAGAGCATTCATAAACTACTGAGAAGTCTCTTGCTAGGACATTAATAGGTGCTTTGACCACATGAAGTTTGATGATTCTTGTACCATGCATGAACATGTCATTAAAATGACAAATATTGCAGCAAGACTCAAGTCCTTGGGAATGGAAGTGGATGAGAATTTCCTTGTACAGTTTATTTTAAACTTATTACCGCTTGAGCATGGCCTATTCCAAATGAACTATAACACTATCAAAGACAAATGGAATGTATATGAATTGCATAGTATGTTGGAGTTAGAAAGAAAGCTGGAAAAAAATATAGAAAGGGACAGGGACCACTAAAGATCAATGAATTCTTTGTCAAAATCTAGAATGAGGAGTTAAACAATGACAAAAGTAATTTCTATGGGAAATCTGGAAACTTCCAAAAGAAATACTCGAAACGTAAGGCTTGGTTCGAAAAGAAATGCAAGCTTAATACTTACGTATGTTTCAAATCAAATTTAACTGAAGTTTCTCATAATACTTGATGAATTGACTGTAGATGTACAACTCATGTTTTTAATACAAAGTAGGGATTCCTTTCAATCCAAACCATAAGCCCAAATGAGAAGTTCATCTTCATTAGGAATAAAGTGAAAGTTCCAGTGGAAGCTGTCAAGATTTACCGCTTAATCCTAGACATTAGACGTCATTAAGATTTGTTTGAAACTCTTTATGTGGCTAGCATCTCTAGGAATTTAGTTTCTTTATCTAAACTTGATGTTGCTAGATACTCTTTTAAGTTTAGTAATGGATGTTTCAATTTATTTAAGCATACCAATATGATTGGATTTGGTATACTTTGTGATGGTTTATATAAATTGAATCTTGATAATTTATATGCTGAAACACTTATGACTTTACATCATAATGTTGGCACTAAATGTAATTTAGTGGATGAATGTTCTGATTACTTGTGACATAAATGTTTAAGTCATATTTTAAAAGAAAGACTGGATAGATTAGTAAAGAATGAAATCCTTCCAGATTTGAATTTTACTGACCTTAATATTTGTGTGGATTGCATTAAGGAAAAGTAAATAAAACACACAAAGAAATGTGCCATAAGAAGCACTCAGTTTCTTGAAATTGTACACACCGATATATGTGGACCTTTTGATGTCAACTATTTTAGTAAAGAAAAGTACTTTATCACCTTTATTAATGATTATTCATGTTATGGATATGTCTATTTATTGCATGAGAAATCTCAAGCTGTGAATGCCTTGGAAATTTATGTAAATGAAGTTGAAAGGCTATTGGATAGAAAGGTGAAAATCGTCAGGTTAGATAGAGGCGGAGAATACTATGAGAGATTTGATTAAACTGAACAACACCCAAATCCATTTGCTAAATCCCTAGAAAAGCGTGGCATATGTGCTCAATACATAATGCCAGGTACACCACAATAAAATAGTGTATTAGAAAGGCGTAATCGAAATGGATATGGTTAGAAGCATGTTAAGTACCTCATCTTTACTCGTATCCTTGTGGATGTATGCTTTAAAACTACTATGTATTTGTTGAACAAGGTTCCTAGTAAGACAGTTTTAAAGATATCTTTTGAACTGTGAACTGGTAGGAAACCTAGTTTAAGGCACCTACATATTTGGGGATGCCAGACAGAAATAAAAATTTATAATCCATATGAAAAGAAATTGGATACAAGAATAATCAGTGGATATTTCATTAGTTATCCAGAAAAGTCTAAAGAATATAGGTTTTGTTATCATATCCATAGTACAAGAATTGTTGAAATTAGAAATGTCAAATTCATTGAGAATGGTGAAAATAGTAGGAGTGAACCTTCACGAAATATGGAGATTAAGGAAGTCAGAGTGCAAGTTCCTTTGACTTGTGCTCCTACTTTTGAAGTTGTTGTTCCTCATATTGTTGAACCGTATAATAATCAAGAAGAGCAACGAATGAATGCTCTCAAAATTGAAGATAAACTTGTAGTGGAAGAACCACAGGAAATAACATTAAGAAGATCCAAAAGAGAAAGGAAATTTGCTATTCTGAATGATTATGTGGTATATCTACAAGAGTTGAAAGATGACTTAGGAATTGATAATGATCTAGTTTCATTTTTGCAAGCTACTAATAGTGATAATGTTAATAAATGGTTAGATGCCATGAAAGATGAGCTAAAATCCACGAAACAAAATGGTGTATGGGACCTTGTGAAATTGCTTGAAGGGTGCAAGAGAGTTAGGTGTAAGTGAGTTTTTAGGACCAAACGTAACTCTCATGGCAACCTTGAACGTTACAAGGCCAGACTTGTTGCTAAGGGTTTTGCTCAGAAAGATAGCATTGATTATAAGGAAACTTTTCACCAGTTTTCAATAAAGATTTTTTTAGAATTATCATGGCTTTGGTAGCTCATTATGATCTGGAGCTGCATTAAATGAATGTGAAAACTACCTTTCTAAATGGAAATTTAGAAAAAGATGTTTACATGGATCAACCAATGGGGTTTTTAGTTAAAGGGAAAGAACACATGGTGTGTAAACTTAAGAAATCAATATATGGACTTAAGCAAGCCTTGCGATAGTGGTATCTCAAGTTCAATGATACTATTGTATCCTTTGGATATAAGAAAAAATTGTTGATCAATGTATATATCTGAAAGTTAGTGGGAGTAAGTTTATCTTTCTAATTTTGTATGTTGATGACATCTTGCTTGCAACTAATGATCTTGGTTTATTAAGTAAGACTAAGAAGTTTCTCTTTAATAACTTTGAAATGAAAGATATGGATGAGGCAAACCATGTGATCGAAATAGAAATATTCCAGGATAGATTACAAGGACTGCTGGGTTTGTCTCAGAAAGCATCTATCAATAAAGTCTTAGAGAGATTCAGAATAGACAAGTGCTCAGCATCTCCTATTTCAATTTAGAAAGAAGACAAGTTTAGTCTCTACAATGTCCAAATAATGATTTGGAATGGAAACAGATGGAATAAATACCTTATGCATCTGTTGTTAGGAGTTTGATGTATGTTCAGACAAGTACTAAACTAGACATCAATTTTATAGTTGGAATGCCGGGTAGATACTAGAGTAATCCAGGGTTGGATCACTGGAAAGCTGCAAAGAAAGTCCTAAGATACTTGCAAGGATCGAAGGATTACATGTTTACTTATAGGAGATCAGATTATCTCAAGGTAGTTGGATATTCATATTCAGATTTTGCCAGTTGTGTAGATATAAGAAAGTTCACATTTGGCTATCTGTATCTTTTAGACGAAAGAACGATATCATGGCAGAGAGCAAAGCAGTCAGTCATTGCTACATCCATTATGAAAGTTGAATTTATGGAATGTTTTAAGGGCATGGTTCAGGTTAAGTGGTTGTGGAACTTTATTTCAAGACTTAGAGTAGTGGATAGTTTTGCCAAGCTGCTGAAAATTTATTGTGATAATTCTGCAGCTGTCTTTTTTTCTAAGAACGATAAGTATTCTAAGGGCACTAAGCATATGGAATTAAAATACTTTGTCATTAAAGAAGAAATTAAAAAACGTAGAGTGTCAATTGAGCACATTAGCACCAACCTCATGATTGCTAATCCTTTGACAAAAGAGTTATTGTCTAAGACATTTAGTAGATATGTTGAAAGTATGGGTGTTGTTGCCAAGTAGGCATTTTTGTTGATGTTTATGCTTTATTGTACATTGACACTCTGAGATCATTAATGAATATGTTTCCAATTTTCCTATTTTTATGCTTTTTATATATGGTCGATATAGAATAATGATAATAGGAAATGTCTTTAAGAAAACATTATTGTTGGATCAATTACATACTTCTTGTTTACAGGTCATGAGAAGGAAAAGATTCATAATATAGTCATGGAAGGGACTATATCGGTTGAATGATGTGCAACCGCTATGACTTTTATAAATTCCTATTCTTATTTATGACGAATGATGTAACCAATGTAGGGAAGAATTAGCTTTATTTATGCGCATTATATTTGATATATTTATTAAGCTATGAAGCGAGATAATGTCACATGAGCCAAGTGAGAGAATGTAAGTTATTATAAAATATTATGTGGCTCAAGTGATATATTTTAATTAGTTTTAAATAAAATTAATTAAAGGACTAAATTCTGATTAATTAATATGAGAAGTGATTTCCTAATAGAAAACTAATTGCTCACTTGATGGAAGTGGGTTAATAAAGAGGAGTTTTTATATTTTAGTAAAACTGGTCCTCTGCCTATAAGAGTTTTATATTCTCTTCTCCATTATTCAAGAATGACGTAAAAGAAAAGAGGGTTACGGGGTAGATACACAGTTTTTCTTCTTAGCAATTCTTGAAGACATCAATCTTCTCTCTTCACTCAAGATCTTGGTTATGGATCAAGATAAGCATCTCTACCTATTCTTGTTTGTGGGAATCATGGATTTCAAGAATGTATGATTCTAATGATAGTTTTCAATTATTGAGAATTTCAAAAAGCTATAACTTACACGTAGAACCTCATTAACATTCTCAATTTAAGAATATATTCATTTAAAAAATGGACTAAAAATTATTCTACAACATTTTTTTATATTTTTTATTCAACGGTACTTTTTGTCTAAATCATCATTCTCTTTGTCTTTGAGGCTTTATATATGATTGAACAATAAACACAAAAATAGGATAGTGTCATACAATCTTGTAACGGCAAGTTATATATCAATGCGCCAAACATAGTATAGTATAAAGACTTAAAATAAATATATATTAATACCAAACCAAAAAAAAAAGACTTAAAATATATAACTTATACAATAATATCAAGTAATTTTTATATTATCAAGCCTTTTTAATGTTAAACTTTAGTTTTAACAGCTAAAATTAAATGTGGCTTTTAAGAAATTATTTTCTTTTTTCTTTTTGTTAAAATAGTTAAGGAGAAAAGGAGGTTGCCATATTCTAGATCTAAAGTTGAAGCATATGACAAGAATTCGATGAGGGTTTAATTATAAAAATATTTATAGATAACCCATCAATAGGATATACAGTAAAAAATAAATTATGCTTGTTTGACACTTGTACACCTAACCAATAACATTTCACGTTAACAATCATAAATTATTTTTTCATAGTATTTTTTTTTTCAATTATAACATACTAAACATAGAAATGAAATGAGGTTTTTATTCTATTCTTATTCATACCAAATAAAGAAAATGCCAACAAAGGAAAATAAACATTTATTCTCATTCTATATTCCATCCAAACAAAAAAATCTATTATGTTTTTTTTAGTGCTAAGGAAAGAGAAGAAAGATTAAAGACTTGGAACAAAGATATGCATGGCATATTCCCTCACGAGGCTCAACTCAATCTCTTTGGGACTGTTCAAGAGTATAGAGATGAAAACTGGGGTTTGATCCCAATTTCACTAAGTAATTTGCACATTGATTATCGTCACGTCTAACATGCATCAAAATTATGTTCCAATCCCATTGTAGAAGGATTCTAATATCCTTTTCCATAAACATATGGAAGATGTAGCATTCTTGATTAGTTGAATAGCCTTTATAGAGTCTGATTTAACATAAATTCTTCTAAATCCTATACAAAATCTATTATTTTTTGATTCACATGTTCAACATTTTTTTTTCTTTTGGTACATAAAATTGTGCAAATAATTATTCATGTAATTCCTCCCCGAGAGTGGTAAGATAAACATGTTCAACATTTGTTACTACTTTGAAATAGTATTTTTCTACTTTCCTATTCTTTTATATTTATTTCTATTTGTCATTTAACTCACATAATCCAAAAAAAGAAAAGCTTTCTAAATCACATATAAAAATAGTGCATGTTGATATATTCCGTCCTTTTGTTTTATTGAAAAAATATAAAAAAATTTATTTTGAAGTGTTTATAAAGTGTTAAATTTTAAAATAAATATTCATTAACTAAAAATTTCTATTACACAAGTTAAAAGTATATATATTAGAGGCAGCATAGATAAATATTAGTTTAGAGGTAAGAATGAGATTGATGTTTGTACTTTGAATTTGAAGAATTTTTATTATCTTACGAGATAAAAATATTATAGAGTTAGCTTTTGCATGTCTTTCTCATACAATTTTAAGAGCACATTTCTCACATCATTTTAGTTCATTTAAGAGAATTAATTTAAAATTTTTTCATGAAAGAGCTCAAAGTTTGAAATAGAGTGATAAGACAAAGAGCATGCTTCCTTAATTACTAAATCAACCTATATGATTGTATCATGGCCCCCTACAAAAGCAAACAAGATTGTAAGAAAAAATAAAAGAGTAAGGGGAAAGGTGCAATATATGAAATATGTTAACAAAAATGAGTATAAAGAAAAATATTATATAATCAGAATTTTTATATTAAAATTTTTAACATAATGATTTGTCATATTTATTGACTCTTAGATAAATGAGTGATTCTTACCATTTTATTTTATTTAAAAATCATTCTTAATTTTAGATAAATTTTATTAAAAATTTTATTTATTTATTTTAACTGTGCAGCATTGTTCGTGTATAAAATACATATATAAAGAAATTTGAGAGCTGAGAAAAAGCACAACATTATTATACAAGGGTGTTGAGGACGCGGGATGCGGAGGTTCTCAAATTGAGGTTATTGTTTCTGCATTCTGCGATGCATACGTAACGGACTTACCGTTGCCCCTTTTGCGTCTCCATTTCATTCCATGCTTTCTCTCCCCGTCTGCCTCCACCATCAAAGTTTCAATATTTTATTTTTATTTTTATGCTTAAACAGTTATGCTCTTTTTAATGGGGCTTTAGCAGCAAACTTGTTTGCTAGGTGCCAAGAAGGTACCCTTCATTTTCTATCATCATCTTCATATCTGTCTCTTCCTCCTTGCATTTTACGTTTTGTAATTCTATGCCACCCCATTTTTTCTTTGTGTTTTTTGTTTTGGGTTGAGATTTGTGACTTTGTTTCCCTTTACGCATGGGGAATAATTAATGGCTCAAGGTCAAGGCATTGGATTGGACATCTTGGCCCTGCAATTGCTTCCTTCATTTGAAAGACATTCTGGGGATCGTTTTTATTCTTGTCAAACATGGGGATATCCTCGGACAACGTAACTGGTCTTATTTTGGCTCTCAGTTCCAGCATTTTCATTGGCTCTAGCTTTATAATAAAAAAAATAGGTCTTAATAAAGCTGGCACTAGAGCGCCCAGAGCAGGTTCACCTCCTCTCTTTTTCTCTCTCTCTCTCTAATCTGGTCTGCTTTCATCTGGGTTATTGAAAAGTCTCAAACTTACAATGTGTTTAATTGTCATTTGGTTTTCTTTAACATTATAATTATTTTGCTTTGATTTGATTAGCCATGGGAGGGCATTCGTACCTGTCGGAACCGTGTTGGTGGTTTGGAATGATCACAAGTAAGTGGTTTTTAGTTTCTTATTGCTTTTTATTTTTTTGTTATGCTCCTTTTTCAAAATTCTAATATATTGTGTAGCATTTCTGCATGCAATCCCTTTTTGATAAGGTCTATTATATAAGATACCTATTTGGTAACATTCCTCGTAACAAAAATTTTGTGTGTGTTGGACCAAATTCATCTTTAAGCAAGAGGTTTAATCTCTCTTTGTTTATATCTCTTATTTTCTTTGTTCTTGAAATGTCTTTAATTGTGTCTATTGCATTATTTCATGATCAATTTCATCTCTATTTGGTCTTTATATGCATTTTGAGTTTTTAAAGGTCTTTAAAATAAAGCCCATTCTTGGGCTTTTCTTAACAACTTGTGCATTTAGGTTAAGTAGTTCTTTGACATCTTTCAAAGTTTGGCTTGGCTGACCAAGTAGGTTGTTGACTTCGATCCTTGCCACCTTTAATCTTATTATTAAAAATGTCAGTATAAGAGTATTTTAGCTTGAGAGCAAGGGCGTTGGATAGCTGTACTTTTTTCACATTTCAAGTCTAAGAGGCTTTTACACAAGGGGGTGGGTTAGAGTTACAAAATTATTCTTGGACCTTAAACTATCTTAGGTTTAATGTTTCTTAGACAAAGAGGATTATTTCTGTTACTTTTAATACACAATGTGTTTGGAAAATTATATTCTTAGTGAAATTCCTCTAACTTTTCATGGGGCATCAGACATCAGTTGGTAATAAGAAATAAAGAGAAGCAATGTTAATTTGTGCAAATAAGAAATAAGAAATAAATAGAATTTGTGGAAAGTTTTCCTTTTTCTTCTTGTTGGTAATAAGAAATAAAGAGAAGCAGTGTGTAATTTTAAAGGTCAGAATCTGATATACTGAATCAAGGCATTGCTAATGGGACTTTGGCAATGTTTCCTTTGATTTTGGGTTTGGCTGTAAATGTTTGACATCTAAAGTAGCAACAAAAGAGAAGCTACTTTACTACGCTACCATGACTATCATTGAATTGTCAAAAGAAGCACAAAAAAGCTTTTACCTAATTGCAGTCTCAATTATAAAACATGAAGATTATTGATATAATTAATAATAAAAAAATTTAGCATATGAAATTGCCAAGGGCATTTGTTAAGTACCTACTATCCTAAAAGCTTAAGCTATTAGTTGGGAGGCCGAAGAATAATTTTATATCTCTAACATCTCCTCACACAAAAGCCTTTTGGGCTACAAGTATGGACAAAGCACAAACCCTTATGCTAAAATTCAACTTAATTATGAAGAATCACTTAGACATAGAGGCTCTAATACTATACTCAAGTGTCAACTCTCTTAAAAACTTAAACTATTAGGTTGATGCTCAAGAATGGTTATATATATCTAATAACACTTTAAAGATGAAGTTCTTTAATCCTAACCTTATGTTGATTAGCTTCAAGGAGGTCAGGGACATCTCTTCTAGGATGCATTTTTTTTCCTGTCATAAAAGACACGGATTTGGATTTCTTTATAGATGGTGTTTCATTTATTATGTCATGGTCTCTATGGTAATCTCATAGTATGTTAAATGTTAATCTTATTCTGCACTTACTTTTTCCTATGGTCAATTGGTGATGGTACAAAGTTCTAACAGTAACAAAATAAGATTTGTGTTAACATCTTTTATACATCAAAACGGATTTGCATTACAATTAAAAGCAACTAGCAAAGTTGGTGGCCATGTGTATGAGTTTTCATATTTGATGAAATCTTAAAAGTTCTAAAGTGAACTAATTTTATTGTAAAATACCTTATGAAAGAATTTAGCCATCAGGAGGAGGTTTCATTGTAAGTATAATATATTTAATCTAATGTCAGAAATATTTTGGGAGCACATTTTGACAATTTCTTCAATAAAATTGGAGGGCTTACTGTCTTAATGTATTTCATCTGTGTTAACTATTAAGTTTTGTACTTTCACACAATGCAGTTGGAGGCTATCTACTACTTTACTTTTGTATTTTATGCCTGATTTTTATATAAATGAATTGCTATTTTGTTAAAGAAATACTCAATTATCAGGAATACATGGATATTGCATCACAATGCAGAACTTTTAAGTATATGTTATGAGCTGTTAATCTATTCAAACATGTTTTCCTAAAGTACTGATGTATGACACCACCCTTGTTTCCTCTCAAAAGTACAAGTAAAGGGGAGAAAAGTGTAATTGTCACATGTTGAAGTTTCAATGTCACCAAAGAATCAGGTACCTTTTGAATTGATAATCACGATTGGAATGCCCTTTTTGCAAGGGCAAATCCTTTGTATATCTATATATCTAGGCCTTTCATAGACCAAAATTTCCATATATAGCTCTTAGTATTCTGCAATTATAAATATCTTCTTTGTTTTTGTTCCCACTAATCTTTAAAAAATTTCATCAACTAATTTTGGGTAGATGATGCTAAATTATATGCTTAAATCTTTGTAGTGATCGTTGGGGAGATAGCCAACTTTGCAGCTTATGCATTTGCTCCTGCAATACTTGTAACACCTTTAGGAGCTTTAAGCATCATTTTCAGGTAAGCAACATGGTATTCTTCCCAACACAAATTCTTAGGATGCTTCTATTTTCAACATAAATGTGGATATGTATCTTCATCAATCGACTTTTAATCGAGATGCCTGCATGCAAGAAACAGTTACAAACTCATATCATGATGCAGTGCAGTGCTAGCTCACTTTATCTTGAAAGAGAAATTGCACATCTTTGGTGTGCTTGGATGTGTTCTTTGTATGGTGGGATCTACAAGTATTGTTTTGCATGCACCGCATGAAAAGAATATTCACTCTGTTAAGGAAGTGTGGGACCTTGCTACAGAACCAGGTATTTTTTAAGCCTTAATTGCTTGGTTTGAACAATTGTTTTCTCCAATGGACCTTGTCAATAGTCAAAACAGGAGGATAAACAAGTGGCATGCATTATGGTCTTAATGGATTTAAGGCATTCATTTCTGGTTAATTAAGCTAACATTGATTTTTTTTTTTCATCAACAGGTTTTGTTATCTACACTTGTGTAGTTTTGATTTTGGTTTCCATCCTCATTATCTATTATGTGCCACGCTGTGGGCAGACCCATATGGTCATATATGTTGGAATATGTTCTCTCATGGGCTCACTTACGGTATTAATTATATCTTCAATGCTCATATGTGCCATGACTGACCATAAACCTGCCCTCTAAAAACGTATGTTGATCCTTGTTGTTGCATAGGTTATGAGTGTGAAAGCATTGGGAATAGCTTTGAAGCTCACATTTGAAGGGAATAATCAATTCACTTACTTTCAGACTTGGTTCTTTACGTTGGTTGTGATAGGATGTTGTCTTTTGCAGATTGACTACTTGAACAAGGTAAGCTTTGGCAATATATTTGTTAGTGTGTGTACTATTGGCAGTCATTTTGCTGTGTCTTCCAGAGTATAACTTAAATGATTATGCCAAATCCAATCATGAGAAGAGTACTCTTTTTTAAAAAAAAAAAAAATGAAATTTTTTTTACTGATAGTTAAGAGAAAGAGAAGCATAGAGAAAGAGATTGATAGGCCATAACACAACTTTGTCAGGCACTGATATATATTGTGTACAGGGAGCAATTATAGGATACCCAAAAGACTAAAGTATCCTCACACATTTAACACAATTATCACATGCTATTATTCATAACACTATTGATTGGAGTACCAGTATAAAAAACAAGTCTGCTCTTCTTGGGACCTTTGGCATTTGAGACTCAATATTTAGGCAGTAACTTGTAATGTTTACAAATTTTTACTCTTTGGGGCTTCTATCATCATTCATCATCTAATGCAGGTTTGCATTTCATAATCTAGTATATGGCATTTGGAAAAATTATAAACAAAGGCACTAGAAAGGTTATGTACTGATATTAGTACCTCCAGAACTTGATACCTTGGGAGAATTGTTTTCAAAAGCCTCTGTACTGCTTTTCTTAATTAGCATTGTATAGTTTCACACCCATCCATTTCCATTATCATGCAATCTTATAGGAATAGAATGGTTTTTATTTTTTATGCTATTGATTTCCAGTGGAGTTAGAATTGAACTTTACTTCATTTCAGCATTCTCTTAAAGTTGCTTTAAAAGTGAAAATCAGTTGTGACAGAGTCCTAAAAATAAGTATGTTGAGTTACCAGTTCAAGTATTACCTTGCCAATTGTGTTGTAAAGCTAATTATTTATTTTGGAAACATGTTTGCAGGCATTGGACACCTTTAACACTGCTGTCATATCACCAGTTTACTATGTCATATTTACATCACTTACAATCATCGCCAGCATGATCATGTTTAAGGTTACTTGTTACCTTTTAAGTATATATTTTTTATCTTCTTTTTTTATATTTCTAACTTTAGTTTAATTGTGTACTTGGTGATGCTAATATATTATCTTGACATATGGTAGTTTATGGAAATAACTTGCCTCCTTCCTCACAATGCATGGCTAAGTAAAACCACGCAAATGAGAAATATTCACCTAACAAATATGAGAAATATTCCCATTACAGTTCATGGCAAAGTATTGGATCAATCATAGTTAAACTTTAATTTGTATTATAATATTAGGTTCAAGTTTACTTTTTGTTTACAAGTTATAAGAGAACTTAGAAATCTAAAATGTGTCAAATTGAGGCACACTGAATCTTAAGATTCTAACATATGATTTTGTTTGGCCAATCATTATTGAGCTAGTTATCTGCCCCTTGTCTCAAGTGTTGGTTGCCTATAGGATGATTGATTACAATTGCTCTCGTTATCTTATTATCCTTTAGGCATTTTCCAAATGAAGCAATATTGATATATCAAAATTTATGGATTTGGAAGTGATTCTTGTGACTACCAAATATATTAATGATATGCAAGTACATATTGTGTGGACAAAATGTCCTTTTACTTGTTTCTGTTAACAAATTACTGCTCCTTAAAGCAACAAAATAGAACAATTAGCAATAAAAAAAGTAAGTATAGATGTTTAGAACATTTAGCAAGAAATGACAAAGTAAGCCAGGTTTTAGAACAAAATATGGAATCACACAAAGAAGATATTTTAAGCGATATGTTCTTTGAACAACTATCAACAAATGAACAAATTAAAAGCCCCAAATAGATGTTTCAGGTATAACATTCTTGTTTCTACTTGTTTTTGGTTTAGAAATAAAACTACCACTCTACTAGAAAAAATGTTTTTAGTATAAATAAAATTAAGGAAATGAGCTCTTATTTGTCATGATTTGTTTGTGACTTCTTGATAACTTTTTATTTGTGATTTTCAACTAGGGCAGTGATATTTCTAGAATTTGGATTGATGAAGTTTCCGTGTCATACATTGTTTTCTTGATAGTGGAATTTCAATTTACATTTCAAAGACCAAGTTTATGCATTGCAATATGGGTTATAAATTGCTTTTAAAAAGACTACAAAAGCAAAGTTATACTGGTAAAGCATTCTTTGAGGTAAAATGTATTAAGTAATAATGACGACAGAGGTTTAGTGATTATCTAAAGATGTTTTTTAGTATGTTATTACAATAATTATCTCAAGCTTTAAGGGATAATTTTGAAATAAGAGAAATAACATCTGTTAATTAATTCCAGAGGATTCATAGCAAGAACGGGAAAATAGGCGGTGAGTTTCAGGCAAGGTTGCATGGGGAACATTTACAATTGATTAATTATCTATATTCCTTTACTGCCTCGTTGGTCTAATCTGCATTAGTCTCAAGAATTATGCTACATAACAAGAAAAAATAGCCGGAATTATTTAACAGAATTCAGTTAGACTTATGGAATAGTTGTTGGATGGAATAAAGTAGTAGGGACCATTTGTTTATCTAATAGTCAACAAGCATACCAAATCACTTTGTTAAAAATTTTGGTAAAAAGATTATGGCTATGTAGCATTGTCTAGTCTTATTACCTTGATTGGAAATTTGCAAATAGTTGTAGTAATTAACTAATTATAAAATACCAACTTAGTCCATGATGTATTTATAAGTCATTATCTGCTTTGGTGCTTACTTCATTTGCTGCAGGACTGGGATTCACAAAATGCATCACAAATTGCCACTGAGTTGTGTGGCTTTGTCACAATTTTATCTGGGTCCTTTCTCCTTCACAAAACGAAGGATATGGGAAGTAAACCCACAGAACCCTATGCTGTTACATCTCCAAACTGTCCTAATAACCCAGACACCTGATAGCCATGGCTTTTGAATCTTAGCAAGACAACAATGGTGTTTCAACCATGTTTCCTAGAGAAACAGCTTTGAAAGTCTGATGAAGGTTATGTCATGGTCTTTCAAATAGAAGAAAGAAAGAGAACGAGAGGTATTGTGACTAATACTGCTGTCTAGTTCTAACAAGCTTGTCATGGTGAAAAAGGCAAAGCAAAAATGATGTTAATGCGAGATTACAGGAAGTATTTTTGCAACCTTAGAGACATACCATAATTTAGTTTCTTGTGGTCTCTCTCTTGAATTTCCCCCTCCCAGCCTTTATGAACAGACGGATTTAGTGTGAACAGCTAAAAAGCCCAAGACAAATATTATTATGATCCTCGTAACCCATTCATAGTTCCTATTACGATCTCCACTTAGTTAAATATCATCCTCATCCATGACTATGGGTATAAGTAAAAGCGAGCTTGAAATCACCATTGTCAAAACCGAACTAAATTAGACGGTTCGACCGGTTTGATTGTAAATTAGATATTTATTCAATTATAATTTAACCTCAACTAAATTTACAGTCGTACTAGTTTAAACCAATCAAAACTGGTCAAAATCACTTGAACCAATCAGTTAAACTGTTTGAACCGATCAGTCATTCATTTTTTATTTTAAAAAAATTCAAAATTGTTTACATTTTGTGATTTTTTCATGAATTTAATTTTATTATATATAAATTATTTTTATGACATCATCTGGTTCGATCAAATGGTTTAAATAGTTGAACTGGTTAAATCTGAATCAAAAGTCTCGTCAATTCACTATCTGATCCAATTTTAACAATGTTGCTTGAAATATTCATCAAAATGAGTGTAAATGTTTTTTTATAAACAAAGATGCAATCAAAAAAATTTTTTTGAAGCTTTTCTTTTTTTGTCTAGGCTAGATGAATTCAAACTTTGATTAATCTTTAAGTTGAAATCTAGGCACAATCCAAGGAGGGTGTAGAACATGTTTGTAACAACTAACTTGGCATGTTATTAAGACAAGTTTATCTTCATTCTTTTTACAAGAAAAAAAAAAACAGTAGAAATAAAGAGGTCAGTAGCAACTTTGAGAGTTGAAATGAATACTCTTGATGTTTTCCACTTGGAGAAAGAAACGGGGCTCAAGATCAGAAAAGATAAAGACATATGAGTAATCATAGTTACCATGTATTTTATATACAAACTAATTAAAAAGTAATTAAATGATTAAAGGTGTTAAATGGTTCAAGACGGCTTAAATAAAGCCAGCCTATTTGATTTGTAGGTTAAATGAGCTATTTTAAAAATATTCAAATTTAAACAGGTTGACAAAATATTAGTCTAATTTATCTAATATAAATTTAGGAGCCTAAATGCATCTCTTACTTAAATGATGATTTTTTTAATTAACTAAAATCACATTTTTTTAATAAATTCAAATCTTAAAGTCGATCATTACATTGCTTAGTTCAAACCAAACTTACATACTTTAATATTAATCTTCAATACTCAAAACTTACATAAGAAACAAAATTTACAATCTTTAATTCAACAGAAAAAATGAAAGAATTGTGCATTTTGTATAAACGGATAAATGGGCTGGCTTGCATCTAAATGGGTTTCACTTGTTTAAATCACAAGTTAAACAAACCGAACAAAAAAATTTGTTTTTATATAAGTCACTAAAATAGATGTTTGACTTAAATAATTTATATGATTAATTGAGTTAATTTGATATATTCAACTCATTTTGACAACTTTATAAATAGCATTATAGAATTTACTGTCACTATTCTGAACGATTAAAATTTCATAAATACCTATATTAAAATAAGTGAAAGAGGACATAATACCAAGATTAGAGATGCTTTTCTTGATAATAGCTTTTGTGATCCTTGGTTTTCTCTTACCCATTTTGGTCTTGTACTCTTGTTTGATAATTGATTCTTCTTTCGTTTCCTTAAAATTATCTTAATTTAAAAAGTACATATTGGACTTGGTTAGAATCTTTACCCAAATTATTTGTTGAATCAAGTCTAAATGAAGTATATAGTTTCAACCATGCTAAAATTATATGAAAAATAGAAACTTTGATTTGCATCCATTATTTTAAAAATTTCCTAAATAAATTGCCACAACTTCTATAAATAATATATCTACATTCTCAAGATATATTATGCATGCAAGTAAAAAGTTTGAAACACATACGAATTTAAAACACACCGTGTTTACGCGTGAGCAGCAGGATTCGAACCTGCGCGGGCGTAGCCCACATGATTTCTAGTCATGCCCGATAACCACTCCGGCATGCCCACCAAAGTGTTACAAGTCGTGACAATTATTCTATTAATAATAGATATAAACCAGAAAAGAAAATCAGATGAAAAATTGACAAATCATTCTAAAAATGGCTGCGAAAATTTGGAAATTTTGCTGTGCGCTGTGGAGTTTGCTTCCCGATTTCATCTCATTCCCCAGCAAGCAGCAGTAGCCAGACGAGCATTGTTTTTATCGGGAAAAAAAAAAGAGAAAATTTTGGGTTTTCCGGGAAAATCAGCGTGCCAGTTTCACAGCTCCTCCTCCGTCTTCTGATTCCGAATCCGAAATCTGAAGGGAAAAAAAAAAAAAAGGTAAGTTGCATCCTTTTCTTTTCTCAATTTTTGGGATTTTCGGGAAGAACCCTCGCCGGGTTATTTTGTGGATTGAATTTTTTCGGAGCGGGTTGCACGATCTAATGCAATCGAAGTTGTCACCCGATAAGGCTGCGGTGGTGCTGCTGCTCGAGGAGGATACCATCACCGGGATTGGCCCCCAATGATTCCCCCCAGAAGGAAGAAGTGGACTGAGGCCGAGGAAAAAACCCTAATTGACAAGTATGGCGAGATGGTTTCCGATGGGTCGCTCGCCAGAATGAAAACCCGCGAGAAGAAGTTCAAGCCCGTTGCTTGTCACGTGAATTCCGTGCACCACCTCCGCGATCCCGTCGCCTACCCTTGGCAGTGGACTTGGAAGGACGTCTCCACCAAGGTCCAGAACATGAGGCACCAGTATCTGCTCGTCAAGCAGAAAATCAAGAAGCCCGAGCTCTCGTCCATGGAGAATTCCGGCGGGGATTCCAACGGGAATGAGTTTGATTGGGTGGAGGGCCTCACCCATTGGTCGAACTTTCTCAGGTACAAGGATGTGTTTGGTGATGTGGCACTTGGTGTTGGTGGTCATAATAGTAATGATTTAATGGTGATTGCAGACGGCGATCGTGGGGATGGGGCTGGATTTCTTGCTACTGGTGGTGGGGCTATGGATATGGTTGAGTTTGGCCAAATGGGTCATTCGGGGGATGGGGATTTTGCGGCGGCTATGGATGGGGTTGACAATGAGGTGATGACTTTGGGGTTCGAATATGATGCTGAAGAAGGGGAAGTGAATTATAATGGAAGTGATCGAATGAGGGAGGATGCGGAGAATGGTTATGTGTATGAAGAAGTGGAACTGACTGGGTCTAACTTGAAGAAGAGGAGGAAGGTGGTGAAGGGGTTGGAAAAGAAGGCATGGAGGATTCTTGCTAACCAGCTGGGGCAGCTGAGGGAAATGGAGGCTCGGTTCGAGCAACGTGACATAGATAGAGAGCGGGAGAGGCAGAGGAGGGAAAACTTCCGAGTGGAGCTTGATAAGCAATGGGAAAAGAAACTGGAGGAAAGAGAAAAGGAGAGGGAGGAGAGGGAAAAGGATAGGGACAAGCTGAGGAGGCAGAGAATGTCTGAGTGGGAAGCTATCGAGAAGGAGAATGAAGAGATGGAAAGGAAAAGAAGAGAGGAGGAGTTAATTCATGAGAGGGACTGGGAAGAGAGAATGAATTGCAGGAGGTTAGAATGGAAGAAGAGGGTTGATGAGATGCAAAATCAGCACCGAGCAGAAATGGGCCAAATGCAAACTCGTATTCTTCATGAACAACAAAATCTTACTAGCCAATTACTTGGTATGTTCTCACAATGGACTGCCCACCCTGCTGGCCTATCTGATCATACTAGTGCTAGCAACCATTATCTTTCACAAATGATGCAAAATTTGCATCATGTAAATGGTATAGTTCATGGTGATGCTAGGGTTGAGGGGGATAATCAAGAAGATCAATTCATTGTTGATGGATGATGTATCTCCGCCATTTTGTGCTTCATCAGTATCACTGGGGTGTCCAGGAACATTTCAGTTACGAGAAGTGGCGTAAAGTGCACAGAACTGTTGAATGCATTCTTAACTGTACTCTCTTCAATTAGGTATGATTGTATACTCTGTCTAGTTTATAATGTACTTTATAATGGATATTTATTTATCTTTTATATTTTTTTATGTAACTACTCTAAATAAATAATGCATTTTGTTCCTTGTTTCATCTGTACTGAACCTTGAAACTGTGAGTGTAAAGGTCACATTTTTTTGTCCAGTACAGCTTTTAAATGCTTCTATTCAAACTATTTATCATGTGAATCCTCTAATACGTACATAAATTCAAGGAGAAATTTTCTGTAGGTTCTTTAATGTGCAATCCAGCTCATTGTTATCATAGGGCAACGGATGACATTCTAGACTTTAGAGTGCTATGTTCATCCTTTATTATTGTTTCCTGCAATAATTTGAGTAAGTTCATTTCCTTTGTTCTTTCCAAGTATCCAGTATATTTAATTCTGGCCTTGTTTTCACCTGTATGCGCATGTCAAATATGTTGATGTATGCTCGGTACAATTGAAAATTTGAAGGTGAAAGATGGAGGAAAGAAATTGAGAGAAGTATCTAGGCTTGTATTTACTCTTTCGTTTCCTTCCTTACATTTTCATTATTATCAAGCACTTTCTTTTGGTGTACTTGGGTTTCAAACTCGAACCAGGGGAACACCCACTTATATTATTTATTATCAAGTAGGTGACCACCAGTGATGGCTATTACCAATCACCTTTAGTCTCGCATGTAATGTTTCATTCTCCTGGGAATTTGTAATCTTAAGTTATTGGAATCATCTTCAGTCTTCTTTTTAGGATTTTCTGGCCCTCATTTTGTATATTTGATTTATAACATTACAGTGAAGAACTAGGAATGATGTCATAACTTTAGAACTTTTCTCATTCTTTTTTGTATCTATATCTATATTGGTATTTGTGAACCATACTCGTACCCTGATGAAAAAGATTCCTTTATACTCGCTCCTCACAATACCCATCCTATGTCAAGTAAATGGGGTGAGCATTCATCAAACTCATACCCATTTACATCTCTTTTTTTGAGTGGGGGTGGGGGAGTAGGGAGAGGGGAACGGCATGAGAACACTTGCCCAGGATCAAACATGGGCGACCTGTATAAGGCTGCCATCCAGGTGCAATTCATTAGGAAACTTGGCTTCTTTGGTTGACATGGTGTACAATATAGTTTGTGTAAAAGTTATCAGGGATGTAGCGTACGATGTAGTTTGTGTACTGGGCTAAGTAAGAATAACAGGTAGTTTATTCAATGAGAAAGCTAGAGCTTCTCAGGGTTTGAAGTGTGGAGAATAGATATAAAAGCCCTATGTTCCGCGAGATAAATAAAATGTATTAGTAGCTTATAAGCCATGGGAAGGTTACAACTGTGAAGATGCCGTACTCATTAGTTAGCGCTTGGTCTATGAAGATATGTATACTTCTTTTCACATACTGAAATATAAAATTCAGACTAATGCGACAAGTCAGGGGTCTTAAAAGAGTCAGTAATGAAATACCACACTTAGCAGCCCATTTTCTCCAAAATTTAGACAATGGAATTGGAGAAATTCTTATATACTTCTTAAGTAAGTGCTTTTTCTTATTTCATGCAAATTGATTCAAGACAAATAAATACATTATGTCAAGTTTAATATTATTTTTATACACTTATCTTGCATTTGTAGTAAGAAAAAGTACTATTCTAAGAACATATAAGAATTTCTCAATGGGATTATGATCCTGGGATCTTGGGTAGGTATAAGCAATCTTTTAGTAGTTAATTAACGCCTCAAATGGGGAAGTATTCTTGTATGCCCTGGACTATGCTTGGCATTTAGGTATCCACCTCAAAGAACAAGTTTAAAATTGCCTATAGGTGGGACGGGTCGAGTTATTGATGTGAGATGGATAAAATAAAAGGGGTTCTAGTTATAATCGAGGAGCTCATTTTTGTGGCAGCATAAAACCATATAATAAAAAGCTTATAAATTGAGTTAATGATGATGCAAGGAAGGCAAAAAAAGGAATATTCAAGTTTATCTCATCAGCATATAAGAGAGGATATGTTATTGAAATAAATGAAGAGCATTCTTAAAGAGATAAAGATAAAAATAAATTTAAATATAATTAAAAAATTTATAGTTTATTATGGTAGGTTGTATATAATAAATTTATGTTTATCTCTTTTCAAGAGGATAGTTATGTGAGAGAAGGTGATATAAATCTTATAAGATATTTCAAGCTAATTAGGCTGGTTCTTTTAGCTTGTGTACTTTTCAATTAAGATTGTTAAAAATCGAACCCACTCTAAAGCGAAAGATGCCCTTGAGGTGCTTTGCGGTTTTAATTAACTTGTTGAGGTGAGAGACGTCAAAAAGTGCATATCTCACTGTACAAAGGAGTTAAAATTAAAAATAAAAACAGTAAAATATTTTATTAATTTATCATATCAATTAAATATTCAAGCATAATATTCATATTAAAAATAAAAGATTGAGATGTTTAATTTATAAAACTTTAAGCTGCATGTTATTAAGAGTCTCAAAGTTCTAGAACGAGTTAGTTTTTTAACATTCTATTTAGAACTTAAATTTGATGTACTTATAAAAAATTTTACACACTCATTTAATTATATATTGTCAAATCATTAAAAAAAATTTGATTAAGATAATAATTATTTAAAAAATTAAAGATATGATAACATGCAATTGAATAATAATATAAAAAAAATTATACTGATACTATGTTAAAATTAAATTCTTATTTTATCCCTTTTAACATCAAAGTTAGCAAGTGAGAAGGCTGGACATTTTAGGTTTTTTTCAATTATCAACAAGCCTTGTGTAAACCAAAAAGGCGTGCCTTAAGCGGCGTTGTCCTGCGTCTCACTGCAGCGCCTCAACCAACAAGAGGTGTTAACCTTGAGCTTTTCTCGCATCTTACCTCAACACCTTTTGTCACCTTTGACGACTTTGACCCAATATAATTTAATTATTTATTAAGTATAAGAATTATTATTAGTTATAACTATATAATATAAATTCTAAAATGTATTAATATAAGTGGAATGAGTAATTGATTGTTAAAAACAATAGACTTGGGGTAAACTTTTTAGTGTAGATTCGTCATTTAGTTTAATTTTTATTTCCTATTGAAGAATATACAAATATACTTCAGTTTTTTTTTTTTTGTTTATATTGGAAATGATCTTTTTTTCATCAAAAGAAGCATATGTATATCCAAACGAGTACTTAGGAAAATTGTCTTTAAAAAAATTAATGTTGAAAGAATTGATTTGTGTTTGGATATAATATTAGAAAAGTTAGTTTTAAATAATTGTTTGTTTAGATAAGTGTAAAATAAAATCACTTTTAAAGATAAAATTATCAAAAAGGACATAATATCCTATTAAAAGAATCCACATACTCGATGAAAAAAGCCATTGATTACAGCAACTGAATATCTTCAATTATTTGCTGAATTTCCCAGATAACTGAAGATCCTCTACAAGCTTCTATTGACTCCAGACAATCAGACTCCAGAATTACTCTTGACATATTCAAGTTAATTAGCTGAAGCTAATGCCTCTACAGCTAGGCATGAGTTTGCTGCAATTCGTTTTGCAGATCCGGCAGGTTGTGTTTGAAATGATTAAAAAGGGAATTTGATTAAATTTTGTATTTGAAATGCTTCAAAAATTATTAGAATTCATTTTATTTTAATAATTTACTTTATTATCCTTCCTTAGATTAGGTAAGTAAATAGATTAATAAGGATAAAATTATCAATTGAACTAAAATCAAATCAAATTCACTCAAATCAAACCAAATTTAAGTAGATTTCTAAATATATATAACTTAAACACAATGGATTTTTAAATCAAATCAATTTCAATTTTATAAATTTTCAAACATAAAATTTTATTGACAAATTAAATTAATTCCTAAAGCTTATCATTCTAAATGCACTCCTAATGAACTTTCCATTAGAATCTCTAACAATTATTGCTATTGCTCCCAAAGCTATTTCCATGGATGTTGCTTCTGTATTAAGCTTTACCACACCCTAAGGAAGGGATGCCTAAGGTCGTCAAAATGAGTTAAATATGTTGAGCCATCTTGTTTAATTGCCAAAAAATGTGAGTCCAGTCTCTATAATTGTAATTTATATAAGTGTGGGGATTTTAATATCACTCTATTCAACCAGCGAGTTAAACAGGCGAGACACGAGCCTTGCCTTTTTTTTTAAGTAAATTTTTTTTTTAAGTACATGTCATACTCATAAAATATACTATATAACTTACTTTCTCAAGTCCTCAAGACCCCAACACTGGCATAGCAATGTATTAGTTTTCTATTATTGTATTTATAAATTTGGTTTAGATTTTGGATAATATTTAAATTATGTGATATATTTGTGAATTTGATTTAGATTTTAGATAATATTTAAACTATGTTATGTATTTTTAGATATGATTTAAATAATATTTAAATTATGTATTTGCTTTGACAAGTTTTTTTGATGATTAAGTGGATTTAATTTTTTTTAACTTTTTGATAAATAAAACATGAAAATTATAAAAAAAAATTATATGAGTTGGCCCATTTAAGCCAGTGAGTTCATGCGAGACGAGTCGAGATAATTTTTTTAACCCATTTAAATGCGAATAATTTTAGCTCAACTTGTTTAATCCGTAGCCCGTCACGAGCGGGCTTAAATGGATCAGGCCTACCCGTTTAACAGTTCTAGGGATGTCATTAGGAATGATTAGTTTCAGTTTAAAAAATATAAAAAGAAAAAAAATATATTATGTTGGATTTAGGATGAGCTACGCCCAAATTAACCCATGTATGCTCATGTCCATTGCTTAATTCTCTGCGTTTGGAATTGCAAAGCATTGAAACACATGCTGAACATAAGAAAACCCAAATAAACAAGGCAACTTGGGGTTTTCATAAATATGTTAACTGATTAACCATTAGTCATTAACTAATAGAAAAGCTTGCTTATATAATAACTTATGTTTAGTTGGTTGAATGAAACCTTAATAAAACTTTGCATTCTTCATGTGCAATGATTCAAATTTTTCATTCTACTACTAATATTATTTGGTGGTCATCTCTTTCTAAAAAGATCCCTTATGACCATAGGTTAAATGAATAGTTTTCTTTTGAAGAAGTTAAATTTTTAAAAGTAATCCTTTGAATGTACTTCTATATTATGACCAATAATTTCAGAATAATTTATTATTACTACCATTAATCACAACAACAAAAATTTATACTTAAGTGTGATGTATTTTAGCACATAAAAGTCTAGCAATTTTCGAAGTTGAAGGGACGTATGCAAAAAGAAAAAAACAAAGAAAATTTATTTTATTTAATAAATAAACATATTTCATCTTTATCACCACTAAATGATCACACTTCCTAAAAAATGAAAATGATAGTATAATATTATTTTTACACTTTATTATAATATAACAAACTAAGCCATAAAAATACTATTTTCGGGCCAACTTTTTTTTTTTTCTTTTTTGGGCTTTTTATTCATCTTACCCTTCCAACTTTCTCCTTCCTCAACAGAGCCCTAATGAAACAGCAATCCGTTGACGCATAGAACACATGCTTTTGGTTGGTAGGGGAGAGGGAGGTGGAAGACTAGTCTTCAGTCCACTTAGCAACATGCGTGGGTCTAGCTTTTTTTAAGAGAAAAAATCTCTTATTTTTTAAAGTTCTCAGTAAAATTTTAATTTAAATAATTTTAATAACAAAATAAGTTAATTCAAATATACATTTAGTCACGTGTAACTTTGTGCTACTAACTCACCAACTCCAATATTAAAGCGCAGCCAGTCAGTAACATATACTGCGTATGCTCTTTGATTAGATGTGATAGAGAAATTTTTAAGTATTCATAAAATATTATATCATGAATTAATTATTTTAAAAATTTAAATTCACTTTATATCGTATTAAAATTTAACTTAAATATAAAGAATATAGGTAGTAAGACTTTAACTCTTAATTACTTGGTCATAAATGTTCTGATATCATGTCATGAATCAACTATTCTAAAAACCTTAAGCTGTTAGTAAAAATATATGAATGATTTTTTATATTTGTAACACATTATACTCGAAATTATAACATGTAAATAGTATAATTATACATGTTATTAGAATAAATAAAAAATATTATATAATGAAATTGAAATCAAATTTCAACCGTGTAATATTCGGAAAGTACCTAAAAAATTTGCTATTAGAGAAATTATTTCTTATTCCACATTATAAGGCTTAAATTATTTTTTGTTAGTCTTGCTCTTAGTCGAGCATGTGATATCCATCTACCCTCTCTCTCTCTCTCTCTCTCTCTCTCTCTCTCCATGCTTCTGCAAATATATATATATATCGACTCTTCCGGTTTAAGCCTTTGCTTTGCTTTGCTAGCTAGCTTGGCTTAGCTTTTCTCAGTATTTGCTAATTCTTTTGTTTCAAGATAGTTGAGTGAAGAAGAGGATGGTGACCGTGGATGAGATCCGCAAGGTGCAACGTGCGGAAGGTCCCGCCACTGTCATGGCAATTGGCACTGCAACTCCTCCCAACTGCGTTGAGCAGAGCACTTATCCTGATTACTATTTTCGCATCACAAAAAGTAAGCACAAGACAGAACTCAAAGAAAAATTCAAACGCATGTGTAAGTTATCCCATATCTTGATCTGATCATATTTAATTATCTACTTGTATATTGTTTAGGATAAGTTTGGTACGAGAGTAAAAACAAAAGATTTTGTATACAAATTTCATCTATAAAAATTCATCTCACATTTTTATCCTATACCAAGCATACACTTAGTTGTTCTTCTTCATTTAATGAGCAGTTGTTAACTGTGTACATTATGTTTACCAAGACGTCCAGTGCATTTGTCATATTTATTTTAAATTACATTATTACCATCAAAGAATGACAATGGTTGGAACAGTGAGATTGTTTTTATGGGTCAGGCAAACAGTCTTGTGATTTCATGGTCTCGATACTTTATAGATGTATTTAATGTAGTTTTATCTCTAGTAAATTTTGATACTTAGTTAACAGCTTTTCATCCCTCACCAAGCCCTAAGATCACATTAATTTGTAACAAAATATTTTTAAAAAAAAGTAAGTGCTAATTAACACTAATAGAAGTGTGGTATTAAATTAAATTTTTTGGAACCTATTTCAGGTGAAAAATCAATGATTAAGAAGCGAGACACGCACCTAACAGAAGAAATTCTAAAAGAGAATCCTATTGTATGTGCTTATATGGCACCTTCACTGGACGCAAGGCAAGACATGGTGGTTGTGGAGGTACCAAGGCTGGGAAAAGAGGCAGCAACAAAGGCCATCAAAGAATGGGGCCAGCCCAATTCCAAGATCACCCACCTCATCTTCTGCACCACAAGCGGCGTAGACATGCCCAGCGCTGATTACCAACTCACGAAGCTCCTAGGCCTTCGCCCATCAGTGAAGCGCTACATGATGTACCAACAAGGGTGTTTTGCGGGTGGCACGGTGCTCCGTTTGGCCAAAGACTTGGCCGAAAACAACGAAGGTGCTCGTATCCTTGTGGTCTATTCAGAGATCACTGCAGTTACATTCCGTGGCCATAGTGACACATATCTTGATAGTCTTGTGGGCCAAGCCTTGTTTGGAGATGGTGCAGCTGCAGTCATTGTTGGTTCAGACGCAGTGCAAGGGGTTGAGAAGCCTTTGTTTGAGCTAGTGCAGGATGCACAAACAATCCTCCTAGATAGTGAAGGAGTTATTGATAGTCACCTTCACGAAGTTGGACTCACATTCCATCTCTTCAAGGATGTTCCTGGGCTCATCTCAAAGAATATTGAGAAAGCCTTGGCTGAAGCCTTCCAACCCTTAGACATCTCTGATTACAACACTATCTTTTGGATTGCATACCCTAGTAGACCAGCAATTCTAGACTAAGTAGAGGCCAAATTCGGCTTGAAGCCTGAAAAAATGGAGGCCACTCGACATGTGCTTAGCGAATATGGTAACATGTCAAGTGTTTGTGTGTTGTTCATCTTAGATGAAATGAGGAAGAAATCAGTGAAACATGGACTTGGCACAATAGGTGAGGCTCTTGAATGGGGTGTGTTATTCGGTTTTGGACCTGAGCTTACAGTTGAGACTGCTGTGCTTCATAGTGTGGCTGTCTAAATGCCCATACTTTACTAAGGGCACAAATCATGTTTACATGTATTCTTCATATCTTTGTTTTAGAAAAAAAAAAAAGTAAGAATTTTTTTCTCTCACATGTTTTTTTATATTAAAATAATATATTTTTTATATTATTAATAAATAAGAAAGCATCACATTATGAAACTAAGATCTTTTATTTGAAGTAAAAACTTTTAAGATTGTTTAAATAAATGCCACTACATAGTTAATAGATAATATTATTTTGCACAATTAAATCAAAATTATATCCTACCTGCAAACCCTCAGATTTGTTTATAAGCAATAGTTAGAAAGCAACTTTCTAATGGGTTCAAGGAGAACCTACAATTCCATATTTCTTTTGTAAAAAGATGTGATAAATGCCAGCACTTTGCGGCACTTCACCGTGCTCCTCCTAGAGAGCTCTATGCTTCAGGTATCCCTGGCCATTTTGTAAGTAAGGGATGGATTTACTTGGCCCTTTTCCCTTAATTTTTAGACAATTCAAATTTCTTATAGTGACAATAGATTACTTTACTAAATGAATTGATATTATCATATAGAAAGAAAGTTGTTAAAAAGGACAGGTGTCACCTTTCGAGAGAAAGGAATCCTAACTAAATGAGGAGCTCATCATGAATGAATCCCACCAGAATCTTTCAGGATTAGCATATACAAAATGAAAATAAGGGAGTAACTACCACTAACCCTCACTACCTTTTCATAAATTAATGAGAGCAAAGGAGCAAGTGAGCACACGAAACAGGATAAACAAAAACAAGTTCTGAAAGTATACAAACTGTGAACAATTGAGTCAAAGATTCCAACAAATCGATCCATTCAATTATGAAAGAGCATCAAAATGAAACCCTTGGTGGATTAGGCGTTTAATAGCACCTAAGGTGTTGCTAATAGCAGCTACAGGATATGTCAATGAAAAAGAGAGACTGGGCCATGGGACGAGCAGAGAGAGTACAATCATGGGTGTTATAATATGGTTTGGTTTGGTTTGGTTTTTTAAGGAAAAAAGTCATCTAAACTAAATTATCTAAACTAAATTAATTAGTTTTTTTTATTAGGAACTAATCAATTTTATTTTAATTAGAGAACTGAAATAAATCAAACTATTCTCACATATAATTTTTTTTGATTTAATTTTGATCTATTATTAGTATAAAATTTTTTTAATACTATCATTTAATCATATTTTAGTGTTTAATTTATTAAGTAATTGTTATCTTAATAATTTTTTTTAATAATTTAACAATTTATTATTGAATGATAATATAAAAAATTTTATATTGATAATAGATTAAAATTAAACTTTTTTTAAATCATTACATGATAATTGCTTCCATCATTTGTTTGTATTAATTATTTAATTCGATGGTGCAAATTAGAGATGCAAGCTAGGATGGTGTACAATAGCATTTCTCCAAAGAAAAAGGGTTAGGTTCTTTCTTGGTGTTTGTGTGTGCTGATAGTGTAACAACTAGAGAAGGGAAATGAGGAGGAGGATGTGTTGCACACGACAAGAGGATAGGTGACTTTGTGTGATGACTGTTTTTTGTTTATAATTCGGGATGATCAGACTGCTATAAAAAGAAAGTGACCTAACAAGCATATTAATTAGAGGATTGTTGTCAAACTTTTCAACAAATAAGTTTGGGACCTAGCTTATTCTGTACTTAAAATATAATTTTTATTTTTAAATTATTTTTTGTTTTGATATTATAATTATTTTTTTAAAAGTATAATAAATTAATTCAAACACATAATTATTTTTTAAAATGAGAAAAATAATTTATTAAATTTGGTTGTTTGCGTTATGATCCCAACTGATGGAGGTAAAATCTTATATGAACTATGTGCTTTCTAAGACTAAGCAAGCCTCCCCAAAATGGATTTGCCGCCACTAAAGGTGATAGTTTTATTTAAGAAGATAAAGTGATGATTTATAATTGTTAATGAGAAAATTAATAATTGAAATGATGATAAAATGCATGTACATATATAAAAACTATGATATTGTTAAAATCTATTTTTTTAATTTTCTCATTAATAATTAATATTATACAAACCTTGTTTATTCATCATTTAAATTAAATATGGCCAATTCTTCACATTAAAAAAAAAATTAATTCTAACATAATTAGTTTTTATCATACGTTAAGAATATTTTTGGATTAGTTAATTATACGGCAAGAGTATTTTGCATCTCCAATGTTGGCTTAATTTGTGCATTTAGTAAAATTATTTCTCTAAAATACTTACCTAAAGTGCAATTAACGTTTTAAGTGGTGTTTGATATCATTTTTAATTTTTTAGTCTTTGATTAGGGTATCAACACACCCAACACTCGTTGGTCAGATAAATATTAACCATTTTAACTACACATAAATTTAATTAACCATTCTATAATGTTAGACCCCCCATTAGGAAAATTTACCACAGAAGCAGGGTTAAAGGAAAAAAGGGGGCACTAAATGAGGGAGTTATGGGAGGGGAAGCAATTCAGCAGCAGAGCAGTGCAGAAGAAGAACACAAAACGTGGCTAGGAGAGAGAGAAGAAGTGAAACAGGCTAGTGTGGGGCAGTAATGCAGACTGCATAACTGTCTGCTGAGTAAGATATGAGAGAGAGGGAGTGGGAAAGAATGGGTAGTGGCAGTTATGGATTCTGGAGGGGGCAGAATATGTAAAGGAGGGATAAGTTACGTGAAAGGGAGGAGGAAAATCTGAAAGCAGTTTCTAGCAGTGGAGAGACCAAGTCTCTCGAAAGCTTAGGCATTTTCTTTCTTTCTGAGTAATTTTCCTTTAATTTCCAGTATTGTACTATGTAAATTCTGGGCTTCAATCCTAGATTCTGCTACGTGAAAGGGAGGTTCCTAACAAATTGGTATCAGAGTTCCCGATTCAGGGGGCCGTGAATGGTGAGGTCTAAAATGGAGAACCATGTGGAGACATTAGAGAAAGGTGTGGAGCAGTTGAGACATGAACTTGACTGGTTGAGAGTGGAAACACAGCAGGAAAGAGTGGAGGCGAGGCAAGACAAGGAGGACAAGGGAGCTTAAATGGCCAGGATGGACCATGTTCAGCAGCATATTCTGCATTCTGCAGTGGATGAAAGGGAAAGAAACTGTCCTTCCTAGGAGACAAACTGGTGAGGCGCCTGAGGAAGAAGGTAAGGACATGCTGCAGGGGAGAGTAGGTTCCAGTGGGACTACCACAGGACCCACCCGGAACCCCATGGGGGAAGACAGAGGAAAGAGGTTGGAAATATCGGTATTCACAGGTGAGGATGCATTTGGCTGGGTGAATAAGATAGAGAGATATTTTCAAGTAAATTCTCTAGAAGAGCAGGAAAAATTGGACGATGTGATGGTAGCCATGGAAGGGATAGCACTGAACTGGTATGCCTTGTGGGAAACCCGCAATCCACAGGCAAGCTGGACAAAGTTTAAGGCTGCTGTGGTGTAGAAATTTCAACCTGTTTTAGCCCAGAACCCGTACGAATTGCTGCTGGGACTCCACCAGTTAGGGTATGTTATGGAATACCGTGAGTAATTTGAGCTCCTCACGGTACCATTGGCAATAGCTGATGAGAACATGTTGAAAGGGATTTTTCTCAAAGGCTTGAAGGAGGAGGTGAGAGCAGAAATTAAGCTTCACCAGTTAGGATCACTGTTAGAGTTGATAGACTTGGCTTTATTAGTGGAAGAAAGGGACTCGACCTTATTTCTCCAGCAGAACAGCTGTTGCCGAAGTAGGGACTAGGCCCCATTCTAATTATAAGGCCGCCACCCGGGGAAGCTCTTACATCATAACAGCTGCCAAGGTAGGAATCGTGGGACAGAAGTCAGCAGAATCACTCTTTATTGAAGGGAGTTATTACCCGAAGAAGAGTACCAAATTCAAGAGGCTCACCGAAGTAGAAATTCAGGAGAAAAGGAGGTAAGGGTTGTGTTTTAGATATGATGAAAAATTCAGCCCAGAACACATTTGTAAATTTAAGCAGTTCAGTGTGTTACTGTTGGGGGTAGAAGAGAGTTGGAAGAGGAAGAATTTGAAGAAGAAGGGGAGAAAGTGGGAGGAGACAAGGCATTGCAGCTGTCCATGAATAGTATCATGGGGCTAACTTCAAAGAAATCATTCAAGTTGTGGGGTGAATTACAAGGGAGGAAGGTGATCGTACTAGTAGATTGTGGGGCCTCAAGTAACTTCATTGATAGGAGGATAGTAGAGGAGTTTAGTATAACCACCGTAGAAACCCCTGAGTATGTAGTGGAGGTGGGTGACGGGCATATAATTAGGTGTAAAGGAGTGTGTAAAGGGGTGAAAATATTGGTGCAAGGGTTAAAGATTACAGCTAATTATTTCTTGTTTGAGTTTGGGGGAGCAGATATAGTGCTCAGCCTAGACTGGTTGAAGGGGTTAGGTAAAATCAAAACCAATTTTAAGGAACTAACAATGAGGTTCCTGTCAGGAGAGAAGGTAGTCACATTACAAGGAGATTCTTCACTATCCCGATCAGCAGCCTCCTTAAAGTCCATGATGAAGGCCCTACATAATGATGGGGAAGGATTTCTGGTGGAAGTGACTAACCAGGACGTTAGGCAGCAAGTGGATCCGGTGGAATGGGAGGAGTTACAACATGTTCTAGAAAAATTTCAAGATCTTTTCAAAGAGCCCAAAGGTCTATCTCCTTCCAGAGTACAGGATCATGCTATAAGGCTGAAAGAAGGAGCCCCGGTACCTAATACAAGACTCTATAGGTACCCCAATTATCAGAAAAATGAGATAGAGAGAGTAGTGGTGAAAATGCTGGCAATTGGAATCATCAGGCACAGTACAAGTCTATTTTCCAACCCCATCATATTAGTTAGAAAGAAGGACAGGGGCTGACGATTCTGTGTTGATTATCGGGCGTTGAATAAGGTGGTTGTGCCGGACAAATTTCCTATTTCGGCTATAGATGAGCTGTTGGACGAGCTGGGAGGTACAGTTATCTTTTCTAAATTGGACTTAAAATCAAGGTACCACCAGATTCGGATGAGGGAAGAGGACATATTCAAAACGGTATTTCGCACTCATGAGGGGCATTATGAATTTTTGGTAATGCCTTTCAGGTTAACCAACGCTCCTTCTACTTTTCAAGCCTTAATGAATGAGGTATTTCGTCCATTCTTGAGGAAATTCGTGTTGGTATTCTTTGATGATATACTTGTATACAACGTCAGCAAACAAGAACACTTAATGCACTTAGAGTTGGTGTTGCAACAGCTAAGGGAGAATAAATTGCTGCTAAACAAGAAGAAATGTAATTTTGGGCAATCGAAGCTGGAGTATTTGGGCTACATCATATCAGCTCAAGGTGTCCAAGCTGATCCCATGAAGGTAGAGGGTATGACCAGCTGGCCAAAACCCAAGGATGTTAAGGGACTCTGAGGGTTCTTGGGATTAACAGTATACTACAGGAGGTTTGTGAAGGATTATGGTAAGATAGCAAGGCCATTAACTCAATTGCTAAAGAAGGACAGATTCGAGTGGAATGAGGAAGCACAACAAGCCTTTGAGTTGTTTAAATCAGTTATGGTGACTTTGCTCGTGCTGATAGTGCCTGATTTCTCAAAAAACTTTTGTGTTAGAGACAGATGCATCAGGGAAGGGCTTGAGGGCAGTTCTCATGCAGGAGAGCAGACCTATTGCATACCTCAGTCAATGGTTGTCTAGATGAGCACAGCTCAAGTCTGTATATGAAAGGGAACTAATGGCGGTAGTTTTGACAATGAAGAAGTGGAGGCATTACTTGATGGGAAGACATTTCCTGATCAGAACAGATCAGAAAAGTATAAAGTATTTAACTGAACAGCGGCTGATGGGAGAGGAACAGCAAAAATGGACCTCAAAATTAATGGGATTTGATTTTGAAGTACAATATAAGCTGGGAGGAGAGAATAAAGCCGTTGATGCATTGTCCAGAAGGGTGGATTTATGTGCTATTTCTACTTTTCACATTGCGGATTCGGAGCTCTGGGCATAAGAGCTGTAAAATGACAGCAAACTAAAGGCCATCCTACAAGATTTGTTGATAGACAAAGAAGCACACTCGGGTTATGTTAAAAAAGGGAACTGTCTGTATTATAAAGGCAGATTGGTCCTATCAAGGCGTTCTGCAAGGATACATGCAATTCTCCATGAATTCCATGCTACCCCTTTTAGGGGTCATTCAGGTTTCTTCAGAACCTATAAGAAGATAGTTGGCCTGTTGTATTGGGAAGGAATGAAGGGAGACATCAAGAGTTTTGTAGCAGCCTGTGATACTTGTCAATGAAATAAGTACCAAGCTTTGTTCCTGGCCGGCTTGCTACAGCCATTGCCAATTCCAACTCAGGTATGGAGTGATATTTTCATGGATTTCGTGGGAGGCATGCCAAAAGCACAGGGAGTGGATACTATAATGATAGTTGTAGATAAACTCACTAAATATGCACATTTTATTCCCTTGTGCCATCCATTTTCAGCCAAGGATGTGACTGACGTGTTTGTGAGGGAGGTAGTAAAGCTACACGGGTTCCCTACTTCAATACTCTCGGATAGAGATCGACTGAGTCTTTATCAGTCAATTCTAGATGGACCTATTCAAACTATCAAGGACAACTCTTAAACTCAATTCCGTATATCATCATCAATCTGATAGTCAGACCGAAGTGGTAAATCGATGCCTTGAGACCTATCTCAGGTGTTTCGTGGGGAATAAGCCTAGGCAGTGGCCTAAGTGGCTAAATTGGACAGAATTTTGGTTCAATACTAATTACAACAATTCAACTAGGATGTCTCCATTCAAAGCTTTGTATGGAAGGAAACCGCCGATCTTGCTAAGGTGCTCTGAGGATTCATCCGTGGTTGAGGGAGTTAATCAACTTATTACAGACAGGAATAAGATATTGGATGAGTTGAAGGACAATCTGGTGACTGCGCAAAACAAAATGAAGTCGCAGGCAGATAAGAAAAGGAGGGATGTCAACTATCGGCCAGGAGATTATGTTTATCTAAAAATACGACCCTACAAATTCAAATCTCTAGCTAGGAAAGCAAATGAGAAGTTAAGCCCGAGCTTTTATGGTCCTTACGAGGTAGGGGAAAAGGTGGGGCAAGTTGCTTATAGACTACGTCTGTCGGATTATACACATATATATCCTGTTTTTCATGTCTCCTCATTAAAGAAGCTAGTAGCAGAGGCAGTCAGCCAGCAACCTTTACCCAAAAATTTAATAGAAGAATGGTAATTAAAGGTGTACCCAGCAGTAGTACTCAATGTCAGGACAGCCGCAAGTGGAGAACCAGAAGTGTTAATTCAGTGGGAAGACTTACCATACTGTGAAAACACGTGGGAACCTTTCCTTACCATTTAAGATAATTTTCCTGATTTTCACCTTAAGGACAAGGTGAAACTTTTGGGAGGGAGTATTGTTAGACCCCCCATTAAGAAAGTTTACCACAGAAGCAGGGTTAAAGGAAAAAATGGGGCACTGAATGAGAGAGTTGCGGGAGGGGAAGCAACTCAGCAGCAGAGCAGTGCAAGAGAACACAAAACGTGGCTGGAAGAGAGAGAAGAAGTGGAACAGGCCAGTGTGGGGCAGTAATGCAGACTGCATAACTGTCTGCTAAGTGGGATATGAGAGAGAGGGAGTGATAAAGAATAGGTAGTGACAGTTATGAATGAGTAGTGACAGTTATAGATTCTGGGGGGGGGCAGAATATGTAAAGGAGAGAGAAGTTACGTGAGAGGGAGGAGGAAAATCTGAAAGCAGTTTCTGGCAGTGGAAAGACTAAGCCTCTCGAAAGCTTGGGCATTTTCTTTCTTTCTGTGTAATTTTCTTTTAATTTTCAGTATTGTATTATGTAAATTCTGGACTTCAATCCCAGATTCTGTCGCATGAAAGGGAGGTTCCTAACATATAATTTTTAACTAATTATGATAAGTGATTAGTTTAAATAAATATTTATTATTGTGATTATTAACATATAGCTAAGTTAAGGGATTAATTTGATATAATTGATGTTAAAATATATTTGGTTCTTCAAAGTTAAAGTGATTAACATGGGAGATTATAAAAACACTTTAACATTTTAATTATTATTTGGCCATAAATTATTACATTTTATAAGCAGATATGTTGAGTCATTGGGAATGGACTATTCGTGAGGTTGATTGCTGATGGCTGGTGCTATGCCATCCTTCACTTTTTTTTTTTGGTCGTCACGCCTCCTTCATTTTAAATAAAGCAAATTCTTATTAACGGACGGTTGGTTTAAGTGAAAAAAAATTTATTTTTTTTAAATAAGATTTTGAATTTGAACTTTGTGAATATAAAAAATTTCTACTAAAAGAGCTTTGTATCAGGTACATAAAATTGTAATTTTTCTGTTTCTTGAAACATACAAAATCCAAAGTTCATATTTTTATCAAAGCAAGCAGTACATAATATATGAGGTGCAGATTAATTCTGCCTTATCTAAAGCAGAAAATTCAAACGAGTGTCTACGAGCAGGGATGATAATAATGGTCGATATTTGGATTTTTTTTTCATAATTAATATTCTTAATTTATTAGGATATATATATATTAATTATGAAAAAAAAAATTCAAATATCGATCATTATTATCATATATATATATATATATATATATATATATATATATATATATATATATATATATATATATATATATCTAAATATCGACCATTATTATATATATAAGTTAAGGATCTACTTATACTAAGTGTAAGTCTTATTATACTTACACTACTTAATAACTTTTTATAAACTTTGAATTTTATTAATCCAACCGTTAGGTTGAAAGTTCATATAAAATAGATTAAGTTTACAAAATTTCATATAATTTAAAAATTAGGTGATACTTCATCGCATCACTTTATTTTATCGTATACTATATCCTGTAAAATATAAGTAAATATTAACTATTATATTACATACATATGAATGTCTAATTTATTTCAAATTTAGCATGCGTAATTATCATGATAATATCACATGACTTAATGGTTGGATTAATTTAATTCGTATTCTATAAAAAGTTATTAAGCGGTGTAAGTGTTCAAGACTTACACCCGGTATAAGTAGATCTCCACACACACACACACACACACACACACACACATATATGAGTTTGGATTTATTAGGCTCCTTCAAAATAAAACATGCATTATAAATTTATTAAAATTCTCTTTTTAAATTTTTTCATTATCAATAGATAATGCATTATGTAATTTATAGAATTCAAATTTTTTTCTTTTATGTGATTGTTTAGTATGCAAGAATACTAATTTTATTCTATGTCTATTTTATGAAATGAGACATTCCTAAATTTATTTGTAAAAAATCTTAAAATGATGATTTTATTTTATGCCCCATTCTATAAAATCAAAAATAGAGCATGAAATCTATTCCCTCCTAGAGATGTAGGATTGTGATTCCATCCTCCATGGAATAGAATTAAAATTGTTTATTCTTAAAATACTCTTAAAGACTTTATAAAATTACACATATTTTTCTTTTTATATTTTTTGTAATAAAATATTATCTTTCTTATATTTCAGTTTATGGTATGCCTTTTTGGTGGTCAGAATTTATGTATTTGATTACTTATTAACCTTGATAATATTTTAATTTATCAATATAATTTTTAGTCTCGACATAGATAATTTATTTTTTTATTTAAAAAATTATTTATATATATATATAAATAAATATGAAATATTTATTTGGGGTCATAATATTTTTTTTTAAAGATGACAACATTTATTCTAATTAAATTATTAAAAAATTAAAATTAAATATTATTTTTAATGTTTAAAATTTTTTTTATAAAGAATATTTATGTTATTTATATCAATTTTAATTTTCTACAATAATTCTATATACTAAATAATAAAATAACTTAAAAAAATATTTTATTTAAAAAGTATCAAACTATGAATTAAAAATAAATATTTCATTCTATCTCTATTATATTTCAATTATATAAAATTATCATGAATAGTAACAAACATTACGTGATATTCGTATTCCAAGAACCAAGTTGTATCGTAGAATTATCAGTGAAACCATACCAACCCAACTCTATCCTCCTTTCCATTCAGTTTCTTCGCTGTTCATTTTTGAACACTGAAGCTGCAAAATTTTGACCATTCAAATCTCCAAAAACAAGTTTCTCCACATAAAATAAGAAAACAATAGCTTAGTAGGTGAAAGTCTTCGGTCTACGCACGCATGCAGTCATGCGGCGGTTGAGACGAGAAGGCCGCTCACCCAAGTCTACTATCGGAATATTATTGCGCAGCCAGAAACTTTTACACTACACTACACAGAAATTATTACACGTTTTTATAGCGAAACATAGATTATGGTCCGTTCATATATATTTTAACATTTTAATAATAAATAATTAAAAAATATACTTTTTAAAAAAATATTGTCATTAAAGTAAAATAATTAATTTTAACTTAAAAAATATATTTTTTAATTATTTAATACTGAAACATCAATACATGAATAAATAAAATAAAATTTCGCGTGATGTTACACAAATATACAATAATTTTTTCTACACTGAGGTGGCTTGTTCAATTCATCGGTCAAGCACAAGCATGTGTACTTTTCAGCTACCCACTCTCCCTATCCCTTCTGCTTGTGCATATATATACCCACTTCCCCATCCATCTTCTTTAAGCCTTTGCTTTGCTAGCTTGGGTACTACAGCCAGCACCACCAGTCTAGTTAGTGGTTACTCATTGAAATTAGCCAATCCATTATTCCCTTTGGTAACCCACAGCTTCTCTTCTTATTTCTTCGCTTGCAAGCTCAGAGAAGAGAGAAGATGGTGACCGTGGAAGAGATCCGCAAGGCACAACGCGCAGAAGGACCCGCCACTGTCATGGCCATCGGCACCGCAACTCCTCCAAACTGCGTGGAGCAGAGTATCTATCCCGACTATTATTTCCGCATCACAAACAGTGAGCACAAGACAGAGCTCAAAGAAAAATTCAAGCGCATGTGTAAGATATACATATATATCTCATATCTTATCTTGATTTGATTATATTCATGTGCTTTTTTGTATTGTTTAGTTTTAATTTCTCTTTGATTTGATTTCCAATAGTTTAATACCATGCACAAAGCGCACAACGTAAATTATGATATGTCAGTTTGGATCATTCGTATATAGTGTTTGAATTGTTTTAGACCAGCGAAGTGTAGAAAGAAAACAGGGGACAGATGTAATGTCTTTTAATTAGACAATTACCATCTAAGGATGATTATAGTTGGAAGAATGAGATTTCTTTTGGGGAAAAATTATATTTATGCACACCACTTTTTACATGTATATAAGTTTTAATGCAAAAAAAGTGATATGAAAAAATAGTGCAAAAAAATAAGATTTAATTTTGATTCTTGATTAGTGTAAAACTCTTTTACATAAGTCAAACTTTTTAATAATATGTCAATGTATGATTAAATGATTACTAGTATAATTTTTGTTTACTGACAATGAATTAGAACAAAACCCAAAAACCATGTATGTAAGAATCTTTTATGACAAAGCACATATCTTTTTGGATCTTGGTATAATGTTTTAATTAAAACTAATGAAGTATGGTACACTTTTCTTGGAATCTATTTCAGGTGAAAAGTCAATGATTAAGAAGCGGTACATGTACTTGACAGAAGAGATTTTGAAGGAGAATCCCAATGTTTGTGCTTATATGGCACCATCATTGGATGCAAGGCAAGACATGGTGGTTGTGGAGGTACCAAAGCTAGGAAAAGAGGCAGCGACAAAGGCCATCAAGGAATGGGGTCAGTCCAAGTCTAAGATCACCCACCTCATCTTCTGCACCACAAGCGGTGTAGACATGCCCGGTGCCGACTACCAGCTGACGAAGCTTCTGGGGCTTCGCCCATCGGTGAAGCGTTACATGATGTACCAACAAGGGTGTTTCGCTGGTGGCACGGTGCTCCGTCTAGCCAAAGACTTGGCTGAAAACAACAAAGGTGCTCGTGTCCTTGTGGTTTGTTCAGAGATCACTGCAGTCACATTTCGTGGCCCTAGTGACACCCATCTTGATAGCCTCGTGGGTCAAGCTCTCTTTGGAGATGGTGCAGCTGCAGTCATTGTTGGTTCAGACCCAGTGCAGGGGGTTGAGAAGCCTTTGTTTGAGCTTGTGTGGACTGCACAAACAATCCTCCCAGACAGTGAAGGAGCTATTGATGGCCACCTCCGTGAAGTTGGACTAACATTCCATCTTCTCAAGGATGTTCCAGGACTTATCTCAAAGAATATTGAGAAAGCCTTGGTTGAAGCGTTCCAACCCTTAGGCATATCTGATTACAACTCCATCTTTTGGATTGCACACCCTGGTGGACCAGCAATTCTAGACCAAGTTGAGGCCAAATTGGGCTTGAAGCCTGAAAAAATGGAGGCCACTCGACATGTGTTGAGCGAATATGGTAACATGTCAAGCGCATGCGTGTTATTCATCTTAGATGAAATGAGGAAGAAGTCAACAAAAAATAAACTTGGTACAACGGGCGAGGGGCTTGAATGGGGTGTACTATTTGGTTTTGGGCCTGGTCTCACTGTTGAAACCGTTGTGCTCCATAGTGTGGCAGTTTAATTGCCTAAATATCTAATGGCTACAACAATCTTCACTTCTTTTTTTTTTTAATGAACTTTTTGGTATTCAATCTTCGCATGCTTCATTGAACACCTAAATAATGTTCATTTTTGTATTCAAATGTTCTCTTCAAATTATAATGATATTGCGTTATCGACCATTTTATGGAAGTTTATTTGCTGACTGTTTTATGGAGGTTTATTTGCTATCTTTCTTTTTTTTGTGTCATAATACGATAGACTTATTTATAATTTATTTTTTTAATCATAATCAATTTACTTGTTTATTCAATAAGTTTTTTATATTTATTAATATTTCTTTCCTATAATATTAGGCTATATCAGCAGGAGTACTGATACCCATTTAATAAATAGGCTACCGAAAAAATTTCTTATATATCAAATATGTAAATGGTAGCGCACAATTGTCAATTTCATACTTCAATTATGAATTATAAAGGCAAAGAGACATTTTATTTGTGAGGATTATAAACATATATATATATATATATATATATATATATTTGAATAAGATCCATATAGAATGACAGTTCACACTGGAGTAGTGTCACTTTCTACTATAATTGCAACTAACATTTGAGACACACTAATATGCATACCAATTCACATTTTGCTTTATTTAAATATATAAAAATAAATAGGTCAATTTATTTTATTTATTAAAAAAAGAAAATAACAACTTCATTATTTGTAGACTTTTTAAATTTTGAAATTGAGAGAAGCAAACATTAAAATCAAGTAATATAGAATAAATATAGATTATTTTGATGGAGTTATCCAAATGTTTAAAGAACTATACATTTTGCCTTTATTGCTTACTGCTGAAATTTGACCATAGACCAATACAGAAAAATCAAATCCTCATCTTAAAATAAAAAAGAGTTAGTAAGAAAATCATCCTATCATTTATAGTTAATAAGAAATAATAAAAACATGAGTAAGGAGATCATATTTTCAATACATATGTACATCACCAGAGAAAATAATTCATGACACCGTTTAGAATTTATGATTATTTGAATAAACCTTAAAATATAATTTACTCAAAATTTTAATTTGACGATGAATGTTATCCAGAACAAGCTAATAATTGTCAAATTATGCTGGTTAGGTTAAAATATTTGCTTTCAAGTTTCAACTCTAGCAACGATAATTGAATTAAAAATTTTGCAAACCTGACCCCAGCCATTAACCTCCTAGGAAAACAAAGCATAAGACCAAAGTGGATAGGACTCAAATCTTTATCACTTCTAACATTTTTTCTTGTATAAAATTCGAGAAATATTATAAGAGGGGGACAAATCAACCGCCATGAAAAAGATACTGTTGCATTGGCCTTGGATATAAGAATATATATTGAATTAAGTTAACTAACTAATTCGTAGATTTTAATTTTATTTAATTCATAATTGATGAGTTAGATAGAATTTATGAATTGGATTGAGTTTAAAAATTTACAACTCGATAATGATGGGTTGGATTACGAGTTAAAAAATTTTTTAATTCATTTAATCCAATCCAATTCATCTTTTTTTTTAAAATAAAAAATTATGTTATTTTTATATTCAACGTATTAAATTTAATGTTTATTTTTTTTAAGTCTTAATTGACTTATTATATTTAACTTTTGAGACTTATGTTAATTTTTTTTATATCTTAAATTAAGATTTGTTATATTATTTTTATGACTTATAATTTATTATATTTAACTTTTAATTTATTTAAAACTTTATATGTCATATTTTGTTAAAATTGATTAAGTTATTTATTATGATATGTAATGAATTTTTGATTTTATATTAATTTTAACATTAAATTTAATAGATAAATTTTTTTTTTAATCTATATCATATTCATAAATTTAATCTAACTTAATTCACTAATATATAAATTTAAAAAAAATTTTAAATTTAATTTAACTCAATTCATGAACAAATTAAATATAAAAATACCTCAATTTTCACGCAACCCAATCGACGGACACCCCAAGCAGGGGATCACATCCCAAGCAGGGGATCACATTTTCAACGTTGATTTCTATCGATGGTTGCCACGCAAACTTCCAAACACCACTCCAAGTACTTTATTCTTCTTCTCCATTGCTCTGCTTCCATTTTTCGTTTTGTGCTCTCTCTCTCTGTACTTCTCGAAGATGTTCTCCAATGGAGGATTACTCCTCTTTCTTTGCCTTTGGGTACCGATTCAGCTGGAGGTGACGGCCGCAGAGTACTTCAAGCCCTTCAACGTCACCTACGATCACAGGGCTATCATCATCGACGGCAAGCGTCGCATGCTCATCTCCGCCGGAATTCACTATCCCCGCGCCACTCCCGAGGTGCGCTATCCCACCCCTTTCGTGTTCTGGCGGGACACAGTTTCAATTCTCGAGCATGTGGTGAAATTCACCGATTCTGAGTAAAATTGATGCTCTTGTGGTTCAAAGAGATTAGCGTACGAGTACAAATTTCGAGTACAATTAAGCTTTTTGATTGTTTTCTGAAGAATTCTAGGTAGCTACATCCCTTGTCTTCCTTTTTAAAGCTCTGTGATTCGGTTTCTTCCAAAATTCCGATGAGTCTGCATAATTTAACTCGGTTTCTGACAGCAGGGAACGCAAAAGGAAAAGGGAATTTCAATAATAGATGCCTCCCACAGATTTTCCTTATTAATTTTGCTAAGCATGCTTTCCAATTTTATGCATTTGCTATATAGAGCTGCAATGGTTGGCAAATGGCAAACCTTTTGTGTTAATATCCTTAACGTTTGTGTCTTCAGTTGACACCTTATCGGTATAACAAATGTTATGAACTTTAGCTTCCATATGGGATCAAGCATAACCATCCTCTCTCTATTCACAGTGACTTCGTCAAGGTCCCTGGCTTGCTCAAGGTTTTCCCTGACCGGAAATGTAGGATAAGATGCGAATTGTACCTATATTGGAACGGAACCAATTCTTTCTTGATCAATATTCACACCACACCAGGACTCCATGCCTTCAAGATCAGAGGCTTTCTATTGGATGACCTGGGCACAAGATCAAGACGCTGCTGCTTCATCTGATTATTCTCGCTGTTAGTCAAGAGGATTCCTTCAAGTGATGAATACAATCTAATTTTGCTACACAAATCCATCTATCTTTTACAAGTTTTTTCATTGCAGAAATGGAGAGGGCTTAATAACTGAAATGCATCCCAGTTCCTGAATCCTTTCATCTGTTCTGTTCTGCGATTTCCTCCTCCTTGCATATAATAATCCTCCTCCGTTCTTTTAGTTCCACTTCAGTAATCTTCAATTCTGTTCCATCAATCACTTCCATTCCATGTGCTTCGTAAGACTGCTCTTGAAGAATCCCATTGTTGCTCGTTATCCAAATCATATTTAATCTCAGCATTTGCATTATGCCATTATCAGCTACTATTTTGTAATCTTCAACATTTCATCTCCTTATCTCAGTAGAAAATTATTCTGAAACAAAGTCAACAAATCTTCCACTACAACTCATATTATCGGTCTCACTCTTCTCCATAGTCTATGCTCAACTCAACCGTTTTCTTCCCTCAATTTTTATGAGCCATATATATGAAGTTAATCTTATTGACAATCTAAAATCTCAAGAAAACTCCCGAAAAGATTTAACCTAATAATTACCACGTGTTAGCAAGAAGTTGTTGCTAACCTACATCCTTGTTAATTGTTCTAATTCAAGACACCTTCAACCAATCATCTGTCAGCCAAAATGGAGATGCTGTCAATCAACCACCTTTCTGCCAAAATGGGGATCTGCAGTTAATACTCAATCAAATAGGATATGAAAGAGTAATATGATTAAATTTGTGATGTTAACATTTTAAAATTTGATTTTATGTCTGTTGCATTTCACATGATATTAGATGTGGCCTGATCTGATTGCCAAGAGCAAGGAAGGGGGGGCAGATGTAATTCAAACTTATGTTTTTTGGAATGGGCATGAGCCAGTGAGAGGACAGGTGCAAAATTATACTTCTCACAGCTATCCTGGCTGGTAGCCTATTCTTGTTTCTTCAACCATATATTTAATATTTATTTATTAATATTAAAATATTAATTTCTTTTTCATTTAATTTGTTTGCACTTGTGCAGTATAATTTTGAAGGGAGATATGATCTTGTGAAGTTTGTGAAGCTAGTTGCATCCAATGGACTCTATCTCCATCTCCGCATTGGCCCTTATGTGTGTGCTGAGTGGAACTTTGGGTCTCACCTTTTTCTCCATCATAATCTATCAATTTTTTGTTGCTTAAGATTAATATTTCCATATAGAGAAACAACACGAAGAGAAGGACTTGCATTCTTCCATATGAATGCATTCATTAGTCATTACATGATAGTTAATTAAAAACAATTCTAAATGGGAAAAAGTCTTAGTTGTCTAGTTACTATGGATTTGTTTATGCTATTTACTAGGATTTTTACATTCATATTTAGTTGAAATTAATTATTGTAATATTCTGACTTGAGTAATACTTTATCTTTCCCCTAAGACAAGAATGTCATTTCATTGTTTCATTGTTTTTGTTGATTTATATATGTTAATTGAAAGTAAGTCAACTTTTTGGTTCTAGACTGTAAATTATTGATGGAGAGAAGTGTTAAAACTATAAAACAAAAAAGTATAACTTTTTGGAAAACAAAATAAAATGGATATGCATAAAATTTGAACAACTATGTCATTGCATCAGCAACAACGAATTGTGCAAGTTGCACCTTATCTATTGTAGAGAATTTAAACCTTTCTTTTATTTAGTTATAGAACTGTGCTTTCAACTCCACTTCTATAAATTTAGTTGAATCGTGGAAATTTCATATTAAAACAAAGATCTATTCTGAAAGAAGGCACTTTTTAAATCCAAAATCAGAGTAATTTCTGCTTTGTACAAACAAATATGCACAAACTTCATACAAACCTGTTAATATTACTGTTAGTTCGATGAAAACATAAATTATAAGCTTTTGTTTGTTATTAATTCTTGTAGATATATCTTATTTATCTATTTGGTTATAGTGCACTGTTTTGCAGCATGACTATCTTGTTGCTATCCTTTTGTTGAAGCCAGTAAACAGTTGTCAAAATATGTGAAGGGATCAGCAGCCTTGCTGCACTCCTAGTTTCCTCTGTTTCTTTTCTTTTGTTTTAGTTGTTTAGTTTTTTTTTTCAGCTCTTGAGGATACCTTATCCTCACCCCTGTTGTACTTTTATTTCTCTCTTTAAGAGTACTTATTTTTCTTTCTATAAGAACTTAGATAAATATATGACAATTATTTTTCTTGATTTATGTGCTTTTTTTTTTTTCAGGGGTTTCCCAGTGTGGTTGCGTGATATCCCTGGTATTGTATTTCGAACAGACAATGAACAGTTCAAGGTAGAATGGTTTGTTAGCACTTTCCATCGCATTCTTTTATGTTTACTTTTCTTAACAGTTAAAAAACACTTTTTTCTGTTTCTCGACATTATTCTGTTTACTCTTCAGTTCATTCAGTGTTCTCAGTTTAGTACTGCAATCTACTTGACAAGTGTTAGCTCTTGTTTGCACTCATCACTTGATGCAGGATAAGCTTGTGAAATTCGTTTTTTTCCTTTTATTATGTGCTTAATTATATCATGTATTGCACCTCAATATTTCTGCTGGTAGGGGCAGTCCTAGATAAATGACGGATGATTGGGTATCTAAGCGTTGAGAATAACTTTTCTGAGTGCACTCTCTCTCTCTCTCTCTCTCTCTCTCTCTCCTTTTACTGCCTTCTACTTTTCTTTATTTGGTGTATGCAGTGTACATAAAAGAATAGAAAACCTAGAATTACCCTTGGTAGCCCCAAATTCAAGCTTTAAGCTCCATCAAGACAGGACATGGTGCACACCTTGTGGATCCACATAGAGAAATGACTGATTGATCTAAGAGGATGGAAATGTCAAAATTTGATGCTTTACTACACCAAATTATTTGTTCCTGACTAATGTTGGAGTTTTATTTGGGGCAAAATTCGAAGTTAGTGGTGCCAGTAAAACAACTATCCTTCATTTTCTTGAGCTCCAAGAGATTGTTTATGCACTAATACCTTTCACCTCTTTAATTTTCCTCTTTTAATTTGTATCTTGATTCTTATGTCTGGGTGGAGATTTATTTTTTTATTTTTATAAAAGAAAATATTTTATTAGAAGTAAAAAAGAAAATGTTGGAGCCTAAGATATCACTCTAATACATCATGAAATAGAAAAACAAAAAAAAAAGTAAAGGAGCAAAAAATTAATTCAGCTCAAAAGAGCTTCACAAACTCATTGCAAAATTAGCCAATTCCCCAAAAGAAGCATACGCATTGATCCACCAGGAGGCCAAGAACACAACTCTGTCCAAAAGGTGATGAAAAGGCTTGAGCTTACTGTTTAAGTCATCTAGCACAACATTTCAGTTATAAAGATGATAAAAAAACAAAATGAAAACAGTAGTATAAAGCTTTCTTTTCCTTGCTATCCCCAAAATCATTGAAAATGAGTGAAAAAAGGGTGCAGATGTATGTTATTTCCCAAATAATTGCTTTATCCACAGAATCTCATTAAGTAGTCTCCTACATTGTGGTGGTAAAAAGTTCTTTGTTTTTTAGCAAGTTAGAAGTAATATTCCATATTTATGTACACATTCATTGTTCGTAATTTCAATTACTATCATTGTTCTTATATGAACAACTGAAATTTCCAAGATAAATCCAAAAATTAAAAATAAATCAATTTATAATATCAAACAATACATTGCAACAAATATATGTAAACTTGTCCTTTCATTTAAGATTTTAGTTGGATAGTGTTGTTTAACACCCTAATTTTATATTCATTTCTGTTATTGGACTTGAAAGAATTGCCTTAACCATGATTTTGATCAACTCATTTTTTTTATTAGGAGGAGATGAAGTGGTTTGTTGCCAAAGTGGTGAATCTGATGAGAGAGGAAATGCTGTTTTCTTGGCAAGGTGGTCCTATAATTATGTTGCAGGTTGTAAGAGAAATGGTGTTTCGGCTTATATGCATCAATGGATTTTATTTTCATAATTTGGAGATTCATAGTCCTACTGGGATATCCAGAATTTGCAGTAAAATTTGGAATCATCTCTAGATTCTTGTTTACCTTGCTGCACTTGTGCTTCTTTACTTATTGTGCTTCTTTACTTCAATAAGTCTTATTTTAGGTGGGAGTGGACTCCTTTTACCAATTGTGGACATGTCACTTCCTTTTGATTTTTCTCTTCTAATTTGTTGCTTCATTTTCTGTTGGAATCACCTAAATAGGCGACATTTTATATAACATATGTGATATGCTGCATAGTTGGTAATCTTTAAGGAGAGTGCTATTCCCTGTGTTTCATATATTAATAGAAATTGTCTGTGTGGTTTTTTTATGTTGATTCTAGTTAGATGTTATAAAATTCCAATTTAGAAAATAATTAGTTGTCCAGCTTACGAGCAGACCTAAGTATTTTGCATTAGATAATTGGTGATAGGGCTTCATTGATCATTCTGTTATCTTGGAATTACAACATGCAAGTGATACATTTGATGCTACCCTTTGTAGAATGCATTGTTTAACAAGGCATGTTCTTACTGCATCTTATCAGATTGAGAATGAATATGGGAACATTGAGAGCTCCTTTGGCAAGGGAGGTAAAGAGTATGTTAAATGGGCAGCAAAATTGGCTTTAAGTCTTGGTGCTGGTGTTCCATGGGTCATGTGCAACCAACCTGATGCTCCATATGATATTGTAAATTATATACCTTTTCCACTATTGAAAAGAACTGTTATTGGCGGTTACCTATAGTTTTTTAAAATAATAAATGTTCAGGTCCCTCTTACTGATTGTGGAAAAATAACAAAAGGGAATCTTAGTAAAAACATTTTCAGTTAAGGAACAATTAATCATTCAAGTGGTTCATTAAAACAATAAGTCATTAACTACTTTTTGAACATTGTTAACTAGTTGAATAGTTAATTGTTCCTAAAGTGGAAATATCTTTACCAAGAAATCTTTTTTTTGTAGTTTTCCCTTTGATTATTCTTATTCTTATCCATAGATTGTATTTTTGTTCACAGATCAATGCATGCAATGGATACTACTGTGATGGATTCAAACCAAACTCTCATGACAAACCAACACTGTGGACGGAGAACTGGGATGGATGGTATGGACACATACTTCATGTGATAACTGATAACCTTTTACATATGTGATGCAACTTGTTGAGGAGCTTGGCAAATTATTATGTAGTTAGGAAAGTGTTAGACCCCCCATTAGGAAGGTATACCGTAGAAACAGATTCAAGGAGAAAAGAGGTGAGATCCACGAAGGAAATAGGGAGGAGAGAGGAGATGTGAGGGAGAGGGTCAGTATGCAACCTCAACAGAATAGCATTATGGAAGATCCTGCTGGATATGGGTTGCATAACAGAAATATAGAAGATTCTGCTAGATATGAGCTGTCTAACAGAAAGCTGACGTGGATTGAGGAGAGAGAAGCAGTGGAGGACGCCAGCAGGGGGGACAAGGCACGGACTGCATAACCAACTGCTGAGCTGGCCATGAGAGAGGCAAGGGAGCGGCAGAAGGGAAATCTGTCAATAGATTATATATACATGCAGGGAGTGACGTGAACTGTCGAACTCACTCAAATTAACCAGGCTTATAAACAAATTTGTAATATAGGACAACCTGGATTGTCTCCCAAGGATTTTTGCATAGAACTAAATTACTCAATTAAAAACAAAACAATAAATAGGGGGGGTTTTAATTTGATTAAAATTAAAAGCAAGAGAAAATTAATGCAAGAGATAAAACGAAATTAACAATTTAAAAGCAATCAACCAACCCAGAATTGAGGTTTCAAGGACATCCGTCACTGGACAAAGAATTACTGAATCTCGTGGTTGACCCTAAACAAATCGGAATCCCTGCATTCATATAGGAACCCTCTCTACTAGACAATCACCTAGCATTTAATCAAACACATGGCGCATTCACTCATGCCATCGCATAGTGTTCACTTCAACCTGTTTTGATTTTAAGTCCCTTGGGTTAATCAACCTAAATATTAAATCTAACATTTAATCCCTTCCCCTGAATGATCAAAATACAGAAATCATAAACAAACCTCATGAACAAACCTCATCCGCTCGGATTCAACGTACACATTCGTGTTGCTCAATTCGAGTAAAGGGGGAAGAGAAACGGATTCAGTTCATGGAGAGCACGAGTCCTCTGGATTCAACAGCAGAAACCTCAACTCATGAGTTGATTGAATGGAAAGTTAGCCTACCATGGCTGGGAAAAAAAAAGAAAACGAAAAGGAAAGAAAAAGAAGAACAAGATGAACAAGATGAAGAGAAAAGAGAAGAGGTGTAGATCTGAAATTTCTCCAAAATCAAAAGCTGCTGTTCATGTTACCCTAATATGCTATTTAAACCTAAAACTAAACAGGGTTAGGGCTCCAAAACTGGCCCAATTAAAAACATAACTAATGGCTTTGGTCCCATGTAATTTGGACTCCTAATTACAAAGTTAAGCCCAATTAACTAAACATAGCTCCAGAATTTCGTGATTGACTTTGGCTCCAATTTTGACTGCCTTCTTGTTTCGAATTTGGCCTTCAAGCCTCTAATACCATTTGTAGCTCTTTGAGTTATCTGCAAAATGAAACAAGAATGAGGTTAATCGGATACCTATAACAAAAGTTATGATCAAAATTCTGGAACAGTGTAAATCTGAAAAAATAGCACGAAAAATGAATTAAATCCAATTAAAAGCCCAAAGCCCAATTTAGACCAAAATCATTAATTACACACTAAACAGCCCTAAAAATCATTAATCAAATGCAACAATTAAGTGTGATAAAATTCAATTATCAGGGAGCTAGGGAGAGGGGCATCGGAAAATTAGTGGGCAGAGGGAGAGACCAAGCCTCTCGAAAGCTTGTATTTTCATTTCTGTTTTTCTGTGCATTTTCATCTTTTACCAGTTTTCCATTACTGTTTGTCAAGAGTTAGCTCTGTAAATCCAGTTTCTGGATTCCCGTTCAAAAGAAATATAACAGTTTCCTATCAAGTGGTATCAGAGCTCCCGATCCTGGGAGCTGTGAATGGTGAAGCCTAAGATGGAGAGTAGGGTGGAAACGCTGGAGAAGGGGATGGAGCAGCTTGAGGCATGACTTTGACAGAATGAGAATGGGAAACTCAGCAGGAGAGAATGGAGGCCCGACAGGATAGGGAAGAAAGAGGGGCCCAAATCAGCAGAATGGAGTAGGTTCAACAGCAAATGCTGTAGTGGATGAAAGGGAAGGAAGCCATGCCAACCAGAAAGGCTGGCGGGGAATGGTGACAGAAAGAAGAGGAAGAGTTACAGGGAAGGGCAGGGTTTCCAGTGGAACTATCACTTGGGCCTACTCGAAACCCAACCTTGGGAGAAAGAGGGAGGAAGTTAGAAATACCAATCTTCTCAGGAGATGATGCCTTAGGATGGGTGAATAAGATAGAAAGGTATTTCCAAATAAATGCACTGGAGGATCATGAGAAGCTAGATGCAGTAATGGTAGCCTTGGAAGGGAGAGCCTTGAACTGGTTTTCATGGTGGGAAACCCGCAGTCCACAGGCGAGTTGGACTGAGTTTAAAGCAGCTGTGATAAGGCGGTTCCAACCCTCTTTAGCTCAGAACCCATATGAGCTACTGCTGGGACTCTACCAATCCAGCTCAGTCATGGAGTATAGGGAGCAGTTTGAGCTACTCACGGTGCCATTAGCAGTAGCTGATGAAAGCATGCTGAAGGGGATCTTCCTCAATGGCTTGAAGGAGGAGGTGTGAGCTGAAATGAAGCTTCACAGGGTGGAAACTTTGGCAGAACTGATGGACTTAGCCTTACTGGTGGAAGAAAGAGATTTGGTCATAGGAAAAGGAAAAGGAAAAGGAGGAACAAGCTCCAAAGGTCTAAACCGACCTTATTTCTCCAGCAGAACAGCTGCTGTGGAAGGAGGAGTGAAAACCCATTCCAGTTATGATTCGGGCTCCAGAGGCAATTCGGGACTCACTACTGCCTCCAAAGCTGTATTCACAGGGTAGAACGCTGCAGAATCCTCCTCAGCAGAAGGAAGCAGTCTCCCAAAGAAGGCTACTGGATTTAAGAGACTAACGGAGGCAGAAATGTGGGATAAGAGAAGAAAAGGGTTATGTTTTAAGTGTGATGAAAAGTTTGGTCCAGAGCATGTTTGTAAATTCAAACAGCTGAATGTATTACTGATGGGAGCAGAGGAGGAGTTGACATCACTGGGGGAGGGACCTGAAGAGGAAGCTGAAGAAGAAAGGGCGGTAATGGGAGGAGATCAGGCGCTGCAGCTATCAATTAATAGTATAATGGGATTAACCTCAAAGAAATCCCTCAAGTTGTGGGGTGAGATACAAGGGAGAAGAGTGGTGGTGTTAGTGGATTGTGGAGCTTCCAGTAATTTTATTGATAAGAGGATAGTGGAAGAGCTGAAGTTACCCTCTACAGGAACACCAGAATATATAGTGGAGGTGGGGGACGGGCATAAAATTAGATGCCAAGGGGTATGCAAGGGGGTGAATATGTTGGTACAGGGGTTCAACATCACCGCTGATTATTACCTGTTTGAGTTAGGAGGGGCCGATGTTGTCCTCAGGCTGGAATGGTTGGAAGGGTTGGGCGAGATCAAGGCCAACTTTAAGGAGCTCACAATGAGGTTCTCATCAAAGGGAGAGCTAGTCACGCTACAAGGGGACTCATCATTGTCCAGATCGGCAGCATCCCTAAAAGCTATGATGAAAGCTTTACACAACAAGGGGGAGGGATTCTATGTAGAAATAAACCACCCAGGAGGATCAGCAACCCGCAGACTCTGATGACTGGGAGGAACTGCAGCACGTCCTGGAGGAGTTTCAGGACCTCATTCAGGGAACCTTATGGTCTACCCCCTTCTAGGATGCAGGACCATGCTATCAGACTCAAAGAGGGAGCTCAAGTACCCAACATAAGGCCATATAGGTATCCTCACTACCAGAAAAATGAGATTGAAAAGGTGGTAGCTGAGATGTTAGCCGCTGGAGTAATAAGGCATAGCACAAGTCCATTCTCCAGCCCCATCATATTGGTCAAGAAGAAAAATGGGGGGTGGCGTTTCTGTGTAGATTACCGAGCCTTGAACAAGGCAATTGTACCGGATAAATTTCCCATCCCAGCTATAGACGAGCTGCTGGATGAGCTAGGAGGAGCGGTGGTTTTTTCCAAACTAGACCTGAAGTCAGGTTATCACCAAATCAGAATGAGAGAAGAAGATGTTTTCAAGACAGCATTCCGCACCCATGAAGGACATTACGAATTCCTGGTGATGCCATTCGGGTTGACAAACGCACCATCCACATTCCAAGCACTAATGAATGAGGTATTTCGTCCATATCTAAGGAAGTTCGTATTGGTATTCTTTGATGACATACTCGTGTATAGCGGCAGCAAACAAGAGCATTTGCAGCACGTGAAACTGGTTTTGCAGCAAATAAGAGAGCATCAGCTGCTGTTAAACAGAAAAAAAAAAATGCAGTTTCGGTCAGCCAAAGCTGGATTATCTAGGTCACATCATTTCAGCTAAAAGGAGTGCAAGCTGACCCCACAAAGGTTGAAGGCATGACCAGCTGGCCAGTACCACCGAGATGTCAAAAGGGCTCCGGGGGTTCTTAGGATTGACAGGGTATTACAAGGAGGTTTGTCAAGGATTATGGCAAGATAGCTAAGCTCCTGACACAGCTACTGAAGAAAGATGCTTTCGGATGGAATGAGGAAGCACAAGGGGCTTTTGAATTGTTAAAATCAGCAATGGTGACCCTTCCAGTATTAGCAGTACCCGACTTCTTCGAAAACATTTGTGGTGGAGACAGATGCATCAGGAAAAGGGTTAGGAGCCGTTCTCATGCAAGGAGGGAAGGCCAGTCGCCTATCTCAGCCAAGGACTGTCGAGCAGGGCACAGCAGAAGTCAGTATATGAAAGGGAATTAATGGCTGTGGTACTGGCCGTAAAGAAATGGAGGCATTACTTAATGGGGAGGCATTTCGTGATCAGAACAGATCAGAAAAGCCTGAAGTACCTGACTGAACAGAGACTGATGGGCGAAGAGCAGCAGAAATGGACCTCAAAGCTAATGGGATTTGATTTTGAGGTGCAGTACAAACCGGGAGGGGAGAATAAAGCTGCAGATGCTTTATCCAGAAGGGAAGAATTCTGTGCCATCTCCACCTTCCACGTGACAGACTCTGAACATTGTGCAGAAGAGCTGCAGCAGGACAGCAAACTGAAAGCCATCATACAAGACTTGTTGACAGACAAGGAGGCACACCCGGGGTACATGATGAAGGGAAGCTGTCTGTACTATAAGGGACGATTAGTGTTATCAAGAAATTCGGCAAGGATACCCTCCATACTGCATGAGTTTCATGCTACCCCTTTTGGGGGTCATTCGGGGTTTTTCAGGACATGTTCAAGAGGATATCAGGGTTGCTGTATTGGGAGGGCATGAAGGGAGACATCAAGAGTTTCGTGGCAGCTTGTGATATATGTCAGCGAAACAAGTATCAAGCTTTATCTCCAGCCGGGTTGTTGCAACTGTTACCGATCCCAACTCAAGTGTGGGAATGACATCTCCATGGATTTTGTGGGGGTTTTGCCAAAGGCGCAAGGAGTAGACACTATCATGGTGGTCGTAGATAGATTCACTAAATACGCCCACTTCATTCCTCTGTGTCACCCATTTTCGGCTAAAGGCGCAGCTGAGGTGTTTGTAAAGGAGATAGTGAAGCTACACGGGTTCCCGACCTCAATAGTCTCAGATAGAGACCGAGTATTCATCAGCCAATTTTGGACAGACTTGTTCAAGCTATCTGGGACAACCCTTAAACTCAGCTCAGCCTATCACCCTCAATCGGACGGTCAAACAGAAGTGGTGAATAGATGTCTCGAGACTTACCTCAGATGTTTCGTGGGAAATAAGCCTAAGCAATGGCCTAAATGGCTAAGTTGGGCAGAATTCTGGTTCAACACGAACTACAATAGGTCCACCAAAATGTCTCCTTTTAAAGCCTTATATGGGAGGGAGCCTCTGGTTTTACTAAGGCACCCCGAGGATTCATCCATGGTTGAAGAAGTTAATCAGCTGGTGGCAGATAGAAATAAGGTATTGGATGAGCTAAAGGATAATCTGCTAACAGCACAAAACAAAATAAAGTCAAAGACGGACAAGAAGAGGAGGGACGTTAGTTATCAAAAGGGCGATTTTGTGTATTTAAAAATCCGACCCTACAGATTCAAGTCACTAGCAAGGAAGACCAACGAGAAATTGAGCCCAAGATTCTATGGTCCTTACGAGGTAATTGAGAGAGTAGGGCAAGTCGCTTACAAGCTAAAACTACCGGACTATACACGAATACATCCGGTTTTCCATGTATCCTTATTGAAAAAAATCAGCAACAAGAACGGTTAGCCAGCAACCATTGCCCAAAAGCTTAACTGAGGAATGGGAGCTGAGAAGTGCAACCTGCAGCAGTGCTCAATGTCAGAGCAACTACAAATGGGGAACTGGAGGTGTTGATTAGATGGGAAGACTTGCCAGATTTTGAAAACACATGGGAGCCCTTCGTCACTATTCAAGAGAATTTCCCTGAATTTCACCTTGAGGACAAGGTGAAACTTTTGGGGGGGAGTATTGTTAGACCCCCCATTAGGAAGGTATATCCGTAGAAACAGGTTCAGGGAGAAAAGAGGTGAGATCCACGAAGGAAATGGGGAGGCGAGAGGAGATGTGAGGGAGAGGGTCAGTATGCAACCTCAACAGAATAGCATTATGGAAGATCCTGTTGGATATGGGTTGCATAACAGAAATATAGAAGATTCTGCTAGATATGGGCTGTCTAACAGAAAGCTGACGTGGATTGAGGAGAGAGAAGCAGTGGAGGATGCCAGCAGGGGGACAAGGCACGGACTGCATAACCAACTGCTGAGCTAGGCCATGAGAGAGGCAAGGGAGCGGCAGAAGGGAATCTGTCAACAGATTATATATACATGCAGGGAGCTAGGGAGAGGGGCATCGGAAAATTAGTGGGCAAAGGGAGAGACCAAGCCTCTCGAAAGCTTGGATTTTCATTTCCGTTTTTCTGTGCATTTTCATCTTTTTACCCAGTTTTCCATTACTGTTTGTCAAGAGTTAGCTCTGTAAATCCAGTTTCTGGATTTCCGTTCAAAGAAATATAAATAGTTTCCTAACAGAAAGTGTTGTGATATTAGGAAAATATTTACTTGTAGATGCACCCAAAGTAAAGGGGTATATGTGTGATTATATAGTTGTAGTATCAGTATAAATACAAGTTTAGGGGTGAATATTATGTACACTGTTCATAAGCCTTTCAGCCAATATATTTGTGTTCTGTGCTGCTCTGTGTGTAACTGCAACCACGTATATGACTTGATAAGAAATGATGGGTAAAAGAAGTAATGTATTGACATCTTAATCAGCATTTGGTTATGTAGTGATAAAGATATTGATTACTCCCAATTGACTTTTTGAAGGTATACAGAGTGGGGTGGAAGATTGCCTCATAGACCTGTTGAAGACCTTGCATTTGCAGTTGCACGCTTTTTCCAACGTGGAGGAAGCTTTCAAAATTATTATATGGTATGATAATAGATGAATATATATATATAATTATTATATGGTATGATAATAGATGAATATATATATATATTTTTTGATTTTGACTTGTAAAAGTGCACTTTTGGTTATCTCATGGGGGATTCCTTGTCCAATACAATTGTATTGGAGGGCTTTACTATATTGATGTTCTATGACGACTTTTTATGCTTTATGTCTTGTGCTTCTGCTTTTCTACTTCCCCCTTCTTTTGTTAATGATTTTTTTTTTTTAAATATCAAAATGAAACCATATTGTAAGATGTCAGGGGGGCATTACCAATTTACACGAGCATACAGAAAAAGACCTGCTGTCTTGAAACTGAAAATGCAGAATAAAAGCATATCAAATCTTGAATTCTGGTTGTCTATATACTCCTGAAAATAACTACTTAAACAGAAACAAAAAGGATGGGTAGAAACAAACAGATGATTTAGTGGAAGCAAGCTGTGGTGAGGTAATGCGCAACAGTTGAGCAAACACATCCTCTAAGGATGGAACAGTGGAACTGGCAAAGATCTGATGACAATATCAGAATCAGAATGGAGTTAGGATAAGCTAAGCACCATAAAGAGCTTGCCGTGCTGTCTTTCCTGTTCATTGGCTGTATCAGTGATGGGTTGCAGCGCAGCAAATTCTTCCTCAAGAGATTGGACCTTGCCAAGATAGGTAGGCATGTCCATCTCAAGCTAATCTGAGATCATGTAAACAATAACAGTACAAAGATGCTGAACCATTGGTATACAGAGTCCTAGCCTTTTCCCAAAGGGAATAATAAATCTTGTAAGACCTGAAAATAGGAAACAATTTGGGAACGATGAACATCCATAGGACACTAACACTACATGACTGATCATCAACATTATCCCATGACGGCTGGTCTGCAGTTTGAATATCTTCTAATTTCTTAGATAGATGTTCTTCATGACCTTGCCTCATTTACACAACTCAACATAGACAAACCCTGACAAATAATTAGGGCCAGTCAACTTTTTAGTGATAATAACTTGGGAACCTATAAAAGCAGTAGAGAAATACTCTTAGAATTAACCTCAGGCTATGACATTGGACTTTGGATGGAAGGAGCTCAAAAAAGGGTAGAAACATATACTGGATGGGTGAAAAAGTACCAAACAAAAACATCAAAGGTCAAAACATAGCACAATGCAAGATTGGAGGTCTGGTACTCTGGGTGCTGGAATAGGCTGGGTGATCAAGTCTAGGCTAGAACTATTGAAAAAGGAGCAGCGCGCTGGCGTCAGAGTAGAAAGCTAGATGGTGTGCATGGGGCCTATGAATGAAAAAACGGTGGATGACAGCTGAGACCGCTGGTACGACACACAGCGGAAGTAAATGAGGGTTAATATGTAAGTGTATTGGGTTTATGTAATCACTGTATTTAATTGATTGTAGAGGGTGTTTAAAATTAAAGAGCAGCTGTAGTACAGCTATATACATCTAGCATTCACACTATTCAACAAATAACAACAACAACAGTAGACTGAACCACTTTTATACCCAGAAAATATTTAAGTTGACCCAAATCCTTGGCTTGAAAATGATGAAATGGGTGCTGCTTCACTAATAGATACCATACTAATTGCAGCTGGTGATAAATATGTTATCCATTTAAACATCCTAATATTAGTAATATATACACTAGCCCTGTGAGGAATAATGATAGAAAATAGAGTGATTTTTTCCTCTCTGCAAATGATGCCTAACTCCTAAATAACTGTGCTATGCCTCCCAAGCTAGGCCTTTGAAGAGTGAAGACTGTTTCAAGCGTAAAGATGATGCCATGGTTTACATACCAATCCTTGCTCCTCCTGAGGAACCAAGCCTTGTGGTTGCTCCATATACACCTCTTCCTCAAGCTTCCCATGGAGAACTGCAATTTTAATATCCAATTGGTAGAGTGGCCAATGTCTAAGGGCAACCATGAAAATGAATAAGTGAACATAAGCATTCTTGGCCACAGCCCACAAGTGACAAAGCTTCTCCAAATCCAACTCAAAAATTTGAGTGTAGCCTTTAGCATCTACCCTTGCCTTAAGAGCATCAATTTTTTTTCATTAGAGCCAACCTTGACCATATAAACTGAGCAACAGTTTACAGTAGATCAATCGGTAGGTAAAGGAATTGATTCTCAAGTGCCACTAGAATGTAAAACAGCCATTTCGTCAACCATTATCTGCCTCCACCTCTGATGAGAGAGAGCCTTACTAGTTGTTTTAGGAACAAAAACAGAAGACAGAGAGTTAGAGAGCATACAAAAGCGTAATAGGGTGAAGACAAAAAATGGTAATTTAGAAATTTATTAATATGGTGAGGATTAAGAGTGGAGAAGTGCCTTTTCTAATGGCATTGGGAGGATTGTTAGCTGAGATTAGGTGTATGTATGGTTGATAAAGGTGTGAAGCAAGAGGTAAGTCAATAGCTACATCAACAAGGTTTGTAGGAAGATTGAAATGTGGATGATGGCGATAAATCTATAGAGGGTGGGGAGGAAGAATTTCAGGTGGACTAATGTATAGAACAGGAAGAAGCTTAGACATAGTTATGCACTCAGCAAAGAAAGAAGTAAAGAGAGGAGCACTCTTACAAAAAGTGACATCTGATGAGATGAAATAGTTTAGAATTTAGAGAATAGCACTGGTACCATTTTTGGAGTTGAGAGTAGCCTACAAAGACACACTTGATGGATTTGGCTGAGTGTTTATCTTGCCCAGGGTTATGTTATGAACAAAACAAGTGCAGCAAAAAAAAAAAAAAAAAAAAAAAACGCAGTGGAAGAAGATAAAGAGACTTAATTGAGATAGGAGAGTTTGAACTTTGGATTTGATAGGTATCCGAAAAAAACTCTTCTGGTTTTATTACTCTATAACTCCTCAGTTACAAAATTTGGCGTTGAAATCAGAATGAATTCAGCCCAGGAGAGTACATCTAGAAGAAGCAAATAAGAAAATAACTCAAGAAGAACAGAAACAATGCAGGAACTTCAAGGGTTCTGCTACCTCCTACCCAATGCTTGTCCCAATTCTCATGTGCCACTCCCCTTAGAGCCCCACTACCTTTTAATCATTCTCTGCTAACCGATTCGGGGAAGTGGTGTTGAATGGTGGAAAAAGGTTCCCAAGAATTTTCACATGCTGGTAATCCTTTCCACTGAATTAACACCTCTGTAGAGCCGTCAGCAGCCATCCTGAAATTCAGCACTGCAGCTGGATACACCTTTAATTCCCTGTCTTTTGATAACAGTGATGGCAGCAGTTGAGAGGTGGCTGTTTCAGCCACTGACTTCTTCAGCAGGGAAACATGAAAGATGGGGGTGTATTTTACTGTATTCAGGCAACTTCAGCTTGTAGGCTTCTTGCCCCACTTGCTCTAACAGATCATAGGGCCATAGTATCTAGGACTCAACTTCTCATTGATTTTCTTAGCCAAGGACTTGAGTTTGTAGGGCTGGATTTTTTGATAAACGAGATCCCCAGGGGCATAGGTAACATCTCTTCTCTTCTTATTAGTTTGATTCCTCATCCTATTTTGAGCTTGGACTAGATTTGTCTTGAGTTCATCAGGGATGAGATCTCTGTCAGCCAAAAGTTGGTTTACTTCCTCCACTGCTGAAAGATCTCCTGAGCATCTTAGAAGGGTGGGCGGCTCCCTCTCATATAAAGCCTTGAAAGGTGACATTTTGGTGGAGGAATTGTAGGTAGTGTTGAACCAGAACTCTACCCAGCTGAGCCATTTGGGCCATTGTTTGGGCTTAGATCCCACAAAACACCTGAAATATGTTTCAAGACAGCAGTTGACAACCTCGGTTTGTCCATCCGTTTGGGGATGTTAAGCAGAACTTAGCTTCAGGTTGGTCCCGGATTTCTTGAAAAGTTCAGTCCAGAAGTGACTGATAAAGACCTTAGAGAGAGAGAGGGAGGGAGGGAGGGATATATATGGGGGCTCCTAATTAGCAGCATACTAAATAGTACAGCTATGAGAGTGAGAGAGAGAGAGAGACCCAAATGAACGACTCAACCTTGCAGGGAGTGTTGGATTTCCAGAAGGGTTTATCTAGGAGAAATTTCTTTCTATTTGAAGAGTGGGTTAGAAATTGAAAGAAGGATTTACCTGAAAATTCACCAAAGCTATTGAGAGTCCACACTCTTCTGTCCAAGTTAGGGGATAGATGAAAAGATTCTAGCATGAGCAAGAGGGATTGCACTCTGCACTGCCTCTATCATTCAAATGCTTGTGAAAATGAAGACTCTGTGCATTGGCATTTTGAAATATAGAAGTCTTGTATAGGGGACTGATGAAGAGTAAAAAAGCTATAAAGTTGAGGGAAGGCCTCTTGAAAAGAAGAATTCTCCATGCAACACTAGTCCTCCCAAAATCTGATTCAAGAACCATTACCCACTTTTAAGGTGACCTGGAAACTAAAGGAATGTATATTCAACATTATTGGAGGTCTTTATTTTTTGAAGATTTAAATATGTCTTATTTTTCTTTTCCCATTCTATAGGATGACTTATCCTTTGTCTTGTACTCTCATTTCTTCGTGTTTTGTATATTAATTTTATTATGAAAATAAACATAAAATCAATGGGTGGACATTTTCTAATTGCCACATGTTTATGAATGGTAAAATTTATTATGATGAATATAATACATGTTTTATAGGTTTTATCATATGTCCAATGTATGTTTTGGTTTTTGTGGATATATGAGTATGTGCAACCTGCATTTTGACAAGCCTTTCTTATGTTGCAGTATTTTGGTGGAACAAATTTTGGACGGACTTCAGGGGGACCTTTCTATATTACAAGTTATGATTATGATGCTCCAATTGATGAGTATGGTATGTAGAAGAATAACAATAAGATTTTGTGTTGTTCAGATGGTTGATGACTGTGAATTGATGAACCTTGTTTGTCTAGGTCTGTTTGAGTGAGCCAAAATGGGGTCATTTGAAAGATTTACATGCTGCTTTAAAGCTTTGTGAGCCAGCTCTTGTGGCCACTGATTCTCCAACATATATAAAACTGGGCCCAAAGCAGGAGGTTTGAGCCAAGCCTAAAATTATTTTAGTTTTATTTGTAAAAGTTTCAAGCATTATGGTTGATGACATTTAATATTGGATTTAATTTTGATCCAGTCAGTGTAAGTTTTTTATACTATCATTCAATCATGTATGAACACATTGTTAAAAGAGTTGACTGATAATAACTACTTAAAAAGTCAAATTTTTTTAATGTGTCAACACATGATTAGATGATAATGTGAAAAACTTTACACTAACAATGGATCAAAATGAAACTCTCTTAATTTTATTGGGAGTCACCTTGATTTTCTGATCTTGGTGTTTCTAGCAAATTGGTGTTTCTTTGTTTTTGATCTTGTCATGACTCATGATTGGTGCTGAAAGTTATCTAAAGGAAATATATCTGAATTAGGTGTATACGCTTGAAAATTAGAGAATATATTGGAGCTTGGAATTGTGTGTGACAAAAGTTTAAGAGTAAGTTAGGATAGGGAAAAGCTTGGATTTGTACCTTCATTCGTATTTTTCATAGTGAAAATGCCCATGAATATTTATCTACTTTGTTTGCTACATTTATGTCTTCAGAGGCACATGTAGATGTAGGTAACCACATCTAGTGGGATAAGGCTTGATTATTGTTATTGTTGTCGTATGGAAGTTATGTGGGTGGCATTTTTTTTTCTAAATTACTTTAGTTTATTAATTTCAGGCACATGTGTACAATGTAGATGTTCACCCTGAAGGGTTGAACTTATCTATGTCTGAACTTCCTGGAAGATGCTCTGCGTTTCTTGCCAACATTGATGAACGGAAAGCAGCTACTGTGACGTTCCGTGGTCAAACATACACTATACCACCATGGTCTGTGAGTATATTGCCAGATTGCAGGAATACAGCTTTCAATACTGCCAAGGTTGGTTTTATGCATGGGAATATAAAAAAATTTGACATCTCACCTATGCGTGCACTAGTTTACCTATATGTCTTATCAGTTTAAATCAAAATCAATCTTACAACAATGTATAACTTTTTGTAAGATGATTTTTTACGACATCCATTGTTGGATTTGAAGTTTGTATTGTACTCAATTTTTTTCAGTGTTTATTTGGCAATCACCACCCAATATTCTTCTGTTCTCTGAAGGGTGTGCACACTAATATTTTTTCTGTTACAAATGTGTCCGAAATTCAGTACCTCATTTGTTCCTTATTGGTTCATAATTTGTTGCTAAAGGTGGTGAGCAAATGTTGTCTTGTCTTCTGCAGAGTGCTTTTTACTATTCTTGACATGCCTAACGCTAACAAAAATGCATGCTTCATGTTTAGTGAAACATATGTAATAGGAAAGATTTGTTTTAGGAATCTAAGTAAGAAATTCCAGCAGCCTGAGCTTGAGATGATCACATAGAAGATGATTGAAATTCCAGCAGCATATTTGGGTGTGCCTTTGGCAATTGGATTCTTTTTACTTTGTTCAAGATTCCTTTAGAGGTAGTTAAGAAATTGAGGCTTACAATGCTTAATGGGGTGATGATAATTTTGTAAATTGTATTAATTTTTGATGTATTTGTAATATGGGAATTAGGGTTTTTAATTGGAGCATTAAGGCTTAATTATTTGTTATTTGGGAAATTTTGGGTTTAGTTGTTTGGGTCTTCGAATATGTTACTCCTAGTTGAATTAGGATTTTATTTCCTATTTTGAATTATGTATTTGTTGGGAGAAGATTTCCATATTTTCAAGGGTGTCTCTTTGACCTTAAATATGTTATATGGGATAGGATTCCGTAGACTTTTCTATGGTGCTTTGCTCATGGTTGTTTGAGAGGTGTCAATTAGGGCCAGCCCGCTTTAGGCCATATATTTTTTGGGCCGGGCCAGAATAGGGTCAGGCCAGCATTTAGCCAGCCAAGCCTAGCCTTATGCGGCCGCGGGCTGGTCGGGCCGGCCCATTGGCCCAAACACAATTTTTTTTGTGATGGATTCTCTCTTTTTTTTTTTAAAAAAAAAATACTTTAGAAAATGGTTGAAATCAATTCTATTATTTTTTATGCATTCTTTGACCCATTTTGTTTCTTTTTATGAGGTAACCAATTCTATTTTTATACAACATAGAAGTTGAAATTAGCAAATATCATATAGTCATAATGTAACAATTAGTAATTGGTAGCATTGTAAAGTAGCCATCATATATTCATATGTATAATTAGTCATACTATCATCAAAATCATTAAATTAGAGTATTAGTTGGCACTTAAAAGACATCATCTCCAAAAAAAAAAAAAAACACCACCTTTTGTCCGTCAGGCCGGCCTAGCCCAACACGGGCCAGCTTGCTTCGTGCCACTCTAAAATTAGGCCGGGCTAGGCCAAAATTATACAAAATATGTATTTTGCCATTCCAACCGAGCCTATTCGTTGGGCTATTTGGGCCGGCCCATTGGGCTTGGCCCATTTTGACTCCCTGTTTCAAGGGAATTTCTATCATTGAAATGTAAAGAGATTGGATATCCTTATTCCTTACCACATTTGATGCGCTGTTCCCTTTTGACATCTTGTTTCAAGGGAATTTCTATTACTAAAATGTGAAGAGATTGGATATCCTTACCACATTTTTGAGCCACTTTTAGCTTTCTGTTTTATTCTCTTTTATGTTCATAGGAAGATTTCGTATTCTCTCCCAGATGTGCATTCTTTCTTTTCTTCCAATTAATATATTCTTCTTCTTTCAAAAAGAAAAAAGAAATAGTGCAAAAGGACAATTCTATTAAAAAGTCAAAATGGTTAGGACTGGGACTTCCATTGAAAATTTCTTACATTTTGAACCATCCAAATACACCAAATAGTTGCATAGACTACACAATGCCACAAAATCCTACTCTTTCTCAAAACCCCACAAACACCAAGTAAAAACTGCCCTAAATTTTGAGGACAGACCCATTCTTCTTAAAAGATAAAGCAAGATTAATAAAGCAGGGACATTAAATAAAAGCTTCCTCATCATTATGATCCCTCAAAAAATTAAAATTCTCATAAAATTGAAACTTTTGCATATAAAGAATCTCTCAAAAGAAAATGGTGCATGATGGACGACAGTATAAAAGGTGATGAGCAGTTAAGAAAGGAAAATTCCCCACCCGTAGGCTCTCCCAAAACTGAATACATAAACCATCTCGAAGCTTCAAACCAAAAGACGGAAGAAAGATAGCATCCATGTAGGAAAAAACTTCCAAAGGCCTGATATGGGTAACATTTGCTGCAGTCATGTCATCCCACCTGCTTTGGTTCAAGTCTTGCTTCCTGTAGCTTCATGCCAAAGGGAATGTGGTACAAGGGAAGCACCATAACCATTAACCAGTACTGTACCCAGTGAGACCAAATTAGCTATGGCCTTACACCCTCCCTTTTGGGCTTAGGACAAGTCTCTCAGGACTCACCAGACCTGAGAAAATTCCTCATGATTCCCTTTATCTTCTCAGAATTTCCAATAGGAATCCTTTACAATGTATGAAAGTGTCTTTTTGGAAGGTTATGGCTCTTTTTGTGGAGCACTTGAATGAACCATAATACTAGAATTTTCGAGACATTGCTTCTTTTGTCTCTTTTGATGAGTTGAGTTGTCCTTTAGGTTTTTTGGTGAAATTTTTTACAAATTTTGTTTTTTGGGATTTACTGGTGGTTTTTTAGGGGTAATCTCTTTGATGGATTTATAGAGTGCTTGAAGAGCACCCTTGAGTTAATAAATTTTTATTTCACTTTTTTGTTGTTTTAAGAGAAATCATTGTCCTCTCAAGTATTCTTTTAATAAGGTGTACATTTTTAAAATGCCCATTATTGGACTTATTATAGCAATATTTATGATTATCTTGGGGATGTCTGAAAATTTCTGCTTTAATTTGCACAGGTTGGAGCACAAACTTCAGTCAAACTGGTAGAGTTTGATTTGCCACTAGTGTCTAATTATTTTCCCGCACAGCAATTGATGCACCACAATGGCATCTCCCACATCTCAAAGTCTTGGATGACTATAAAAGAGCCAATCAGTGTTTGGAGTAAGAGCAGCTTCTCTGTGCAAGGTATATGGGAGCACTTAAATGTGACAAAGGATCAATCTGACTATCTTTGGTATTCAACCAGGTAATTATGAACTTCTGAAGATTCTGCAATGGTATCATATGCTTACAAAAGATATCAATTTGACTCCTTTAAATAGTCATTTAGGTGTTTCAGTTTCTTCATGAACTGAAATGCTTCCCATCCTTCCACCGTGCATTCTTCCCAAGATTTCTTTACTAAAGGAATGATGGATTGATGGTTGAGACATGTTTTAAAAGTGAAATGTTATAAGTGGCTTGTATTTAGTTTTGGGCTTGACCCAACATGTGACCCAACCTGATATATATATATATATATATATATATATAACCATGTTAAATTTTGTGTCTATTTCTGTTCTCTTTATTCTCCGCTTTGCGTTTGGTTATAACACGAAAAGGGGTAGGGCCCCATTTAACTTTACCAAACTCCAGCAAATTAGGGAAATGATATTGAACAGGGCGAGGCAAAGTTTCTTGGACTATATCTGGGAAGGAGTCCCCATTAAATACACTCAAGAATATGTCAAGCTGAGAAGACAGAGAAGCAATTGTGTGACCTTTATTAACTGAGCATTGGATAGAGGTATCTCCCTCAGACCACTTTCCTGAATAAAATTATCAAAGCCCTTCATTGTCGATGTGACTCAATCATCACCTAGCATATCATCTGGGAAACTTACTCTAACCTTAGTTATGGATGGTGTTTGTTGGGTTCCCTTGTATAGTGGAAAGCTTCATAATCAGCTGATAGAACTGTCACAGTTGATGATGTCAGATTTCCGCCTGTCTCAGTTTGAGCATATTTGCAGAAGATGCTGGTGCCCCATGATTTTGAAAGCTTTGCTCCTCCAATACAAAAGGTGTAGGGACTAGGGAGTTCTATTACTACCACGACCACGACTGCAATCACCATAGTTACCAGTGTGTGAAACATGGGCAGCAGAGAAATCTGGTTCTGATGCAGCTAAAGTGGCTGATGGTGGTGAAAACACTGGGATTCAACGGTCTCTTAAAAGTCTGATTTAAAGTGGGATTATCAGCACAGCACAGGCTAAGATTTGTTGTTTGACAGGCTCAAGTTCAGTCTTGAGTGCAGGAAGAGAAAGAACCAAAAAGAACCTTTATTACTGTTTCTTGTGTTTAGCTTATCTTTGGAGTAAGGCATCATGGCACTAAACTCTTGCATAAGAAGCAAACCTTACCCCGGAAAGGTTTCCATCGAGTATCTTATTGTCACAAGCTGCTCATCATACTGGAGAGAATGATATAGAGATGCTGAATGTGATTAGTGTAAAAATCTTTAGCCTCTTTCCATACCTCATAGCAGGTTTCAAAGGGATGAAAGAGATCCACTATCTTTGCATCAATAGATTGCCATAGAATACTCAGAAGTTGTGCATCAATCTTTCTCCAATTAGATTGGTTGGCTTCTGGAACGTCTTCAAGTTGCTTGGTCAGGTGTTCTTCTTGCCCCTGCCCAGCAAACCATATTTTCACAGAGGTTATCCAGGACTGCTAATGGAGGGAACACTCACCATAGAGAATGTAAAAAAGCTTTTGGCAGCTGATGTGGCTGTAGTCTCAAAAATACTTGAACTGCCTCCGTCATAGTGAAAGGACAAGCATATGAATGTGTTGAAGGAGAGTGTTTGAGAGAAATTGTGTGTCTAGGCTTGCACACCAATCTCTTAATAATAGTATGCATACTATCAATTAAGGAGATGATTACAACCAATCAAGGAGCTAACTACTAGCTAATTGACAGCAATCAAATAAATACAGTTGACTAAATGCCAATAATTCTAGCACTCCCCCTCAAGTTGAAGCTTATTGAGGTCTCAGCTTGTTGCAAATAAACACTTAATAAAGAAAAAAACTTCAAAAAATGGTTACAACAGACTGCGTAATTGGAGAGACAACACAGCAGAATGATGGCTGAAATGATGCGCAAACCGAAGAGCAGTAGATGGCTGGAATGGTGCACAGCCAGACAAGCAGTAAATGGCTCGAATGATGCACAGCTAGATGAGCACTAGATGGCTGGAATGATGCACAGCCAGAACATGTTGATTCACAGCGCTGTTAGAGTGGGAAACAGCTAAACAGAGGCATGAAAGAGTGAGTGTTTGAGAAAAATTGTGTTTGCAGGCTTGCACATTGCTCTCTTATTTATAGTATGGATACCATCAATTAAGGTGATAATTACAATCAATCAAGCAGCTAATTGCTAGCCAATTTACAGTAATTGAATAAATAATGTTGACTAAATGCTGATATTCTAACAGAATGCACAAATTTGTTATAGATATAAAACCATTTTTGGGCCTCCACCTAATGAATTAAGCTTTTAGGAAAGTTGGTCCCTTGACATAGTATCAAAGCAACTATGACCAAGTGTTAAAGGAGTTCGATCATTGCCATTCCAATTCTTCATAATTAAATTAAATTTCAGTTTGAGTTAAAAAGGGCTCGTGCATTGTCCATCCTTCTAGCCCAAAGGGCTCTTGTGAGGGGGTTGTGTTAGAGATAGAATGCCATTCTTGGGCCTCAACCCGACAACTCAAGATTTTAGGAGAGTTGGTCTTCCTTGACAAAATCAGATCCAAAGGCTAACAGAAAAGTAGTGAGGAAAACATGTGGGTTCTGCAAAAAGAAGAAGGAAGAATTGGTTGCGCAGGTGCTGATTCAGGTGGACACAGCAAGCCACACAATAGATCGGAGAAAAAATGCACCATCCAAGGTACCCAAAGCTGAACGTTGCCCTAGATGACCAAGATAGAGGTCGAATAGGGCTTGGAATGGCCCAAGAAGTTGAGTCGAATGGTTTTGTGGAAGGAGGTGGCCATATGGCGGTGGACCATGCTCTCACGTGCCAGTGAGGAAGAAACAAGGCAGCAATGCTGTGGTGGCATTGGCATATCGGATCACTCCGGTGAAGATCCGGGTTGTTTGTTGGTCAGATCATGCCTCTTGTAGTGGCCAGAAGGAAATGCAGCAGAAGAAAGTCTGCCAGAGTTGAGGCATGGCAAGGGAGAAGGCTTTCAAATTGAAACACAGCAGAAAAAGGAGGAACAACACCACTGGGTAGTGAGCACAGCAGGCTTAGAGGTTAGGGTTGTAGGTTATGGATGTGCAACGGTAGAGACATGTCAAAACCCATTCTTATACGCTAACATTTCCTTTTATGTTGGACACATCTGCTATAAACTTACATTCTTTGGGATATTGGTGACTAAATCTTTATTATTGTTAATCTACTAAGAAAAATTCTTAAAAGAGTGTAATTTATTCAAATATTTATTCAATGGTTTTCTAATTGTATTTCTATTAATTTGTGTATAAAATGCAGAATATATGTTTCAGATGGTGACATTTTGTTTTGGAAGGAAAATGATGTTCATCCAAAACTTACTATAGATGGTGTCCGTGACATATTGCGTGTATTCGTCAATGGCCAGCTTATAGGTAATTTATCTTATAGTGTTAAATGCAAGCTGTAAGCATGTTCTATTTTGTTTATTCCTTAAACTAATGGAAGTTCTATTCTGAAATATGACTAGAATGTACTTTATTATGTAGTTTCCCTAGCAAGACTTTTAACATGTTGCATTTTCTGCTGGAAGTTCAATGAAGCTTAAGAAAATAGTATTTGTGATCTATGAAAACTTGTATGAAGATAAGAAAATAATATTCTTGGACTTAGATTGTGTGCAAACTTGGTTGTTGCTGGGATATGTTCATTAAGTATCCTTGGACTTTTTCTTTTTTTCTCTTTTTCTCTTTTTCTCTTTTTCCTTCCACCTCTGTCATCCTGCTTGGCTTGAGGCAATCCCTCTCAATCTTTATGTCTTTGATCACCAGAATCATATACTAGTATTTTCACCTTCTTTGCTCTAAATCTATCCAGCCCACTGCAGTAAATATCTTTCATTATTTATTCATTTTGAAAATTCTAGTTGATCTCTTTGTTGTGATTAATAGTGATGTTTTTGTGTTGCACTAGGCTATTTTTGTTATTCATGTTTTGAAGCACAAAGGGTTCCTTTTCTTTCAAATGAAAGCAACAATTTTAACATAATTGTTATGCAGAGATTTTATGTTTATTTCTTTTGTTTTTATATTCATATAGTTTCATGTCTTTTCCAAGTGAAGGTAATGCTGTTGGTGATTGGGTCAAGGTGGTCCAGACTGTTCAATTTCTCCCAGGATACAACGATTTAATACTGTTAACTCAAACAGTGGGTTTGCAGGTAAAATTCCTACTATCATTTCAACCTGTATCTTTGTGGATAGTTCCAAAGCCTTAAATTATTTAAAATAAGTGTGTGTGCGTGTTGGGCTGGGATCGACTGACAACAATGTAAGATTTCATATTCCCACATCATTATATAACTTGACAAGGAATGATAAATTTATTTTATCCAACCATTGAATTTTGAACACTCACTTAGATACTTGACAATCTCTTAATTTTTAAAAGAGTAAACACCCATTTTAGTCCCCTAGAGATACAAGTGACATCAATTTAGTCCTTCAAAGAAAATTGATACGATTTGGTTCCTAAATGATAAAAAGTGACATTAATTTGGTTCTCCAAAGAAAGTTGATATCATTTTAATCCCTCAATTATAGAAAGTGACATTAATTTAGTCTCTCAATCATATAAAGTTACATTAATTTAGTCCTTCAATCAAAGACTCCATTAATGGTGTTCTCATAGTTCGTAACATAAGGACTATTTTGATGTCACTTTCCATTATTGAGGCACTAAATTAATATAAGTGTTTTTTGGATGTCATCTATATTTTTGAAAGACTAAAATGGGTGTTTACTTTATTTACAATGATAGTGGCCACTAATATTTAGATTTATGGATGGAGAACAACCTGATTCACAATTAATAAAAAAATTATGAGCATGTTATGCATAGTGGGAGCTTTTAATCCAATAGTGGTTATTTTAAAACTTTATGAGAAGTTGTTTAATGATGTAAGAATGATTTTGTTTTACACCAATGTTGATTGATGTGTTAGTAGTGGCAAAAATTAAAAGCGTATTTGGTTTGTGTATTTTCTATTTTCATTTTCAATGAAAACATAAAACGTGTTTGGTTGTGTTTTATTGAAAAGGTTTTTAAGGACATCTCTCATAAATGATGTCAAATAGGAAAACAACAAATAGTCATAAAATTGTTTCATAAATAGGAAGTTGAAAATGCGGTGGCAATTTTGTAATTATAATAAAAATTTATATAGTACACGGCTTTTTAGTCTTTCAAAGAATTTTGACATTAATTTAGTTCCTGAATTATGTAAGTGACTTCAAAATCGTCTTTCTGTATATGGATAGAAACTAAGTTGATATAATTTATATGATTGAGGGACTAAATTGATGTCAATTCTATATTATTGAAGGACTAAATTGATGACATTTTTTGATGATTGATGGACTAAATTGATGTTAATTTTTTTGGAGGACCAAAATGATGTCACTTTCCATGATTTGGGAGCTAAATTGATGTCAAAATTCTTTGAAGGACCAAAATCATGACACTTATATCTTTGGAGGACTAAAAAGGAGGTTTACTCAAATTTATATTAACCAAAGATATTTTCTAAAATTTGAAAATGAAAATCATTTTCAAGAAATGAAAATAGAAAATGAAAATAGATGTTTCCTCAAACCAAACAAACTCTAACCTTGTCCACTAAGCCATCAATTCATCCCAAGTTGTTAACTGATAACCATATAGTTCATTGGTTTTAATGAATTTATCATACTCTTGTCGATAAATGAATGGGTGATAGAGGATTATCTAATGTGTACCCATGAATATGCATAACATATCCCTTTCCCTGATATTCAAAGCTTGGTCATCTTCAGAAGTCACTGCCTATTTTCCTTTTCCCATCCACGTGGACAAAACTAGTATATATTGTGATCCATTTCTAGCGTATCTTTCCCAAAGTCTCAACTTCCCTTGTTGTTATTGCTTTGTATTCAAGCTGGCATCATGCTCATATAAGTGCCTCAATTCCAGGCCCTCTCCGGTTCTTCCCAAATAAAAATGATAAAACAAATAAGGTATTTGCATCAATTTTATTCTGGTTGGGTAGGATGCCAGGAAAGAAGGCTTTGTTCAAGGGTCCCGGGAAATAAATATGATAAAAGAATTTTTCAGAACTCAATTAACTCAATTTGATTTTCAAAGACCCAAATGAAAAATTATGTATTTTGTAATTTTAAGGACCCAAAGTGCAATTTAACAAAGATAATACATGTATGTGTGTGGTTGTAATGGAAAATATGTAATTTGTCAGTTTAGAAAAAGAATGTGTTTCACCTCTTGATTCAACATCTTCTAAAACCTGAGTTCAAGGAAATTGCGGAAAAGTGTTTATGGGTGTTTCTTTTCTTCCTAAATGGACAGTTCTATTAAAGCTTCATTTGTGAAAGATATTCAGGTGAAAATTGGTTGATTCAATTTCTCTTTTACCAGTGATAGTTTTTCTTGGGAATTATTGATCTTGGTCAATTTTGTTCTGGCAATACAAATGAGGGATAATGGTTACTGACTTTATATATATTGTTGCACAATTTGAAACAATGTTACAGAATTATGGTGCCTCACTTGAGAAAGATGGAGCAGGGATTAGAGGTACAATCAAGCTCACTGGATTTAAAAATGGAGATATAGATCTTTCAAAATCATTATGGACCTACCAGGTATGTTTGAACTTGGCATCCACTACCTTACTTTAGCTGGTATTTTCCAAGAACTCTGTTTGGTAAATGTATACAGCCATATCAAACTTCTTGAAGTCGTCCAAGCTTGAAAGTTGAAAGTTGTTAGAGACATAAAATCATTCATAGACTTCCACCTAATAGCTTAAGCTTTTGGGACAGTTAGACCTTGACATGGTATCATAACCTCTATAACAAAATGGATAGGAGTTTAATCCTTGCCGCCTTCAGTCTTCATAATTAAGTTGAATTTTAACCCAACATAAAATGGTTCTATACATTGTCCACGCTTCAAGCCCCAATGACTCTTGAGTTAGGGGGCGTATTGGAGACATAAAACCATTCATGGACTTCCACATGACAGTGTAAACTTCTGGGAGAGTTGGCCCTTGACAAAAGCGATGAAATTGTGACAATATATCTATGAGTCATGTTGAAGACCACATTTTGAATCATATGTTAAGAATCATCCAAAGTCCTTTTTACTGTGGTTAAAAAATTTAATGTAATGTATGATGCCTAAATATCTAATGTTCAGTACAATTTTTTTTCTCACATGCCTGATTTAAGTGTGACAAAATTTTATATTCTAATTTGAAATTCAATCTTCAGCTTTAAATTGGAGATCTTATAGTTTTTGGGAGAAAAAATATTGAAACTTTCTGTTATCCGAAAAATAAGGGGGTGAAACACAACAAGTTTCATCTTGAGCCAAAAAAAACAATATGATGTTACGATGTCCTTGAGGTTAAAGGTTATCCCATAAAACTGATAGAAATATGCTACAAAAGCAAAATATAATACAGCACAGTGAACAGAAAAATTTTAATGTGGTTTGACAAATTTTCCAATCACCATTTCAGAATAATCCAGTATAATGAAATACTCAAAAATATCTTTCACGGATTCGAACCCAACTGCACCCAACGGCTATCATGCATGGAAGAAAATTTCATTTTTTCGCCTATGCCTCAGCTGGAAAAAAAAAATCCTTAGAAAAAATAGACAGTTACGACATTGCTAGATAACTTCGTATTGCTGTAGAGTGTAGACAGTAACAAGAAACCACACCATAGAAACGTTCTCCATTTGTTCTATCTAATTTACAACATTTACCTCCACTCACAAAGTGGCCTAGTGGTTGTCCTTTGTCCCCACTCCACCATACATGCTGTACTGAGTTTGAACCCAAGTATCGTATTTTTGACATGCATGCAGTTCAACCATTCTTGCATGCTGATGACATGGCACTTTTACATGCTACCATGTGACCAAACCTGAAATGCAACCCACCAAGCTCATGCTTGGTCGACGGTTTGGTGCTAAATTGGACAGTTCACACTAGTTCAAAGCCAGTTTTTATCATTTACGTTCCTCACATGTGAACAGAGCAGACAACTGGCTGTTCACTGGTTTTCTGGTTGAACAATTTGGTCCAATCCAGTTTTAAAACTGTGTAGCACAAAATTTATGATGGACCTCTTTTCCTTGGATTCAGATTCTTAGTGGTTCAAAACAACTATATGAACTATTAATTAGTTTATGGAGGAAAAATAACGGACTTGGAATCGTTCAACAAAATGTCCAAATAGCCAACGAGTTTGTAGCTCAACTAACTCAATCTTTGAGATTGGAGTGTGATGATATCAAAGGTTTGATCCTGCACGAAGCTACCTATCCCCTTCCCCTACCCAAGTGCTTTTACTTCCTATGTAACAAAACGAAATGCCCATATGAATACCCGTAAAGCATACTCAAACACAAGAATTCCAGCTCAAAGAAACTATGAAGTCCTAGGTCCAATATATATTATACACACAGACACACACACACACACACACACACACACACACACACATATATATATATATATATATATTAAACACCCATTTTAGTCCTCCAAAGATATAGATATCATCAATTTGGTCTTACAAAGAAAGTTGACGTCAATTTAGTCCTTTAGTCATAAAAAGTGATACTAATTTGGTCCCTCAATCAAAGGCTTCATTAATGATGTTCTCACCATGCATAACATAAGGACTATTTTGATGTCATTTTTTATGACTGGGGGACTAAATTGATGTCACCTACATATTTGGGAGCCTAAAATGAGTGTTTACTATATATATATATATATATATATATATATATATATATATATATATATATATATATATCTGAGGGACTAAATTGATGTCACCTACATATTTGGGAGCCTAAAATGAGTGTTTACTATATATATATATATATATATATATATATATATATGTATATCATGTGACCTTTAAATAACTTTTAGTCTTAAACACCCATGATAGATCTAATGGTCAATATTCACTCTTCTCACCTCTCACACTAAATCACTCCTCTCACTTGATGGGCCCCCTGTATGTATGTTGAATAATGTAAATATTAGGTGTACATAGGTATACTATGAGTTGTACTATTGCTGTTCTACAGTCGTACTCTTTGTAAATAGACTTGTACAGCTAGTCTAGATTCAGTAAGTATGTAAGCCCAACACACGTATTTTCATTTAGTAGGTTTTCTCTTTCTCATTCCGTATCATTACAAAGGTTTCAACTGTCATCCACAGTTGTGTCACTCATAGTGTGCTATGTCTATGGTTGTGTGATTGTTATGCCTTATACGATTACTAAGGTGTATATTAGGAGAGATAGAAATGACGGTAGGGGATTGTAGGCACAAGGCAGCAAGGATGATGTGAATAAGGGGGTAGGTGGGTAGGAAGGCAAGGGAAGGAATCGGGTAGAATATGAGGGGCAGGGAGAGAGATGAGGCCAGAATTCAGTAGTGAAGAGTAGGATTCGGGAATAGGCTAGCCCCTTGAAGAGCTAGCCTAGTTTGTATGATTCTGATTTCTGTTTTTCGTAATTTTTGAGTTTCAATCCTAGTTTCTGTAATAGAAGCTATCAAATTGGTATCAATGCTCTCAATCTTGAAAATTGTGATTCATACCGAAATGCAAACCAAATTGATGAATTGAGGAGAGATCTCGAGTGTGGGAAGAAGGAAGATCAGGTCAGATGCAACAAGGAGTCCTAGGAGGTTTGAAGCAAGCACAACCAAGGGATTCATGAAGAGCTTATGCGATTACTCCAGAAGCTCAACAACGAGGCGAATGAACAGAAAAAACAGCCAGAAATTTCAAGGTTTGGAGGAGATGATGCCTAGGGATAGATAATTGGCGTTGAACATTTGTACGCAAACGGGACACATGATGGGGAGAAGCTACTGGTGGCAATCAAACTATACTAGCCTGAGTTCTGTCTGGATCTATCGGTCTTTGTCAAGTATGAGGAACTAGAGCCTTTAGAGCTAGATATCTTAGAGCCAGAGACTACTTGCAAAGATAAGGTGACAATGACCGTAAAAAACCATGAGCAACCTGTTCTTGACAATTATGTTCAAAACACAGAAAAACCCTTTGGTTTTGCATTTGAGATGCTGGAATTAGAAATCATCAGAGAATTTTCAAGAATAGGAGAGGAAAAGAAAACATTTGATGGATTAGAGGAGGATGGCACTGGCAGTGCCAGAGATCCTTATGGAGCAAATTGCACCAACCAAATAGAGAATCGATGGCCTAATCGGGTAGTACCCATGTTTTCCAGTGAGAATGTGCACGGAGGGGGGGAGTTGCATGGAACGCTGCATCCACGATCATGCAGTGGGTGGTGGTGAGAAGTTAGGGGTAATGACAATGGCTTTGGAAGGATGCACGTTGGAGATGGTCTCTGGCCACTACGTTAGGCTGCGGATAAGATTCAAAGAAGGATGAGTTGTTTTAGCTATAATGGTTGCTGGGATGTGTCACTGGGAAGAGACAAAGGCTTGGGTAGTAGAAATGATGGACACTGTGAAGTTGGGGGTTGAGGTGGTCGAAGGGATGTTGGCTTAGGTGGTCATGGTGACATGAGGGACGGTGGCTTGGGCAACCATGGTCGCTTTGGCTCTTGTCAGTTTTGTGAGGGAAGGAGAGATGGTGATGGTGGTGGGTGGGCTCAATCATGGTAGTGGTAAAAGGCTGGACTCACTCATCAGGTTAGGGGACCAAACTATTAGGCTCAGTACAGAAATGAATGGGCTCAATACTGGGTCAATGGACCAAGCCCAACTCGGTGAAGAAAGGAGGTGAGTCTTGGGGAAAAAGAAATGGGCTCAGACCAAAAGTGAGTTGACAGTTCTATTGATTGTGATTCTGGTCCTCTTGCAAAAGGAGGTAGGTTTAGGATCATTATAACTGAGGCCTCCCCAAACAATCAAGAATCATGGAACTCAGGTGGCTAGAGGTTGTTGCAACCTTAGGGCTGAAAGAAGAAATTCCATCTAGGGTTACAAGATGCTTCAAGCGGGTTTGAGAGCTATAATGCTACATCATACAAAAGGAATCTTGATTGATGGGGAGCTCAATTTACCCCCTAGAACAATTTGGCTGACTAAGAAGAATATCTTCATTGATAAGCGGACCTTCTACACCAAGTTGGAAGCAGATTCACATTCTCATTTTAAGACAGATGCTACTGCTGAAATGGAAAAATGGTTTACAAGAGACATGCCAATTAATCTCTTTAATTGTCTAAAAACAACCTTTGGTATCTGTCGTGATGACAATGATCCACTTGAAGACCTTATTATTACTATGTGTCTAATGGTTGGTTGATTGTAAAGATCAAGTTGATGGGGATATGGACAGATTAGCTCACCAGCCTAATTATGTTGTCATTAGTTGCAAATTAAAGTTGAGCTTTGGCAGACTACTTTTCAAGATGTGGAATGAAATGGGTTTGGTTAGAGTTTAACAAAACCACAAGGTCAGCAGCCTGATTTCAGTAAACCTTACCCGGACAGGGAAACAGCTCATGACTTTTTCGTGTTTGATCCAGGAGGAACCAATGCTGTGATGGAGCTAGACTGGGTGGGTTGGGTAGAATTCTGGGAGTACAGGAATTCTAGGAGTATGGGACTACTACTCACTTCATTGGCACCTTTAATAGCTCCCTTAGAAAAGCTCCAACAAAAGTATCCTACCAATACTAGAAACTTTTGCTGATAACATCAGCAGAGAATTTTTAGCGGCCACATCAAGGGATTGGTCCCCTTTCACAATCTTAGATGATTTGGAACTCAAGATTCATCTAACTGAAGTCCTCAATTTGAGAACTACTGCCAATGGCTCTACTAAGGTCCTCATCAATGGAAAGACCTCCCCGAGTTTGAAAGCTCATGGGAATTGTTTGATACTATCCAAGATCACCTCACTAACTTTCACCTTGAGGGCAAGGTGAATATTTTGAGGGGAGGGGGGGGGGAGTATGATTACTAAGGTATATATTAGGAGAGATAGAAAGGACAGTAGGGGATTGGAGACTCAAGGCAGCAAGGATGACTTGAACAAAGGTTAGGATGGGAATTTAAGCTGTAGCCACTCTACACACGTGAAGGTGGGTAGGAAGGTAAGGGAGGGAATCGGGTAGAATATAACGGGGGCAAGGAGAGAAGAGGGAGGCAAGAATTCAATGGTGAAAAGTGCGAGTTGGGAGGAAGCTAATCCCTTGAAGAGCTACCCTAGTTCGTGTGATTCTGATTTCTGTTTATGTAATGTTTGGGTTTCAATCCTAGTTTCTATAATAGAAAAGGTCTATTAGTGACCTTCCAGCTCTCAGATCTCAAGCCCTACCTTACCAGTCACCTTCAGAATCCTCCAGTTGGCCAATCCACTTTCTGGTCTCTTCTTTTCTTCTTTGATGCTGACATGCCGACATGTGGCAGTGCGTGCTTGCTCCGTTTCTGATTTTGCTTGTTCAAATCTACTTGACTCCACCATGTCAGCAAATCCCAGGCACTTTCCCTTCCTAATAGCCGCTATTTCTCCTACTTTCTCCCTATTTGGTGTAATTTTTCCAATTTCCGACACATTTTTAATGCGATCTTTGAGCTTCCTTCCATTCAAACAGTCATGTCTCAACCTGAGAATTTATTTGACATGTGGACCATGGAACAACTTGATCTTGACATGTCTACCTATCTAGACAAGGTGCAATTAGTCAAACAACAATTTTCTAAGTTGATGCACTATCATGATGAAATGAGAAAGCAGCTTTCCTACCACTCTTCTGTATTTTTCTTGATCTTCCAAAGCATCTCCATTCTCACTATTCAGCTTCACATTTGCTATCATGGGAGTATCAGTTGGCTTGGCTTCTACAAGTCCAGTTTCTGTCAGTAAGTTGAAAACATACTTCCTTTAAATACTTTTCTTTCTCCTTGATACCTCAACCCCAAGGAAATATTTAAGTTCCCCTAAATTTTTTGTCTGCAAGTGGCTATGAAGAAATGTTTTAGAAGTGCTTATGCCAAGACTCTCACTCTCGGTTATCACAATATCGTCGACGTAGACTACAAGAAGAATGCATCCAGAGTGCAACTGTCTATAGAACCTTGAATGATCGTAAGTACTCATATGCAAACCGAAGTCAATCATTATTGTACTACACCTTCCAAACCAAGTCCTCGGTGACTGTTTTAGCCTATATAAGGATTTTTTCAGTTTGCACACCTTACCTAACTCCCTCTGAGCAACAGATCCTGATCGTTGCTCCAAGTATACCACTTCCAAGAGATTACCATGGAGGAGGGCATTTTTTACATCTAGCTGATAAAGCAGCCAGATATGAATAGTCATATGAGAAATGAAGAGATGAACAGATGTGTGTTTAGGCATTGATGAAAAGGCCTCAGAGTAGTCTACCCTCTAAGTTTGAGCATACCTTTAACCACTAAGCGAGCTTTTAGTTGGGCCACAGATTTATTAGGATTCATTTTGACAATGAAGACCCATTTAGAACCAATAGCTTGTTTGCCAACAGGCAAAGAGACAAGATCCCACGTGAGCATATCATCTTTACCTTGGTCTCCCCTTGTACCTCCCTATTCCCCGACCTTCCCTAGTTCAAAAAGAAGAACTAACCAAGAAGGATGAATTAGAAACTCGGAACATATCTTAAGTGTTATCCTTGTTAACCCGAAGAAGTCGACCATACATTTCATTCAAAGAGATAGGTAGCTTGGTACCTAGAGGAAGCTGACTACGAATAACATCATTCCAGATCCAATCTGCCAAAAAACATTGCACAACTTGGGACTTTTCCTGTTCTTGCATTTTCTGAACATCATTGGTGAAAAGAAACATGGTGTGCTTCTCTTTGAAAGCTCTCTTCACTTCCTTAGAATTGTCAAAGGGTGTTTTTCCCTTTTGACCAACTGTTGTGTCAAGTTATAAACATGGTTCTTGCTTGCTACCATACATAAACTCAATATACTTCATGGGTTCTCTGACAATATCTAGATGGTAGGTGGAAACCCAAACAGATTCAAATATTGTTTTCTCAATCTGATTATAGAGTTTTTAGAGGTGTCATACTGTCATTATCTCCATTTTTTGGTTAGTGAGAGACTTAATTTTCGCCGCCCCCCAACTATTTTCAACAGTCTCACTACGGATATCTTAACAGGAAGCAAACACCAAAAATAGAAGAATGGCATATCAAAAGCACAACCAGAAGCACCTAAACTAAACGCCACCCACAGTCACAGGTCTGTCAGGCCATTCACAACACAATGCAAAATGCCGAAAAAGCCACGACAAAGGAAGACCCACTTGTGCCCATGTCTCATAATGGTCCCCTCAACCTGGTTTTGTCTACTCAGGGCAGCATCAAAAAGGTGAAGAAGGAAGAGAGGTGGAGAAGAAACCAGGTGTGAAGAAACAAATGAGAAGGGGAAAATTTTGAAAATTAAAAAATGAGTTTTTTTTTTTTAATTTGGAACCATGGCTTTGATACCATGTTATGGGAAGAGGAAGGTAGAAAAGAGTTGATAGTCGATGACTATAATTTTGTCAGGCATGCTATTATATATTATGTACAGGAGCAATTACGGGAATAATCAGGCTAGCAAAAGACTAAAGTACCCTGATATGTTTTAACACATTTATCACATAGGTCAACTGTCATTTCATTATAGGGAAGATACTTTCTGGAGATATTGCTATTGGCTTCAAGAATTCAAATGACCAGCTGGCAGACATTTAACTAAATCTGTCAAAAGTGCTTGAATCAGTTATATATGCAACAAGCTTGGTGCCTATGTATGCTCCAGCTTGAGTATGCAAATACTAGGTGTGCATAGCTATACTATCAATTGTTCTACATGAGTTGGTCACCCTATTTCTGCCTTACTCAAAGAAAAACTTGAAAATTCTGCTTTTAATGGCATGTTTTCTTGTATGTCTTAGTCACATTACCTTTTTCTAAGTTGATTTCCTTGTTTTATAATTCATATCTTGATTCCATCACATTCTATACTTGTTGGACTGTTCTTATTAGTGTATGTTTAGATTAACTTATTTTGTACTCAGAATAGCTTATAATCAAAATCTTACTGAGAGATCTTTTAAAAAAAAAATGATTTTTTCCTAAAATTAATCATTCCCAAACATGCATACCTTTTTTTGAGTCTGAGGAACTTCAAAATACTAACTCAAGTTTATTTATTTTTATTATAGATTGGGCTTCAGGGTGAGTTTCTGAAAATTTACAGTGAAGAGAATGAAAAGGAAGAGTGGGCTGAATTGACTCCTGATGCCATTCCATCCATGTTTACATGGTACAAGGTACTTATGGGCTGTTGATGTGATATGTCTACGAGATTTGTATTTTTTCGCGGGGATGGGGGGGGGGGGGAGAAGAAGCTTACCTGGAGGTCATGGATTTTCTAAGGAAATTTCTTTGTCTGATATTCAAAGGGATTGATTTGCTTCTTGTTTTAGTTGTGTATTTCTTTCTTCGTTGTTTTGTTCTCTGTTTTAGGAAGATTCCTGACCTTCCTGCATTTTACTTTGTTTCTCTGATTCTCTTTTGATGAATTCTTCTATTTAAAAAAACAAATATGCCTTGAGCTCCTCAATTCTTTGTGCTCGCATGCTCATTTCTACAGATATTTGTTCTCTCTGTGTTGCCTCGGATTCCTTTTATTTATTTACTGTGTGTATAATTGGCATGACCAACGTAGAGTGAATCATAAATCATGATCTCACTATTCAGATTGTGTGAAGGTGCTATTAAGCCCAATGGTCATTTTTGTCTAAAGCTATTTTTTTATCACACCCGCCCAATAATAGCCATCTCTTTATTCAAGCAGACATATTTTGATGTCCCTGGTGGCACAGATCCAGTTGCTCTTGACTTGGAAAGCATGGGAAAAGGTCAGGCATGGGTGAATGGTCACCATATAGGAAGATACTGGACTCTGGTTTCCCCAAAAGATGGATGTGAAGTCTGTGATTATCGTGGAGAATACAATCCAGACAAGTGTACAACTAATTGTGGAAACCCAACTCAAACCCGGTATATGTCTACTTTAAAGTAGCTAAAAATTGTTGGTTTCATCTGAATACAACAATTTAATGGACAAATTACGAAATGAGATTCAAGGCAACATTTATTCCCCCCTTAAGTTACACCTTTACATCCACTGTAGTATTATCATGTGGAAATAAAAATTTAAATGCCGCTTTCCTTGACATTATTGGTCAATCTCCAGGTATCATGTGCCACGTTCATGGTTGAGAGCATCAGAACAATTTACTTGTCATTTTTGAGGAAACTTGGAGGAAATCCTTTTGGAATTTCTGTCCAAGTTACATTCCGCCCAAATAATATGTGCTCAAGTGTCAGAATCCTATTATCCACCTTTGCGGGAGTTCGTGTATCCAGGTGTCATTGGTCAAGAAGTTTCCATAAATAATATGACACCTGAAATGCACTTGCGTTGTCAAGATGGATACATAATTTCCTCCATAACTTTTGCTAGCTATGGAACTCCTGGAGGTAGTTGTCAGAGTTTTTCTAGAGGGGACTGCCATGCACCTATTTCAATGTCCATAGTTTCCAAGGTAAACTGTGCAAACTTTTTTACTTTTCTTGTCAAGTACTTGTGATAAAATTTTTGTGAACATAATTCCCTGTAAGAAAGCAAAAGCTCCACAGGCTTTTGGCGTTGTGGACTTGATTTAGATGCTTTATATATGACTAGTTTCAAAATTTTGATGAATGTATTATGGAAACAAAATTTTAGGATTTATGCTTGGATCAACCCATGTAAAAGGTTCGGAATTCGGATATTCTAAAAGAGCTTCATGTCACTCAAAACAGTTGATTTTCTCATGTAAAATAATTATGTCAGAGTTCCAATTGATATTAATAGAAATGCAATGTGATGTAGGATATCTGTAGCATGCAAGAGATATAGAGAGAGAAAAATTGTGCAAGTGGACCTGAAACACAACCAAAGAGAGCTGGTCTTCTGGTTAACCAGGGGGAAAAAAAACTTCTGTTAAATAAGGAAAAACTGATGGAACAAATCATGTCCCTTAAAATAATTATAATCCTAACCCTCTAAGGTAACTTGAACCAAATGACACTAAAAGACATCAACAGAATGTATAATAATGGTGACACAGTAACCTTCTTACAGTAGCATCAACAGTATCCATCTTCAGCTACCCAAACAGCAGCCCAACATAAATAATTATAATTCCCCGCCCTCTATCCTGCATTACAATGTCACCTAATGAATTTATAGTTTCTGGTCTACACATAATGTTCTTACCTCTGACTTCGTGAACCCTCACCTGAAACACAATGCAAGGCATATTATGTTAGGGAGTTCATTCTTGCTATTGGATTTGATTTATAAGATATTGTGTGGCTTCGAGATAGTTCCTTATTTCCCATTCTACACCATTGTCTTCCCAGCAAAAGTGTTCTCCCAAAGCTATATTTTATGGCCATACACTCTTGCCACACAAATTATACAGGATGATGGACTGTGATAATACATGGGAATAAGATGAATATAGTGAAGGAGGGCAAAACCAAGTGACTTAGTTTGACAATGCACACCTGATGGATAAAATTACTTTAGGTTGGAAGAGAACTACGTTTAGAGCAGAAGAATGAAGAAGGATTATAGGAAGACTAGAAATGACTTGGATAAGATTGATGAGGCAGGATATTTTCCAAAATGCTTAACCCAATACTTGGGTATTAGGATTAAAGATTTATTGTCATCAGTGAATAGACACTTCTATAGGCACTGGAAAATTGATGAAAACTATGTATTAAGAAATGAATAGGATGCTCAGCTTATGTTATTACGTAGTATGCTGTGTACAGTTTTGCATCTTATTTGCTGCAGGCTTGTAGTATTTTGATGAAAAATATTCTCTCATTCACCAAAGAAGGAAAAAAGAAACACTTACACAATATGCATCATCCAAGACAGAAAACTGGAAGCATACAAGGTTAAAATAAACAATTAGTTCTTATAATTTCACTCAATTTAGATTTTGGTCCCTATATTTTTTTTTTTTTTAATATTGATTCTTATAGTTTCACTCATTTAGATTTTGGTTCGTGAGGGACCAATACCTTAATAATTGAAAACTATAAGAACTAATCTTTCATGAAAAATAGAAACCAATACTTTAATAAATAAAATCTATAGGGTTAAAATCCAAATGAGTAAAAAATATAATGACCGATACCTCAATATTAGGGACCAAAATCTAAATGAGTGAAACTATATAGACTAATTATTTATTTTAACCATCAAATAATTAAGTGCAATTCACATTTTTCTGAATTTAATGATTATGAAACTCCTTAGTATCATGATTTGGGTGGCTATCTTTCAAAAGATGATTTCGGGTTGATTATTAAGGAGGGAAGTGACTAATCAGTGAGCAAGGAGCAGCTCCATGCTAATTCATGCCTATATATCAAGCAAAACAATAGTGTCATGGACCATGGTTCACAAAAAATCTAATTTTACTTGTGTCAAAATTGACATGGTCTTTCTAAGTGATCTAACATAATTTAGGTTGTAGACCCTCTATTTATGTTTACGGTTTTGCAGGCTTGCCAAGGAAAAAGGAGCTGTTTCATTAAAATCTCAAACACAGTATTCGGAGGTGACCCATGCCAGGGTGTTGTTAAGACATTGGCCGTGGAAGCAAGATGCACATCACAATCAAGTGATAGCTCCTTTCAACTTTGAGGCTGTCAGAAACTTCTAAAATAATCTCCATGTCATATGCACCTTGCGAACTTAATTGAACCAACTGGGCCTCTATTCATTAGAGGTGACCCTTAATTGTGTTCACTGTTCGATTGTATAAACATGATACTTGCTGATGATCATAATCAAAACACAAAAAAAAAAAAAAACAAGATACTTGCTTTGCTAAATGTCTAGGTTGTTAGTACATAAATAAGAGGAAATGCATGGTCTTTGGGCGTTTGATAGTAAATAAATAATTTCTGTTGCTCGATGGTGATGTCATTTGTGCATGTAATGCTATGTCCTGTTGGAACTAATTATCTGATGCAATGTATGGATTAATTTTAACAAATTTTTGTGAGATATTTATTTTCTTACAAAACAATTACTTATTTTTTAACTAAATTCCAACCTTATAATAATTTATGGGGGAAAAAAGGCATGAATATTTAAAATCATAATTTGGACTAAAATTATTATTTTAAATTAAAAATATAGATTTTTTTAATTTATAAATTATAAATTATAAATTATAATATATTTTACGCACGCGCGCATGCACATAGTAAAGAGGTAAGTCGCAGAATGCTATCTCTTTTACGTAATTATAGAACACATGCTATATTACAAGTCTCAGACTCACACAGAGTAAAGAGATAAGCTTCACAAGGTCATCTTTTCCACACACGCACACAATACATGCTATATTCTCACACACGTGCGTGTGCAGACGCACACAGACAAAGTAAAGAGACAAGTCTGACAATGTTATCTTTTTAAAGTAACTATAAGACACATTCTATATTGCAAGTCAAAAGTAATCAAGTCTTTGAAAAATGTCATAATTTTTTATGACAAAATTTATAAAAAACTATTAAGTACAAAGAACAACATAATAAATAAGGAGGGCTTCTCTCTATTAAACAAAGCACAACTCATTATTCAAAACAACTGCAAAGTCTTCTTTCTTTAATAGGTTTTACTTTATATTTAATAGTTTTTATAGATTGTCTAATTACAAGAAAGCATCATGTTCTGTTAAGACTTGATGACTTTCGTAATATAGCATTTGCTTTATATTTACATAGAAGAGATATCATTGTGAGGCTTATCTCTATACGGTATAATCATTGCCTATAAATAGACTTGATTTGTAATGAAAAATTAAGAATTGTAAGAGTTATGAAAGAGTTTTTATCTTTCTTTTATGCCTTCTTCTATGCGTATTTATACTTTTTTCAAATAAGTTATACATTTCCCATGAAGATAGATATTCTCCTTTTGGAGAGTGTTCCACTTGTGTGGTTTCATTGGGATTTTTTTTGTAGAGGCAATTTTTTTTACCATTCTTCATTTGTTGTCTAACTTGTGTGCTTTTAATGGGATGCTTTTCTATAGACAATTTTTTTTAATGTTCTTCATTAATTGTGGCCCTAACCTTTGTATTGTTTATAATCAAGTTTATGACTAAATTTTTCTACCGTCGTATTGACTTCTTATTTTCTAAATTTTTTTTATGATAACATCATCGTTTATGAAGTTTTTCACTGAGGGACCCAAAGATAAAATATCACATTCCATAATAAAAAATAATTGCATGGATGAAAAAAAATTTAAATTAAATTAATAAAATCTAATCTTATGAAAAGAAATCCTAACCTATGCAGTGTTGTTCGAAAGAGGAAGGTTGATAGAGTAAGAATGGAGAGGATGGATCTCCTACATGAGATAAAGCTACGATGCAAACTAAGATAGAGATGGAAGAAGTATGAAAAGAAAAAATAACTTACCCAACCTTTTTCGTGGGAATGAAATGTGAATAGAACGTAAGATTTTTCACAAAGACCAAAAGATGAAATATCACACACTCCATAATCAAAGATGATTACATGGATGAAAAAATTTCAGATTAAATAAATAAAATCAAATCTTATGAAAAGAAATCCTAACTTGTACAAAGGTATTGAAAAGAGAGGAAGGTTGATGGAGTTAGAATGGAGAGGATGGACCACCTAATTGAAATAGAGTTATGATGCAAAATGAGATAGAGATTGAAGAAGTACTAGGAGAAAAAATAACTTAGCTAACCTCTCTTATGGAAATGAAATGTGAGCAAAATGTGGGAATGTGACTCTCCTAAGAATTTAAATTACCTAGGAATATTATTTTAAAACTTATAATAAATATAATAATATTTCTAGATGCATAGAAATCTTTAAAATATTTCTAAAAATCCTAAAATTTACGCCGAAACAAATGCCCCTAAGTAAACAAGTTTTTGAAAATACCCACAAACAGCATTCAAGTCATGTTATTCCTGGGAAAGTTACCATATCATAATCCTTGAAATAGGCACCCCTAAGAAATAAAGGGCGGAACCTGTAATAATTTTACAAGCAATTTGTACATCATTCAACAAGCACTTGATTGATGAGTACTAGATGATCCAATCCCATCCCAAGATCAATGACATGTATTACTCACATGATGAGCTAGAAATGTTTAGTCGCCAGTTACACCTTCATTTGGCTTTGCAAAATCGCTTCCGTACCTGAAAAAGCAGGCTCTCAGAGATGTCACACTCACAAAGACAACTAGGAAGGTAAGCTGGGTTTCACCTCAAATGTCTGATCTTCTTTGATTCATTAATAATGTTTTGGCCTATCTTTGGATGTTGGAACTTCAACAATTTCTCAAGTTTAAGAGGAGCTTCAGAAAAGCAGCTATCCTCAATACTAGACTCCGATTTAAGAGCAAAATGGACTTCATTCACGTCATCATCAAGCTGGAGGCAAAATAGGTGGCTAAAGACCTATGTAAAGACAATAGAAATTAAACAATAATATTACAAAACAATCAGAGTCTCCAAATACAATAAGCACGAGGCTGTCAATGCACAAGGCATAAACAGATGTAAACAAGAAATTGTCACATCATTATAATAACTGGTTTTTCATTTTCAACACAAATGACAATATATAGTTAACTAACAGTGTTAAACTCTAAACTGTCAATAAATCAAAGTTAAACAGTGAACAAATAGCTATATGTTCTATACCAATCTCCACGGTGTAACTTCGTCAGTAAGCTGAAAAAACGCTTCCTCTTTGTAAAGCAATGAAATAATCATAATAGAAAGAATGGGTTAAATTTTTTTGTTAAATTTTGATACAGAAATAGTTAACACTATTACCATTTTTTCATAATTATTTTGCTAAAAAAAACTCTTAATACCCATATCTATCATAACAATATGAATACGTTAAACATGTTTGACCTAACTTTAACACAATTTGTCAATGTCTAGTTTTTATAAATATTAAAATTCCAACCAATAGGAATATTTTAGAGTGAAGAGAGTAAGATTCCATTTATCTCCCACTAAGTCTATCTTCCTCTCTTGAAATTCTCATTATCTTCTTGCTTTCCCTTTTAAGTGACTCTTGCTTTCACGAGACATACTTAGCAGTTTAGTCCCATCCCCTTGGAACAAATAGGACCAAGAAACATTCAAAATTTATAACTGAAAAATGGAAACATGTAATGGATCCATGCAGTTAGACATACTTGAGAATGATTTGTGAATGACTTGGGGAAAATATCTCAGCCCATAGATTTATATTTACATATTACAAATATAGACCTCTTGATATTAGGGATTGACGAATAATTTACAGCAAGAGAATAAGCTATTTCCTATTTTATCTATATAAGATATCTATTAATTATTAACTAAATCAAAGAATATCAACAACTAAATCAAAGAATATCAACACTCCCCCTCAAGCTGGTGCATATATATCATATACATGAAGCTTGTTACATATATATGTTACCCTTGGGCCCCGTAGAGACTTGGTAAAGATATCAGCTAGTTGATCACTAGAATTCACAAACGAGGTAGTTATTTATCCGGAGAGGATCTTTTCACGAATGAAATGGTAATCACTTTCTATATGTTTAGTTCGCTTATGGAAGATTGGATTGAAGGCAATGTGCATGGCTGCTTGATTATCACAAATAAGTTTCATGGGCCTTATTTTTCAAAACTTCAATTCTTGAATCAGTTGTTTCAATCATATAAGTTCACGCATAGTGAGAGCTATGACTCGATATTCTGCTTCTGCACTTGATCTAGCAACTATATTATGCTTTTTACTTTTCCAGGAGATGAGGTTGCCTCCAATAAGAACACAGTACCCAGAAGTTGATTGTTTGTCACTAGGAGATCCTGCCTAATCTGCATCTGTATGTGCAACAATATCTGTATGGCCTCTATTCTTATAGATCAACCCCTTTTTAAAAGAACCCTTAATATATCTCAAAATTCGAACTATTGCATTCCAATGACTGTCAAAGGAAGAGTTAAGGACTTGACTCACAATACTAACAGCGAAAGATATATCTGGTCTAGTCATAGTGAGATAGTTTAATTTTTCCACCAATCTTCAATACTTTCCTGTGTCTGAATAAGGCTCCCTCTGATCTGGTAGAAGTTTAACATTTTGATCCATAGGAGTATCAATTGGTTTACAATCTAGCATTCCAGTCTCTTCCAAAATATCAAGAGCATGCTTCCTTTGAGAGATAGCAATGCTTGTTTTTGATTGGGTCACTTCAATCTTGAAGAAGTACTGCAATCGGCCCAAGTCCTTAGTTTGGAAGTGTTGAAACAAGTGTTCTTTTAGGCCCTTGATGCCATCATAATCATCTTCTATAATGACAATATCATCCACATAGACCACAAGATAGATGCATTGATTAGAGGATGAGTGTTTATAGAACACAGAGTGGTCTGCTTCACTACGGACCATGCCAAATTACTGTCTGACTTTACTAAATCTTTCGAACCATGCCCGTGGAGACTGTTTAAGGCTATATAAAGATTTATGCAACCAGCAAACAAGACTTGACTCCTCCTGAGCAACAAACCTAGGTGGTTGTTCCATATAAACTTCATCCTCCAAGTTACCATGCAGAAAGGCATTCTTGATATCCAATTGATAGAGAGGCCAGTGGTTCATTGCATCCATTGATAAGAATAGGCGAACGAATGTCATTTTAGCAACAGGGGAGAATGTATCTCCATAATCAAGGCCGAATATCTGATTATAGCCCTTAGCCGTAAGGCATGCTTTCAAACTGTTCACCTGTTCATCAAGGCCCACCTTGACAGTAAAGACCCATCTACAACCAACTATAGACTTCCCGAGAGGGGAAGGAACAAGAGTCCATATATGATTAGAACCCAAAGCTTCCATTTCATCAATCATGGCCTGATGCCATCTTGGATGGGAAAGTGTTTCTTAGACATTTTTAGGAATAAAAATGGATGACAAAGCAGAAACAAAGGCATAATGGGATGAAGATAAACGATGATAAATTAGAAAATTATAGATAGGATGAGAATTACAAGTAGAACGTATACCTTTACGAAGAGTGATGGGCAAGTCAGTGGAAGCTTTAAATAGGCCTGGGTAAGTGGAGACACTAGAGCAGGAGATGAATCACTTGAGTTTGGAGTGAGAACATCCTTTGGAACCACAGGACAAGGTCGACGCTAAAAAGTCATAAGTGGGTGGGATGAAGAACGTGTCTGTGAGCTATGAGGTTTGGGCACCTATGAAACTGGAGGATTAGAAACAAGCAAATCAAGATAAGGAATAGGTAGGAGCTAAGAGATGGAGTTAGGCTCGACTGGTTAGGTGAAGTAAAGAGTGTCCTCAAAAAAGGTAACATCTGCAGACATGTAAAAATGATGCGTGGAAGGAGAGTAACATCGATAGCCTTTCTGAACCCAAGAATAGCCAAGGAAAATGCACTTAATAGAACAAGTAGACAATTTATCAAGAACTAGAGTAAGATCATGCACAAAACAGGTAGAATAAAAAACGCGATGGAGACAGTATAAGGAGGGTCCCTATGAAACAAAAGAGAATGGGAAACTTCATTATGTAAAACAGAGGATGACATGTGATTGATTAAATAATTAGCGGTGAGAACAACATTACCCTTAAATTTTAAGGGTGCATTAGCATGCAATTAGAGAGTACGAGCAGTCTCAATAATATGACGATGTTTTCTCTTTGCTATGCCATTTCGTTGTGGAGTGTGTGGACAAGTTGACTGATGAAGCATGCCATGAAATGCCATAAAGGAATTAAAAGGGGCAGAAAAATATTCTTTTGCGTTGTCACTGCTCAATATACAAATAGAGTGCCCAAACTAGGTTTGAATTCCATTACAAAAGTTTTGAAAAATAATGAATAACTCTAAATGATCTTTCATTAAAAATATCCAAATACATCTAAAAAAATCATTAATAAAAGTAACTAAGTACCTATACTCCAAAATAGAACTGACACAACTAGGACCCCAAACATCAATATGAACAATATCAAAAGAAGACTTTGCTCGATTATTGACCTTACTTAGGAAGGATGCACAAACATGTTTCCTAAGCTGACACGACTCATACTCTAAGGACTGCAAAAATGAGAGAGATGGGGAACCATCTTCTTTAGCTTATTTAAACTCGGATGACCAAGACGACAATGAAGAAGATTAAGAGACTCGGTGGCAGTACATATGGTATAGAATGGAGGCAGGAGATAACAGAGTCCATGCGATTCAGATCCTACGCCAATCTTCTGTCCCATACTTCGGTCTTAGATAAGAAAAGAATCAGTAGTGAAGGTTATGGAACAATTAAGAGTGCGGGTCAGTTGACTAATAGAAATTAAATTAAAAGGACAACCAGGAATAAATAGAACATAATTCAAATATAAAGATAGGAGAGGTATAGCTTGACCAATGTTGGTGACTTTAGTCTTAAAGGGAAGGATTACTAGCTATGTGATCAGAAGTACTAGAATCCAAAATCCAGCATCTAACAGACAAAGAATGAGAGAGGCAAACTATAGAATTACCAGTATGAGCTATGGTGGCTGGAGATGAATCTTGTTAGGCTGCTTTAAGCTGAAGATACTCCTTATACTCATTGTCTAATAGTATGTTATGGTTGTCAGTCCCAGACTTGGTCTTTTTCTCAGTACCAAGTGACTGAGATTGTGTCATATTAGCGGATTTCTCAAGAAAATCATGTAGGGAATAGCAACGGTCTTGAGTATGGCCTAAGCATTTACAGTAGGAACAATGAGGACGACCACCAAAACCACAGCCACCTCTACCACCACTAGGACCATGACCACGACGACGGCCTCCATGGTCAGCAGAGACAAAAGTTGAGGGCTCTAAACTTGTTTGGGAACCAATTCTAGATGTTGCATCTGGAGAAGGAACTCGCAACAATCGATTAATGAGATCTTCCACTATAGGAATATTTGAGTTTGTTAGGATCTTATTCCGAACATATTCAAAATCTTTATGAAGACCATGGAGAGGAAAAAACTATGTACATGTTGTCAAGCTTGTCTAACATCTTTTGAAGATTGTCACTAGTTAGTATCAACTTGATTTCTTCAATTGTAGACTGTGCTTTGGTTAGATATGAAGGAAGGTCATGGTCTGTCATGTGGAGCACTGCCAGATTATGAACATAATCGTACATACATTGGATATCATTAGAGTAGATGCTCCGAGCCTTATATGTCATGATAAGTTTTATAGGAATGAAAATGCATAATAGTTTTGGATTTATGGACAGGCACAATAAAAAGACACTAATTGATAGTCAACCTTCTTCTACTAGCCCCTTTCATCAGCTGGGATGTCCTCTGCCTCCTTGATTAAATGCTTAGAGAGTCCTTGATCTAAAAATCAGATATCAACAGCAGCATACCAATCTAAATAGTTCTTACCATTGAGTTTTTCCGACGTTATGGTGGGGCTGCTAGAGAAGGAAAAGGAAATAAGGCCATTCTTTGATGATTTAGATGTGACACATGATAAATCAGATGTAAAAGCCATGAATGAGGAAGGAAACGTGAGAGTCTAAGACAAAAAACGTGAGATTTTGTGATAGTTCAATGTTGGACGTGAAAGCCCAGGACAGGAGATAGTTCAACTGGACTTCTGACCACCAGAACAGGACCAGGGGGTGCCGAAGAACTAAACGGGACCGGCAGCGAGACTATCAGAGGTCAGAAGATGGTGCGTGGCTTACACCCGCTGACAGCTTCTACTGCGCGTACGGGGGCGTGACGGTGCCTCCGGCAACGGCACTCGTAGGGATGACTGGTCGGTAGTTTTTGAGACTATCTGTGCCCTTACCTTACTGGTTGAAGGTGTCGAGACCAGAGATCCAACCTGGACAAGGGCTGGAATAGCGTGATTCTTAGGGTTTAAGCCCCAAGATCCTCCAAGCTTTGGTACCAACTTGAGAATGATTTGTGAATGGCTTGAGGAAAATATCTTAGCCCACGGATTTATATTTACATATTACAAACATAGATCCCTTGATGTTAAGGATTGACGAGATTATTTACAGCAAGAGAATAAGTTATTTCTTATTTTATCTATACAAGATATCTATTAATTATTAACTAAATCAAAGAATATTAACAGACATAAACGTTCAATTTATTAGTCCATTTCTTCCTTGAAAATATTAAGCAAGCTCCATTTTGTAAATAATGAGATTGGCCAAGATCATTCTAACTGTTCTTGTTGAAATTATAAGACTTCGGTAGGGAGAAGGAAGAAAAAAGAATAGAGACTCTCAATAATAAGATGAGATTGATAGATTGATGTGATACAAAATACTAACTTACTAGTCCTGTTTATACTAATAATTAGGTCAAGTACTAGAGTAATCCTTACTACTACAAGCCGAACCTAATACGACTACTAACCTAACAAGACTCCTTACATAATAAGAATTCTAATATATTTCAACCTAAAGCTTACTAAGCTTTAAGCTTGTTACAAATAAACACACTTAAAGAAAATAATCTTAAATATAATGTGGACTCAATAAACCATTATTGGAATGACAACTTAGGGTCAGGGATGTAGGAGACTTTAACTTAACTAGATGGCTGGAATGAAACACAGCTTGAAGGGCTGGTTGGAATATTGCATGCTTAAGGAGGAGAATACATTGTTGGAACTATAGTTTCCTGGCAAGCAATCATAAAAGCAAGGCCCAAACTTCTCCAAATTCATCAAGAACAGCATTTGGAAGGTTTAAACAACAATATTGGAGGCCTAAAAATCCTTGGCAACTAAATACAGCTCGAAAATGGCTTGAAGCTAGAAGAGAAGATAAAAAAAAAAAAACACAAGAAGTTAAGCTTTACTTCCAAATAGTAGCCTACTGTGTGGGTTGTTGAGAATCGCAACCCACTGCAGTGAGAAACAACTAAACGAAAGCATGAAACAAAGCTAAACAGTAGGAATGGAGCAAGGGGCAATAATCAAGTATATGACATAGGAATAAGTGCCAAATGTAGGCAAATCTAATGAAAAAAGAGTAAACCAGGAAAATACGAGCCTAAAAAGCAGGAAAACACAGCAAAAATCAGGGATCGTGGAGCTAGATAGACACAAACACCCACTGTGCATGAGTAAACCAAGATGGCAATGGCTGTGCTTGGCTAGAAACACCTCGTAAGAGAGTTTTGTGAAAGAGGCTACCTAATCCCTATACATATCTGTTAGGGAAACTCCCAAAAATAAACCATAAGCTTTACACTACCGAAAGAACAAAAGCTGAACACCTAATCTTATCCCAAATCAACTAAAGAGACCTTAAAAATACAAATGTTACGCTCCTTTGTATCAATGCCTTTCTTTTCCTTTGATTTCTTTTACAGTTTCAATAAGGAAAGTGTCTTATCATCTCTTTATGTCTAATCCATCCTTCCTTCTAATAAAACTTCTTACTTTATCTGAATTTAGGATTTCGACTTCCCAATCAACCACTTTCATGGGATATGCATTATTCATGCTTCAAGCCCAAAGGGCTCGTTTAAAGAGGCATGCTAAAGATATAAAATTATTTATAAGCTTCTACCTGATAGCTTAAACTTTTAAGAGAGCTGGTCCTTGACATAATTAATACCTCACTAGTATAAATACAACCTTGTGTTGTGTGGTTTGGTTTAGACACACAAATTCTGTTTTCTTAGTTAGTTACACACACACACACACTCTCTCCTAAAGAGCTCCTTATGTATTATTACTCAACTTGGAACCCTTGGTGACCATATGATGAATTTTGCTTCTTCATTAAAAAAAAAAAGAAAAGGAATAACAGAATATAAATATTTTTTTAACACATTTGTAATAAATTTCCAATCAAAAGATAAGATACAAAGCTAGATAACAAAGAGCGCAATTCTAAAAGAATACTAATGCACTTTTGTAATTATAAGTAGAAACATATCAACTGAAAATAGAAATAGAAAACAAACCAACCACCCTCTAATATTTTGTCATTATCTTTTTCATTCTCAAGAGAACCATGTGCTTAATGGCTTTAGACCAAGACACCAAACTGACAACAAAGAGACCTTGCTATGAGAGTTTATCTTTTACAGTCTCAAGAAAAGACTCATCTAAAAAATCTAGAGCAGGGCATGTCATTCCAAAGCTGTACACAATATGTAATAGATAAGTATGATTCTTTAAAAAATAAAAGCCATTATTAGAATTCTTTAATAGCCTAATACCTTTTTCTTTGTCATTTTTTCATAGCTTAATGTAATTACCAAATGCATAATGCATATTTGCCTTGGGTTTGAAGAGTCAACATCAATAATAATTATATCAACTTAAGGCACAATAGTTAAACGTTGCATTATTTAAAAAGTAAATCATACAAGGAGGCTTATGTGAATAGGGCTTGTAAGAGCAAAAAAAGAGAGGATATGATATGTAATTTTTAATAAAGGTAAAGAATGTTTTTGTCAAAAAAAATTGTATTAAAAACTATTTCTCCTTTCACTTTTTTTAGAAGTTAGGAAATATTAGCTTCTAAAAAAAGAGATAAATGAACTTTTTTTTAACTTCTACTTTTTAAAAGTTGCACCCAAACACACTTAAAAATACACAAAAATATTTTTTAAAAAAATAAGTGCCTTTTTTTAAAAAATAAGTGTATCCAAATGCACTCCAATTTACCCATACTCCTCAAAACATTTCTCTGCCTTTCTTTCCCACTCTTAATCAAGCCTCCAACCTTAGGAGAACCTTGGATTGTAGTTATATTCTTTGTATTATGTTCTTTTGTTTCACCATAATCGTTCCCTTCCTTGTCTAGGTAATAGGATAATAGAAAATTAAATAAGGTAAAATACAAAGGGGTGGTGCTGCAGCCTGCGGTGATGGCAGGCCACCCCTCTCCCGTTCCAGCCTTAAAAAGGGCCTCCTATTTTCTTTGACTCCTTCAGTCACTCCACACAAAAAAAGGAAAGGAAAATGCTTTCTGATATGAAAACGGATCTCCTGCAAGTCAAAACCTCTCTCCTTCGACTTACGTTATGTTACCATTTTGTTTTAATTTTTTTTGTCCAGTTTTAAGGCTTCATCGGAGAAGCCTTCTAAGCTTTTCTTTCTTTCAAATTAAGCTAACTGTTGGCATTTTCTTATTTTGAGCAGACATTTCTGTACTAACCAACATCATATTCATGCCTTTTTTTTTTTCATTGTTGTCTTTCTTTTATAATATAATATCAGTACTATAATATATACATCTATGTGCCGCAGTGGCATCATATGAAGTTAGGGGTGATCATGGGTATGAGTCAATCTATGGACCCAATCAACCCGACTCGAATCAATAATAAATTATTGGGTTGGGTCGTATTCGAGTCAGGTCGGGTTGAAATTGAATGAACTCGATATTAATCAGTTTGGATTGCGAGTCTAGTATTTTGTAACCTGATTACCATTTTTTTATTAAGTTTTGCTATTTTACATTTTTTTTTGCGTGAAAAGGGTCTTACTCAGTCTTTTGAGTTTGATTGTACAGTAAAAAGTAATTTTTTAAGTGTGAATCTTCAAACATTGTGATAGAAGAATGAAAATTACGAATTTTTTATTTTAAAATTTTTTTTATACATGTTGGAAAGGGAAAAAAAAAATAAAACACATAATCCAATGACTCGAATCAAACTAACCTAATTTTAGTTGGTTTAGTTCAGTTCGAGTTGAATAAATTTTTTTTGCAAACCTGATCTAACCCAACCCAAACCTGAAAAATCAATTTGGACTTATTTTTACCTACAACCTGGCTCGACCCGACCTGTGTACAACCGTACGTGAAGCGTTTCAAGTTTTCAATTCTTAATGATTAATCTTTATTTTTTTTCTTGAATGGGCTGATATTGTTTTTCTTTTAATTAGGCAACTTTGTTGTTTACTTATTTCATTGTTTGCTTCTTGCTGTATTTATTTTTACAATGCATTCAAGATCATTTTATTATTAATAATGGATTAAGATTTTGACAAAGGATAAATTAAAATTAGCAATGGTATTAGCAAAATTTTAATTATCCCTAATGTGCGGATATCTTTTTAATTTTGGCCATGGGTATAGGCAGGGGTTTTAGATATATCCAATAAAAATCTTAAATCATTATTTCATATATTTTATTTTAATTATCGTCTGATAATGGATTAAGATTCCGAAAAAGGAATTATTAAAATTATCTATGATATTAGCAACCTTTTAATTATTTTAAATGTGAAAATATCCCTTTAATCTTGGCCATGGATATTGGGAGGACTAACGGATTCTAATAAATAATCTTTTTCTATTCCTGTCCATTTAATAATCTATGCAAGCACATAATTTTACATCAATCATCATTTTTTCGCTCAATAATCAAAATCTTTAAAAAAAACTTGCTGAAGATGGAAAAATTGAGAGAGAATTGGAGTACCAATCAATTATACTCTTCTTAATACTCTTGAGGCAATTACTATTAGATTTTTCCATGAGCATTAGCTTGATTTAATCTCAAATGAATTAATTAATATTTTTACAAAAAACAAAAATAAAATAAATGTGAACAAATTCACATAACCTTGACTTTGTAATAGTGGTAAGTTAAAATAATTCATTTTATTGATTATTATCAAAATTCCCTTTTTGTGAAATTCACTTCTAAAAATAATCTCTTTTCATTTAAAAATATTTTCTTAAGAATAAATATTTTTCAATCCACTACTTTCATGTATCATGTCAGAGGTTTAAAATTTGTTTTGCACAACAATGGCTACTAAGTCACCCATTTCTTGTCATAGTCATTTACCATTTTTGGTAAATGTTGGAAAAAATGAGACATATAAAAATAAAAGATAATTTCTTTGGAATAATAAAGGACCAATTTAATTCATGTAATAAATAATATTAGATTAAATAGGTAATAGTTCTTAGAACGGACAGTGTAGGATACTAACATCTTTCTTACCTTTAATCAATCCTTGAACCTAAACTCTGAAACACAAACATTTTCTTTTAGTATCCAATCATACCATTTTAGTTTTAATAGAAGAAATATTTAGTGACGACTTTACTTTTTTTCATCCATTACATATCATTTATCATCTCATAACGTCATCATTTCATTTTTTTCAATATTTATTTTCTAAAAATAGTGTTAGTTAATCCGCATTGCATTGGCCTAAGGAACGTCGCGACACATGTCAATTTCCATTTTGCTTTATTTAAATTATAAAAATAAATAGGTCAATTTATTTTATTTATTTGAGAAAAAGAAAATAATTACTTCACTATTTGTAGACTTTATAATTTTAAAATCAAGAGAAGTAAACATTAAAACCAAGTAATATAGAATATGTATAGATTATTTTGAAGGAGTTATCCAAATGGTTGAAGAGGTGTACATTTTGCCTTGATTGCTGAGGTTTGACCTTTGGACCACACAGAAGAATTAAATCGTCATCTTAAAAAAAACAAAAAAAAAGTTAGTAAGAAAATCTTCTTATCATTTATACAAAATAAAAATACAGATGGAGAGATCATATCTTCAATACATAAGTGCATCATTAGAGAAAATAATTTGTGACACGGTTTATAATTTACTATTATTTGAATAAATCTTAAAATGTAATTTACTCAAAATTTTAATTTGATGAATGTTATCCAAAGCAACTTAATAATTGTCAAATTAACTTGGTTAGGTTAAAATATTTTTTTTTCAAGTTTCATTTCTACCAACCATAATTGAATTAAAAATCTTGAAAACGTGACCCCAGCCATAAACACCATAAGAGCAAAATGGATAAGACCCATATCACCTTATCACTTTTCCTTATGTATAAAATTTGAGTAATATAAGAGTTGGACAAATCAACCGTCATAAAATAGATACCGTTTTTCACAAAAAAAGAAAAAAAAACCGTTGCATCGGCCTCGGAGAATTTTTATTTTCTCGTTTGGTGGGGTGTCACATTCTCAACGTTTTTCTATCTATGGTTGCCACACAAACTCCCAAACACCACTTCGGATGGGGCCGTAGCTTCCTACCTCACTCTTCTTCTCCATAGCTCTGCTTCCATTTTTCATTTTGTGCTCTTTCTCTCTGTGCTTCTCGAAGATGTTCTCCAATGGAGGATTGCTCCTCTTTCTTTGTCTTTGGGTACCGATTCAGCTGGAGGTGACGGCCGCAGAGTACTTCAAGCCCTTCAACGTCACCTACGATCACAGGGCTATCATCATCGATGGCAAGCGTCGCATGCTCATCTCCGCCGGAATTCACTATCCCCGCGCCCCTCCCGAGGTGCGTTATCCCATCCCTTTCCTGTTCTGGCCGGACACGGTTTCAATTCTCGAGCACGTAGTGAAATTCACCGATTCTGCGTAAAATTGATGCTCTTGCGGTCCAAAGAGAATAGCGTACGAGTAAAAATCTCGAGTACTGTTAAACTTCCTTCAAGTACTGTGTTATAACATCTACTTCTACTCTTTGGTTGTTTTCTGAAGAATACTAGCTAGCTGCATCCCTTGTCTTCCTTTTCAAAGCTCTGTGATTCAGTTCTTCCAAAATCCTGACAACAGGGAACGCAAAAGGGAAAGGGAATTTAAATCATAGATGCCTCGGGTTTTCCTTGCTGTTTCTGCAAAGCATGCTTTCGAATTTGGTGGCTTTGCTATATAGAGCTGCGGTGGTTGGCAACCCTTTTGTGTTAATATCCTTAACGTTTGTGTCTCCAAGTGAGACCGTATCAGTCATCAGCATAGCTATTGTAATCAACATGGTGTGCTGGAAAGTAAAGGAATGGAATGAAACATACAAAATCTCGAAAGTGAAAGCATTAAAACCCTCTTATTTTCATTCCATTCCTTTCCTTTCCCTCTTAAGTCTTACCAAACATGCACTGACTTCCATATCCGGTCAAGCATAAACTATCCTCTCCTTATTCACAGTGACTTCATCTGTAAACAAGGACCAGCCTACAAGTTCCCCTGCTTTGCTTAAGGTTTTCCCTGAATTCTTTCATCTATTCTGTTCTGGAATTTCCTCCTCCTTGCTTATAATAATCCCCCTCCATTCCTTTAGTTCCGCTTCAGTGATTCTCAATTCTATTCCATCAGTCACTTCCATGTGCCTCCTAAGACTGCTCTTCAAGAATCCCATTGTTGCTCATTCTCCAAATCATATTTAATCTCAGCTTTTGCTTATCTCTGTAGAAAATTATTCTGAAACAAAGTCAACTAATCTTCCACTGCAACTCACATTATCAGTCTCACTCTTCTCCATAGTCTATGCTTAACTCAACTGTTTTCCTTCATTAATTTTTGTGAGCCAGATACATGAAGTTAATCTTATGACAATCTAAAATCTCAAAAAACTCACAAAAAATTTAACCCAATAATTACCACATGTTAGCAAGAAGTTGTTGCTAAGCTACACCCTTGTTAATTATTCTAATTCAAGACACCTTCAACCAACCACCTATCTGCCAAAATGGGGGCCAGTAGTTAATACTCAATCAAATAGGATATGAAAAAGTAATATGATTAAATTTGTGATGTTATCTTTTTAAAAGTAGATTGTCTGTCTGATGCATTTCACATAATGTTAGATGTGGCCTAATCTGATTGCAAAGAGCAAGGAAGGTGGGGCAGATGTAATTCAAACTTATGTTTTCTGGAATGGGCATGAGCCAGTGAGAGGGCAGGTGCAAAATTATATTTCTCCCAGCTATCCTGGCTGGTAGCCTTGTCTTGTTTCTGCAACCATATATTTAATATTTATTTATTAATATTAAAATGTTAATACTTTTTTCATTTAATATGTTTGCACTTGTGCAGTATAATTTTGAAGGGAGATATGATCTTGTGAAGTTTGTGAAGTTAGTTGGATCCAATGGACTCTATCTCCATCTCCGTATTGGCCCATATGTGTGTGCTGAGTGGAACTTTGGGTCTCACCTTTTTCTCCATTATAATCTTACAATTTTTTGTTGCTTATGATTAATATTTCCATTTAGAGAAACAACATGAAGAGAAGGACTTGCATCCTTCCATGGCCATCTGAATTGCACTCATTAGTCATTAAGTGATAGTTAATTAAAAACAATTCTAAATGGGAAAAAGCCTTTGTTGTCTGGTTACTATGGATTTGCTTATGCTATTCTCTAGGATTTTTACATTCATATTTAGTTAAAATTAATTATTGTAATGTTCTGACTCGAGTAATACTTGATCTTTCCCCATAGACAAGAACGTCATGAAAGTAAGTCAACATTTTGGTTCTAGACTGTAAATTATTGATGGAGAGAAGTGTTACAACTATAAAACCAAAAAGTATAACTTTTTGGAAAACAAAATAAAATGGATATGCATAAATTTGACAACTATGTCATACATCAGCAACTCAAATTGTGCAAGTTGCATCTTATCTATTGTAGAGAATTTACACCTTTCTTTTGTTTAGTTTTAGAACTGTGCTTTCAACTCTACTTCTGTAAATTTAGTTGAATTGTGAAAATTTTATATTAAAACAAAGATCTATTATGAAAAGAAGGCACTTTTAAAAATCTAAAATCAGAGTAATTTCTGCTTTGCAACAAACAAATATGCACAAACTTTAATATTGCTGGTAGTTCAATGAAAACATAAATTATAAGCTTTTGTTTGTTATTAATTCTTGTAGATATATCTTATTTATCTATTTGGATATAGTGCACTGTTTTGCTGCATGACTATCTTGATCCTATCCTTCTGTTGAAGGCTGTAAACAGTTGTCAAAATATGCAAAGGGATTTGGCAACCTTGCTGCACTCCTAGTTTCCTCTTGTTTTGTTGTTTTAGTTGTTTAGTTTTTATCTTTTTTTTTTTTCAGCTCTTGAGGATACCTTATCCTCACCCCTAGTGTAATACTTATTTTTCTGTAAAAAGTTAGATAAATCTATGACAATTGTTTTCCTTGATTTATGTGCTTTTTTATTTTTTGCAGGGGTTTCCCAGTGTGGTTGCGTGATATACCTGGTATTGTATTTCGAACAGACAATGAACCGTTCAAGGTAGAATGCTCTGTTAGCATTTGCCATTGCATTCTTTTATATTTACTTTTGTTAACAGTTCTAAAACACTTTTTTCTGTTTCTTCTTTTGTATTTGAGAGTATTCTGTTTACTCTTCAGTTTACTCAGTGTTTTCAGTTTTTAGTACTACAATCTACTTGACAAGTTTAGCTCTTGTTTGCACTCATCAGTTGATGCAGGATAAGCTTGTCAAATTTGTTTTTTTTTTCTTTTTATTATGCTTTTAATTATATCGTGTATTGCACCTCAATGTTTCGGCTGGTAGGCGCGGGGTTTTGGTGAACTCTTCCAAAATCCTAGATAAATGACGGATGATTGGGTATCTAAGTTGAGATTAACTTTTCTGAGTACATGGTCTCTCTCTCTCCCTCTCTCATTTTACTTCCTTCTACTTTTCTACATTTGAATTACCCTTGGTAGCCCTGAATTCAAGCTTTAAGCTCCATCATGACAGGACATGGTGCACACCTTGTGGATCCACTTAAAGATATGACTGATTGATCTAAGAGGATGGAAATGTCAAAATTTGAGGCTTTAGTAAACCAAATTATTAATTCCTGACTAATGTTGGAGTTTTATTTGTGGCAAAATTCGAAGTTGGTGTTGCCAATAAAACTAACTATCCTTCATTTTCTTCAACTCCATGAGATTGTTTATGCACTAATACCTTTTGCCTCTTTAATTTTCCTCTTTTAATTTGTATCTTAATTCTCATGTATGGGTGGAGATTTATTTATTTATTATTGTAAAAGAAAAATATTTTATTACAAGGGAAAAAGAAAAATGTTGGAGTATAAGATATCACCCTGATACATCATGAAATAGAAAAGAAAAAGGAAAGGAGCAAAAAATTAATTCAGCTCAAAAGTGCTTCACAATCTCTTTGCAAAAATGCTAAGCCAATTCCCCAAAAGAGGCATCTGCTTTGATCCACAAGGAGGCCAATAACACAATTCTGTCTTAAAGGTGATGAAAAGGCTTAAACTTATTGTTTAAGTACTCTAGCACAACATGTCAGTCATAAAGATGATAAAATAACAAAATGAAAACAGTAGCATAAAGCTTTCTTTTCCCTGCTATTCCCAAAACCATGAAAATGAGTGAAAAAGGGTGGAAATGTATGTTATTTCCCAAATAATTGCTTTATCCAGAGAATCTCATTAGATAGTCTTGCTACATTGTGGTGGTAAAAGGTTCTTTGTTTTTTAGCAAGGTAGAATTAATATTATACATTTATGTACACATTCATTTTTCATAATTTCGATTACCATCATTGTTGTTATATGAGCAACTGAAATTTCCAAGATAAATCCAAAAGTTAAAAATAAATCAATTTATTATATCTAACAATAAACTGCAACAAATATATGTAAAATTGTCCTTTTATTTAAGATTTTAATTGGGTAGTATTGTTCAAGACCCCAATTTTATATTCATTTCTGTTATTGGACTTGAAAGAATTACCTTAACCATGATATTGATCAACTCATTTTTTTTTATTAGGAGGAGATGAAGCAGTTTGTTGCCAAGGTGGTGAATCTGATGAGAGAGGAAATGCTGTTTTCTTGGCAAGGTGGTCCTATAATTATGTTGCAGGTTGTAAGAGAATATGGTGTTTGGGCTTTTATGCATTAGTGGATTTTATTTTCATAGTTTGGAGATTCACAGTCTTACTGGGATATCCAGAATTGGCAGTAAAATTTAGAATAATCTCTAGATTCTTGTTTACCTTTCTGCAGTTGTGCTTCTTTACTTCAGTAAGTCTTATTTTAGGTGGGAGTGGACTGCTTTTACCAGATTGTGGATATGTCACTTCCTCTGGATTTTTCTCTTCTAATTTATTACTTCATTTTCTGTTGGAATCACCTAAATAGGTGACATGTTATATAACATGTGATATGCTGCATGGTTGGTAATCTTTAAGGCCAGTGTTATTCCCTATATTTCATATATTAATAGAAATTGTCTGTGAGTTTTTCAATGTTGATTCTAGTTATATGTTATAAATTCCAATTTAGAAAATAATTAGTTGTCCAGCTTACAGGCTGACCTAAGTATTTTGCATTAGATAATTGGTGATTGGGCTCTAGTCTGTTATCTTCGAATTACCACATGCAAGTGATAAATTTGATGCTTCACTTTGTAGAATGCATTGTTTAACAAGGCATGTTATGACTGCATCTTCTCAGATTGAGAATGAATATGGGAACGTTGAGAGCTCCTATGGCAAGGGAGGTAAAGAGTATGTTAAATGGGCGGCTAGAATGGCTCTAAGTCTTGGTGCTGGTGTTCCATGGGTCATGTGCAAGCAACCTGATGCACCATATGATATTGTAAATTATATACCTTTCCACTATAGAAAAGAACTGTTATTGGCAGTTACCTGTAGTTATTTAAAACAATAAATGTTCAGGTCCCTCTTGTTGATTGTGGAAAAATAACAAAAGGGAATCTTAGTAAAAACATTTTCAGTTTAGGAACAATTCAAGTGGTTAATTAAAACAATAAGTCATTAACTGCTTTTTGAACATCGTTAACTAGTTGAATAGTTAATTGTTCCTAAAGTGGAAATATCTTTACCAAGAAATCCTTTTTATGTAGTTTTCCCTTTGATTATTCTTATTATTATCCATAGATTGTATTGTTGTTCACAGATCAATGCATGCAATGGATACTACTGTGATGGATTCAAACCAAACTCTCATGACAAACCAACGCTGTGGACAGAGAACTGGGATGGATGGTATGAACACATCTTTCATGTGATTATCTTATATATGATGTGACTTGTTGAGGAGTTGAGGAAATTATTGTGTAGTTAGGAAAGTGTTATTAGGAAAATATATATGCTTGTTGGTGCACCCAAAGTAAAGGGTATATTTGTGATTATATAGTTATAGTATCAGTATAAATACAAGTTAAGGGGTGAATATTATGCACACTGTTCATAAGCCTTTCAGCCAATATATTTGTGTTCTGTGCTGCTATGTGTGTAACTGCAAGCACGTATGTGACTTAATAAGAAATGTTAGGTAAAAAAAGTAATGTATTGACATCTTAATCGGTATTAGGTTGTGTATTGATAAAGATTTTGATTACCCCCAATTGACTTTTTGAAGGTATACCGAGTGGGGTGGAAGATTGCCTCATAGACCTGTTGAAGACCTTGCATTTGCAGTTGCACGCTTTTTCCAACGTGGAGGAAGCTTTCAAAATTATTATATGGTATGATAATAGATGAATATCTTTTTTTTTTTTTTAATTTTGACTTGCAAAAGTGCACCTTTTACTTCTTTACGGTGCTATGGCGGGTTTTGACTTTGATCAAAGTTGGTTGGGGATGAAAAAGTGACTGGAAGCTAGGCTAGCAAGACACATAACCAAGGGTCATATTGGTATTAGCACTGCTAGAAGATGCAAGGTGGGTAGCTAGGGTTTCCTCCCCTTAGCTACTGATACCATGTAAAATAAGATAAAGAGAAGGCTCAACAGAGAACACCCTAAGTGTAATGAACTTTATTACACTTTCATAGTGTATAATATTTATATGAAGTGTACAACTAATGGTACTGATGTAGTACAACTATAGTAAGACTAATATAGTAAACAGTACAGCTATGCACAACTGGTATGTTTACACTAGAGAGAGAGAGAGAGAGAGAGAGAGAGAGAGAGAACTTTATGGGGTCTCCTAATTAGCACTGTACAACTAGTATATTTACACGAGAGAGAGAGCCAAATGAACACCTTGCAAGGAGTGTTGGATTTCTAGAAGGGTTTATCTAGTAGAAATTTCTTTCTATTTGAAGAGTGGGTTTGAGAGAGAGAGAAACAGAGAGAGAGAGAGAAACAGAGAGAGAGAGAGAGAGCCAAATGAACGACTCAACCTTGCAGGGAGTGTTGGATTTCCAGAAGGGTTTATCTAGGAGAAATTTCTTTCTGTTTGAAGAGTGGGTTAGAGTGTAAAAGAAGGATTTACCTAAAAATTCACCAAAAGTTTCGAGATTCCACACTCTTCTGTCTGAGTTAGGGGATAGATGAAAAGATTCTAGCATGAGCAAGAGGGATTGCATCTCTGCAGTGCCTCTATCATTCATATGCTTGTGAAAATGAAGATTCTGTGCATTGGCATTTTGAAATATAGAAGTCTTGTATAGGGGACTGATGAAGAGTATACAAGCTATAAAGGCGAGGGAAGGCCTATTGAAAAGAAGAATACTCCATGCAACACCACTCCTCCCAAAATCTGATTCAAGAACCATTACCCACATTTTTTGAAGATTTAAATATGTCTTATTTTTCTCTTCCCATTCTATAGGGTGACTTATCCTTTGTCTTGTACTTTCATTTCTTCGTGTTTATATGTTAATTTTATTATAGTGATAAACATAAAATCAATGAGTGGACATTTTCTAATCACCACGTGTTTATGAATGGTAAGATTTATTTTGATTATAATACATGTTTTATAGGTTTTATCATATGTCCAATGTATATTTTGGTTTTTGTGGATATATGAGTATTGTGCAACCTGCATTTTGACAAGCCTTTCTTATGTTGTAGTATTTTGGTGGAACAAATTTTGGCCGGACTTCAGGGGGACCTTTCTGTATTACGAGTTATGATTATGATGCTCCAATTGATGAGTATGGTATGTAGAAGAATAACAAGAAGATTTTGTGTTGTTCATATGGTTGATGACTTTGAATTGATGAACCTTGTTTGTCTAGGTCTGTTGAGTGAGCCAAAATGGGGTCATTTGAAAGATCTACATGCTGCTTTAAAGCTTTGTGAGCCAGCTCTTGTGGCCACTGATTCACCAACATATATAAAATTGGGCCCAAAGCAGGAGGTTTGAGCTAAGCCTAAAATTGTTTATTTTTATTTATAAAATTTCAAGCATTATGGTTGATGACATTTAATATTGGATTTAATTTTGATCCAATCAGTGTAAGTTCTTTATACTATCATTCAATCATGTATTGACACATTGTTAAAAGAGTTTAACTGATAATAACTACTTAAAAAGTCAAATTTTTTTAATGATGTGTCAACACGATTAGATAATAGTGTAAAAAATTTTACATTAACAATGGATCAAAATGAAACTCTCTTAATATTTTATTGGGAGTCACCTTTACTTTCTGATCTTGGTGTTTCTAGCAAATAGGTGTTTCTTTGTTTTTGATCTTGTCATGACTTTGATAGCCGTCGCTTAATAAAATGGCTGTTTGTTAGAAAGAAGAAGGGAGGGGCTGAGAATCAACACTATACATAACTGACTGGGTCTGCAGGTCAATATTTGGTTACAAGAGTTTACCGGTAACCATTAGGAGTAGGTAATTGTTTAGATAGGAGAGAAATCAGTTTTAGAAGTTTAGGAAGAGAATTGTCAATAAGTAGAATAGGGAGAGACACAGGACCTCTCGAAAGTCCTGTAGATTCTTGTGAATTGTTTCTGTTCTTGTAAATAGAAGATTAACCCCTCTATTCTGCTATCATAGTGATAATAGAGTAGGTGAGGAAGAACAAAGATACCTTTTCTACCATTTTTTTCCCCCTCTTTCTTGGTCTAGTTCTATTAACTGGTATCATAGCTCCCGAATCCAGAGAGCAAATTCATGGTGCATACGAGGATAGAGGCCAGACTGGAATTCTTGGAAATAGGATTTGAAGCTTGGAGGAGACAAGTGGAAGAGGAAAGAGAGCTCCAAGAAAATAGAAGGGAATTATAGGAGGCAAGGATGGGGAAGACGGAGGATGCCACTGAGGAATTGTTAAGCCTTGTACGTGGGTTTCAATGGGAGCAACCCCCACGAGAACAAGCTACCAATCAAGAAACTAAAGATGTGAGGGGAAGGACGGTGGAAGGACCAAGAACTGCAGCAACTGAAGACTGCTGACACAAATTGGAGATCCCTTTGTATTTTGGGGACGACGCCTATGGGTGGGTGAATCGAGTGGAACACTATTTCCAGGTGAAGGGGGTGACCGAATAGGAATGAATGCAAGCTGTGATGGTGGCTATGGAGGGATGAGGGCTAAGCTGGTACTAATGGTGGGAGTCTTGCACACCAAATGCAACTTGGGAGGCATTTTGGACGGCAATAATAAGGAGGTTCCGACCCTTCATGGTGCAGAACCCATATGAGATATTGCTTGGGTTGAAGCAAGAAGGGTCAGTCGAAGAGTATAGAGAAGGTTTCGAACTATATGCTAGATCGTTGCAGAGCATCAACCTTAAATATCTTCGGAGAATTTTCCTGAATGGGTTAAAAGACGAGATAAGGGTGGAACTGAAGCTCCATCTGGCTGGGACCTTATCGTAGATGATGGATATGGCCCAACTAATCAACGAGAAGAACAGGGTATTGAGCAAGAGGGGAGTTGGTGGAGCTTCTAAGGCGTTAGTGCAATCCAGAGAGTTCCCATCCACTAGAACCATGTTGGTGGACTTGGGACCCAAAACCAGCTCACATTCGGGGTCACCAGAGGGAGATTCAGTAGTGGGCTCTACCTCCACTAGGCCTAATAGCACTTTTAGGTCCAACAACGTAAACAGAGCCTCAGAAATAAATGGAAATAATAGAAAGGGTGGGGGTTTTAAACATTTATTTGAGGCTGAATTGCAAGATAAGATAAAAAAAAGATTGTGCTTTCGTTGCAATGAGAAATACAGCTTAGAGCATAAGTGCAAGCTCAAACAATACCAAGTTATGTTGGTGGAAGAAGAAAATGGGAGTGTGGAGGAACGGGAAGAATCTAAAGGTTTGGAGAATTAGAAATGGAAGATAAAGCTTTACAATTATCAATCCACAGCATAATGGGACTGACTTCCAAGAGATCTTCAAAACTATAGGGTTTGGTCGAAGAAAGAAAGTTAAAAATATTAGTGGATTGTGGAGCTTCTCATAATTTCGTATCTACAGAGGTAGTGAGGGAATTAAACCTCCCTGTGGTTGACACGCCTGCATACTTTGTGGAAGTAAGAGATGGGCATAAAGTCAAATGTAAAGGGGCTTGTCAAGGAGTGACACTACAACTACAAGGCATAGGGGTTCAACAAGACTTCTTTTTGTTTGTTTTGGGAGGAACAGATGTTGTCTTGAGGAATTTTAGGAATTATCACAAAGCTTAAAAGGTTTTAATTAATGTAGTACCACGAAAGTAGGTATTATCTTAATGCTAAGTACTAAAATTATCCCAGCCTAATCTTATCCAAACAAACCAAATAAATAAATAAATAAAAAGAAAACTAAATGTAGGAAAATAACAATAGCAAAATAAAAACCAAGAAATTAATGTGAGTAAGCCTAGGACTACAATTTCCCCTAACACTTCATTTGAAATCTCTTAATTCTTTCTTAACTTATCCAATGATCATGAGTTGTTAACTTAGAGATTTAATTCTTTTATATGCATCTTCCGATGGTCATATAAAACTATCCCTCTTATTTTATTTCCTATATTCTTATGAGAACAAATATAAGAAGAAAGCATTAGGATCAAACCCTAATCATGGTTACATATGGTTCACAAGTATATCCCTATCTTGCAAACGAATCAATTCATTCGATGCCCAAATGTCTTGAACATATGTTATTTTATCTATGGCTTAAACCTAAATTCCCTTTTCCAAGTTCAGTTCAGATTTACCTAATCAATCGAATTGGTGATCAAGCAATTAGAAGCATTAAGATCAAGATGAAATAAACAACTCAAAAAGCATTGAAATAAGAAAGAAAGAAAGAAATAAAAAAAATGCAAACTACATGTGAGTTCAATTGTAATCCTAGAAAACCAAATTAAATTAGTTTATGCTAAAAAAAAGAAAATACAACTAAAAACCAAATAAATTCCACTATCAAGAACAAAACAAAAAGAAAGAGTAGAAGAAGAAAAGAGAAAAAGATCTTTAATATTCAAGTCTTCAATCTCCTCTTGTTTGCATGCTTGATAGCTTCTCTACTTGGACCCCAATTGTCTACCCCGAGTCTCTCTAAAAGTGAGTCTTTTATTATAGTATCATGTCTCTTCCATTAGGATTAGGAGTCTTTCGGCATTAAAACTCAAAAAGGCCAGGCCCAATTAATATTTAAAACTAATTCAAATTCCTTTTTGACTAATTTCATGGGTCGTACAATTTTGCTCATGGTTGTGTAGTTTTCTCGAAGTAGAATTAGATTTCGACTTAAACACAAAAGTTGAAGCCCTATGTCTTATCTAACCATAGGCTTTGGAATCATGTGATTTCAACCACCGTAGCTCAAGATATCATGAAATTACTCCTCAAAGGTCAGATTATACGAGAATAAACATTCAAAACTTGACTCCAAGCCCATCTAACCATCTTTTCCTCAAAAGAATGGCCTCAAAATATCTCTAAACGCTGAAAAATATCAAAAAGAAACCAAGAGTACGCTAGGAAAAACAATTAACAAATCAAAACTAAAAAAGACTTAAATTAATCAAAATTAATTTCAATTCATTATAAAAATAAACCCTATATGAATAACTTTTCTCAATACAACAATACTCAATCCCGATCCCTGAGGGACGATATCTTATTTTACTACTTGTACGATCCGTATACTTGCAGTCATCAACATTTTCTACATTTATGTCTTCACAGGCACATGTAGATGTAGGTAACTCCATCTAGTGGGATAAGGCTTGGTTGTTGTTATTGTTGTCGTATGGAAGTTATGTGGGTGACATTTTTTTTTTCTAAAATTACTTTAGTTTATTAATTTCAGGCACATGTGTACCATGCAGATGTTCACCCTGAAGGGTTGAACTTATCTATGTCCGAATTTCCTGGAAGATGCTCGGCATTTCTTGCCAACATTGATGAACAAAAAACAGCTACAGTGACGTTCCATGGTCAGACATACACTATACCACCATGGTCTGTGAGTGTATTGCCAGATTGCATGAATACAGCTTTTAATACTGCCAAGGTTGGTTTTATGCATAGGAATACACAAAAATTTGGCATGACATTAATTTATGTCTCACCTATGCATGCACTAGTTTACCTATATGTCATATATATATATGTATGTATTGACACCAATTTAAATCAAAATCAATCTTACAACAGTGTATAACTTTTTGTACTTTTTATTACACCCACTGTTGGATTTTAAGTTTGTATTGTACTCATAAAATTTCTTTCAGTGTTTATTGAGCAATCACCACCCAATATTCTTCTGTTCTTTGAAGGGTGTGCACACTATTTTATTTTTTTTACAAATGTGTCCAAAATTCAGTACCTCATTTGCTCCTTATTGGTTAATAATTTGTTGCTGAAGGTTGTGTGCAAATGTTGTTGTATCTTCTGCAGACTTCTTTTTACTCTTCTTGACATGCCTAAGGCTAACAAAAATGCATGCTTCATGTTTAGTGAAACATATGTAATAGGAAAGATTTGTTTTAGGAATCTAAGTAAGAAATTCCAGTAGCCTAAGCTTGAGATAATCACATAGAAGATGATTGAAATTCTAGCAGCATATTTGAGTGTGCATTTGGCAATTGGATTCTTTTTACTTTGTTCAAGATTCCTTTAGAGGTAGTTAAGAAATTGAGATTTATAATGCTTAATGAGGTGATGATAATTTTGTAAATTGTATTAACTTTTGATGTATTTGTAATATGGGAATTACGGTTTTTAATTGGAGCATTAGGGCTTAATTATGTGTTATCTGGTAAATTTGGGTTTAGTTGTTTGGGTCTTCGAATATCTTACTCCTAGTTGAATTAGGACTTTATTTCCTATTTTGAATTATGTATTTGTTGGGAGAAGATTGTCCATATTTTCAAGCGTGTCTCTTTGACCTTAAATATGTTATGTGGGATAGGATTGTGTAGGCTTTTCTTTGGTGCTTTGCTCATGGTTGTTTGAGAGGTGTCAATTTGGGGTAGTCCGCTTGGGGCCATATATTTTTTAAGTTGGGCAAGGCCAGGTTTTGGCCTGGCCAGCATTTAGCTAGCCTAGTCTAGCCTTGTGGGCCGTGGGCTGGTTGGACCGGCCCATTGGCCCTAACACAATTTTCTTTTTGTGATGGATTCTCTCTCTCTCTCTTTCACTCTTTTATTTTAACAATACTTAAGAAAATGGTTGAAATCTATTCTATTATTTTTTGATGCATTCTTTAACCAATTTTATTTCTTTTTATGAGGTAACCAAATTATATTTTTATACAACATAGAAGTTGTAATTAGCAAATAACATAAAGTCATAAAGTAACAATCAGTAATTGATAGCATCGTAAAGTAGCCATCATATATTCATGTGTATAATTAGTTATATTATCATCAAAATCACCAAATTAGATTATTAGTTGGCACTTCAAAGACATCATATTCATGTCCAAAAAAAAAAAACCACCTTCTGGCCATCGGGCTAACCTAGCCCAACACGGGCTCGCTCGCTTCGGGCCATTCTAAAATTGGGTCGGGCTGGGCCAAAATCATACAAAATATGTATTTTATTAACCTAACCTAACCCATTTGTCAGGCTATTTGGGCCGGCCCATCGGGATTGGCCCACTTGGACACCCTATTTCAAGGGAATTTCTATTACTAAAATGTGAAGAGATTAGATAATAGTTGTCAAATCGTGAATCGTATCGAGAATCATTTGTTTAATTTTTGAATCGTGAATTGTAACGTATCGTACGATTCAAAACACATCAATAAAGAAACTTAAATATACATGATTTCACATCTAAATATGAACAAAATATTTAAAAGTCTCAAATAAATACTTACATGTCACATTACTAAGGAAATAGTAAACTCCAATAATAGTATACTACCATAATGCCATCATAAGTCATAAGTCATAAGTAAGCTCATAGGTAGCATACTCCTTCTCCTTCTTCTTAACCTTAGGAAACCATACAGAGTGACTATGTGAACACCTAGAACCATGATAAAAATAGTGACTGTGTGAACAACCAAAAAGGCAAAACCCAAAAAATGAAACAAAGTGAGTAGAGTGATTGGTTTTCAACGTGAATGAAAACTGGTTCTATGTTCAGCAACGAAACAAAGCAATCGAACCAAGTATGTTCAGTAATGCTCCTTCAGTTTCTTTTATTTAATAATTTAAGTCTCTACCTCTTTGAATTCTATTATGAGAATTGGTGATAGAAAAAAGCAAAAAAAAAAAAAAAACTGAATCGCAGAATCGTTTGAATCATATCGTTGATATGAAAATCGCATTGAATCGTGCATGTATCGCACGATTCAAAGCCATCTGCGATTTACCACATGATACGAATTGCTAGCTTGCCAAATTGTATTAAATCGTGCGATCCGAATCGTGAATCGTGCGATTCTAACAACTATGGATTGGATATCCTTACCACATTTTGGAGCCACTTTTAGCTTGCTTTTTTCTTCCTTTTTATGTTCATAGGAGGATTTCTTATTCTCTCCCAGATGTGCATTATTTCTTTTCTTCCAATTAATATATTATTCTTCTTTCCAAAAGAGAAAAGAAATAGCGCAATTCTATTAAAAAGTCAAAATGGTCAGAACTGGGACTTCCATTGAAAATTTCTTACATTTTGAGCCATTCAAATACACCAAATAGTTGCACTTGCATAGACTACACAATGCCAGAAAATCCTACTCTTGTCGAAACCCCTAAAATGCACGAGTAAAAACTACTCTAAATTTTGAGGACAGACCCATTCTTATAAAAGATAAAGCAAGATTAATAAAGCAGGGACATTAAATCAAAGGCTTCCTCATCATTATGATCCCTCAAAAAATTAAAATTGTCATAAAATTGAAACCTTGCATATAAAGAATCTCTCAAAAGTAAATGGTCCATGATGGACAGACAGTATAAAAGGCGATAAGCAGTTGAGAAAGGAAAATTCCCCACCTGTAGGCTCTCCCAAAACTGAATACATAAACCATCTTGAAGCTTCAAACTGAAAAAATAGAAGAAGGATAGCATCCATGTTGGAAGTAAACTTCCAAAGGCTGATATGGGTAATATTTGCTGCAATCATGTCATCCCACCTGCTTTGGTTCAAGTCTTGCTTCCTGTAGCTTCATACCAAAGGGAATGTGCTACAAGGGAAAGTACCATAACCATTAACCAGTAACCAGTACTGTGCTCAGTGACATGAAATTAGCTATGGCCTTACACCCCTCCCTTTTGGGCTTAGGACAAGTTTCTCACGACTCACCAGACCTGAGAAAATTCCTCATGATTCCCTTTATCTTCTCAGCATTTCCAATAGGAATCCTTTACAATGTTTGAAAGTGTCATTTTGGAAGGTTATGGCTCTTCTTCTGGAGCACTTGAATGAACCTTAATACTAGAATTTTCAACTAGACATTGCTTCTTTTGTCTCTTTCGATGAGTTGAGTTGTCCTTTAGGTTTTTTGGTGGAATTTTTTACAAATTTTGTTTGTTCGGATTTAGCTTATGGTTTTTTAGGAGTAATCTCTTTGATGGATTTATAGAGTGCTTGGAGAGCACCCTTGAGTTAATAAATTTTTTGTTTCACTTTTTTGTTTGGTTGTTTGTACTTTGGCTGTTTTAAGAGAAATCATTGTCCTCTTAGGTATTCTTTTCGTAAGGTATACATTTTTAAAATGCCCATTATTGGATTTATTATAGCAATATTTATGATTATCTCGGGGATGTTTGAAACTTTCTTCTTTAATTTGCACAGGTTGGAGCACAAACTTCAGTCAAATTGGTAGAGTTTGATTTGCCACTAGTCTCTAATTATTTTCCCTCCCAGCAATTGATGCACCACAATGGCATCTCCCACATCTCAAAGTCTTGGATGACTAGAAAAGAGCCAATCAGTGTCTGGAGTAACGATAGTTTCTCTGTACAAGGAATATGGGAGCACTTAAATGTGACGAAGGATCAATCTGACTATCTTTGGTATTCAACCAGGTAATTTTGAACTTCTGAAGATTCTGCAATGGTATCATAAGCTTACAAAAGATATTGTGTAGCTTGTTTCACTTTGAGTTTGTTTCTTATATGCGTAGCATGTAATATGTATGCTTTACCTATGACCTTTTTCTTTTGGATAAAAAAATAATAATTCATTAGACAAAGGAAAAGATTACAAGGAAGGAACGAAGAGAATAAGATATCTCCTCCAAACCAAAACTACAAAGAAAATGTTGAATTGGAGGAAAAGAGAGATATATGAGTTTGTGTAAAACCATGTATCTCAATACACCACGGAGCAGCCCATTTATAGTATTTACATAATAAATACAAAACTATAATTAAGGCCTAATTACAATAACTAAATCAGAGAAAATTCTTACTACTTTACATACAATGTATTTGGACATATATAATATAATCCTTATTATGTACATGATCCTGACAAATTCTAATACTCCTCTCAAGCTGAAGCATATAGATCATATGCGCCAAGCTTGTTACAAAGATAACTCATCCGAGGACCTCCTAGGGATTTGGTGAAAACAACTAATTGATCATTTGAATTTACAAAGCTTGTAGCGATGTCACCTGATAGGATCTTTTCCCTAGTAAAATGACAATCTATCTCAGTGCGTTTGGTCTTCTAATGGAAAACTTGATTAGATGCAGTATGCAGAGCATCTTGATTATCACATATGAGTTTCATTTGCACCATCTCCCCAAACTGAAGTTCTTTGAGAAGTTGTTTCAACCAAATAAGTTCACAAGGAGCTGCGGTCATGGCTCGGTATTTTGCTTCTACACTAGATCTTGTAACCATATTCTATTTCTTACTCTTCTAAGATATTAGATTGCCCTCGATGAATACACAGTATCCTGAAGTAGATTGCTTGTCAGTGGGAGAGCCTGCCTAATCCGCATCAGAGTATTCAACAATCTATGCATGTCCTTTATGTACATAAATGAAGCCTCTTCCTGGAGCTCCCTTAATGTATTTTAGAATACGAACCACTACATTACAATGACCCTCACAAGGAGAGTCCGAGAACAGGCTAACCACACTAACTGCAAAGGAGATGTCTGGACACGTAACTATAAGATAGTTTAGTTTCCTTACCAATCTCCTATATCTTTCTAGATCTAATAGAGGCTCTTCCTGATCTAGTAGAAGTTTGACATTTGGATCCATATGAGTGTCAATAGGTTTGACATTCAATAAGCCTGTTTCTTCAAGGATATCCATAGCATACTTCCTTTGTGAAATTACAACTCCATCCTTGGATTGTGCCACCTCAATGCCCATAAAACACCGGAGTTTACCAAGGTCTTTGGTCTGAAAGTGATGACAAAGATGTTGTTTTACCTGTTGAATGCCATGGTGATCACTTCCAGTGATAACAATATCATCAACATATACAATTAAATAAATGCAACCTTGGGCAGTGTGACGGTAGAACACAGAGTGATCAGCTTCACTCTGAATTATACTAAATTGTTGTACTACAGTACTGAATTGACTAAACCAAGCCTGAGGAGACTATTTGAGACCATACAATGATTTGTGAAGGTGGTAAATTAGGTTAGAAAGCTCCCCCTAAGCAACAAATCCAGGAGGTTGCTCCATATATACTTCTTCTTTGAGATCACCAAGGAGGAAAGCATTTTTGATGTCAAGCTGATGAAGAGGCTAGTAGCGAATTGCAGCTATGGAAAGAAAAAGGTGAACAGAAGCCATTTTAGCCACTTGGGAGAAAGTGTCCCCATAATCCAAGCCAAAAATTTGTGTGTATCCTTTAACGACCGGACGAGCTTTGAGGTGATCAATTTTACCATTAGGACCAACCTTGACTATATAGATCCACCGACAGCCAACAATAGATTTCTCGGGAGGTAGGGGAACAAATTCCCAAGTACCACTGCTTTAAAGTGGACTCATTTCATCAAGCCTTGCTTGTTTTCATCCAAGATGTGATAAAGCTTCATTTAGAGATTTAGGGATAGACACAGAAGATAAGAAAGAAAGACAAACATAATGTGTAAAAGACAAACGGTGATAACTCTAAGTAATGTAATGAGGAGAGTGGTTACGAGTAGAGCGTATACCTTTGAGGAGAGCAATAAGACTGTCAGATTCAAGAGGTAGTGCTGGAGCTGGTAAAGGAGCTTGTGTTGGGGAAGAGTCCTCAGTGATCATAGTAGCAACATCTGGAGGAGGTAGGGGCTCCAGAGGAGGACGAGGACAATGTTAATATATCCATTAGGTTTAGTCGGAAGGTGGCGGTGCCTCAACAGGTGGAGTCTGGTGTGTGGTTGACTCAACAGGAGCAGAGAATGATGGAATGGGTAGGACAGCAGAAATAGGCTTAGGAGATGACAATGTGGACTCAAAGAAGGTAACATCAGCTAATATAAAGTAACGCTAAAGAGTAAGTGAAAAACGATAACCCTTTTAGGACTGAGTGTGACCGAGGAAAACACATTTAATGGATCGAGCCGAAAGTTTGTCAAGTCCTGGAGCAAGATTATGAGCAAAACAAGTAGACCCAAAGATACAAGGTGGAAAGTTATGAGTAAGGTCATGAGAAAATAAGACAGTGTGAGGAACTTGGTTATCAATAATAGATGAAGGCATGCGTTGATAAGATAACAAGTAATAAGAACAGCATCGCCCTAAAAACGAAAGGAAACCTTAGGGTCTAAGCAGTTTCAAATAGGTGTCTGTTTTTGTGTTAAGCAACCCCATTTTGTTTAGGGGTATAAGCACACGATGTTTGGTGAAGAATGTCTTGGAAGCTATAAAGGTTTGAAACGGTTAAGATAAATATTCACGAGCATTATCACTGCACAAAATACGAATGAAAATACCAAACTGATTTCTTATTTCGTGATAAAAAGTTTGAAATATGGAAAACAACTTCGACTTGTTTTGCATCAAAAATAACCAAGTACATCTAGAATAGTCATCAATAAAAGTGACAAAATACTTGGACCTAAAAGTAGAAACAGTTAGGGCTGTGCATGGTTTGGTTTTATTCAAAAATTGAACTAAATTGAACTGAACCAAAATTACGGTTTAAAAAACTAAACCAAACTGTTTTGGTTTTATGGAAAAAAAAATTAAACTGCATAAACTGGTTTTTCCAATTTGGTGAACAGGTTAACCAGTTCAAAACCACACCGCCACTGCCAATTTTAATTGCATATATTGATCCTAACTTCTTGACAGCAACAAAAAGATGATATTGTCTGAAATGTAATAGTCCAAATCGCCATTCGAACTTCAGAGGTTCTTCCACCGGATGAGAAGCCCATTTGACACGTAATTTCCCTTTCGCACTATTTTGCTCGTTGCTAGGAAAATGTAGAGGTCTAGCAAACGAAACTTGTCATGTGTTTGAGTTTGAAGTCTTGGGATTCAATAGCAAGTATGGGTGAACATAAGCAAAATGTGGTTTGGTTTAGTTATATATTATTAACTAGATTGTATATAAGTAGTAATTAACTGAACTGTTTTTATAAAAAAAAAAATTGGTTTGGTTTATAAACTAATTTAAAGAGTAATTTCTCACTGTCAAGGATCTACAGGAAAACACTCAAGAAGAATCAAGAGTACAAATTCTCTTGTTCATTTTGGAAGATAAGTAAATTGAGTCTTGAAGCAATGACAGAACAATTTAGTGCTTGTCTTTCATTCAGGTTTTGCGAGAAATGGAGGACCCAAGAAATTTTGGAGCCTAGTGTGTGATAGAAAAGCTGTATTAGGGGAATGGTGTAGGGAAGAAAGTCAATGGAGGCAAGGAAAAGCCTCTGCAAAGGGTAAATCCCCTGTCCAAAGGTCTCCCATAATTTGATATGCGAGCCAATACCCAGCTTAAGCAAAGTCAGTGACGTGAAATGGTCATTATGTTTGCATCCCACCCATTCTAATGTAATCCATATTTACTTTTTATTCTAAAGGGAAAATCCATAGCTATTTTAGAATCAAAGCTATTTTTTTGCAGACCAAGTTTCCAAGACTGAAGCCCCCTTCTTTTCTCCCCCATCTCCGACTAGTGAAAATCCCTCATAATCTTTTCTATACTTTGAGCAACACCAATTGGAATCTTGAAATGGGACAAGTAGTAAAGAGGAATGCTAGATAGACAAGCTGAATAAGAGTGACTCGACCTCCAAGTGGAAAAAAGGAACTTTTCCAATTGTCCAAACATTTGGAGATTTGTTGGATCACAGGGTCCCAAAATGAAACAATATGAGGATTTCAACCCAAAGAAACTCCTACATAAGTAAAAGGCCACTAATGAATATGTCATCCAAACAAATTAGTCAAGGCATTCAAAGTTTGAGCCTCCACATTAATAGCTATTGAATGCAAAACTCCTTATGAGATTTGGTCTTGTTCACCCACTAATAACTCACGATTGAGTGTTTGGTTTCCCTAAATTTGCTCGCACCACAGATGGTAAACCTAAGCCAAGGGCAAAGAAATGCATATTCCTAGGCTATGCATCTAGAGTGAAAGGTTATAGGTTGTGGTGTAAAAATTCTGAGTCTCCAGGTGTCATAGTCAATAGGGATGTTACTTATAATGTGTCTCCTTCACTAGACAATCAAAAGGAGATGTTAGTAGCAAAGTCATATCACGATGTTAGAGAGCAAGCGAAGCTTGAGGATGTTAACTCAGTAGTTCCGTCTAGTAATCCGGTTGAGCCCACCCAAACATGAAGATGAGGTGCAAAATCTTGATCAACAAGATGAAGCGCTAGAACAACATTTTGCATGTGTTGCAACAAATAGGCAAAGAAGGCAGGTTCAACCACCTCAAAGATATGGGCATGTAGACCTAGTTGCATATATATTATCAATAGCAAAGACAATGGACTTAAATAATGTAAAGATATCAATTTGACTCCTTTAAATAGTCATTTGTGTGTTTTAGTTTCTTCATGAACTTAAATCCTTCCCATCCTTCCACTATGCATTGCATTCTTCCTAAGATTTCTTTACTAAAGGAATGATGGATTGATGGTTGCGACATCTTTTAGAAGCGATATGTTATAAGTGGCTGGTATTTAGTTTTGGGCTTGACCCAACACATGACCCGAGGGACATATCAAGTGAGAGGAGTAGATTATTGTGAGAGTGAGGAGTGAATCTTGATAGCTGGATCTTATATAAATAGTCAAAATTAGAACATAAATGCATGTCAAGATACACTCCTCTCACTATATATATCCTTTCTCTCTCTCTCTCTCTCTCTCTATATATATATATATATGTGTGTGTGTGTGTGTGTGTGTGTGTGTGTGTGTAATCTTCATTGGTTATAGTGAATTTTCTCTTTGTTTTGCCCATGGATGTTGGCCGACAGTTTGCTATAGGTTGAACCATGTTAAATTTTGTGTCTATTTCTGTTCTCTTTATTCTCCACTTTGCATTTGGTTTTAACACGAAAAGGGGTAAGGCCCCATTTAATTTCACTAAAATCCAGCAAATAAGGGAAATGATATGAGACAAGGCAGGGCAAAGTTTCTTGGACTATGTCTGCAAAGGAGTCCTCATTAAATACATGCAAGAAATATGTCAAGCTGAGAAGTCAGAGAAGCAATTGTGTGACCTCTATTAACTGAGCATTGGATAGAGGTATCTCCCTCAGACCACTTTCCTGAATAAAATTATCAAAGCCCCTCATTGTCGATGTGATTCAATCCCCGCCTAGCATATCATTTGGGAAACTTACTCTAACCTTAGTTATGGATGGTGTTTGTTGGGTTACCTTGTATAGTGGAAAACTTCATAATAAGCTGATGGAACTATCACAGTTGATGATGTCAGATTTTCCCCTGTATAAGTTTGAGCAATATTCGCAGAAGATGCTGGTTCCCTATGATTTTGAAAGCTTTGCTCCTCCAGATGACCAATTTTTCTACAAAAGGTGTAGGGAGTTCTATTACTACCACGACCACGGCCACGGCCACGACCATCATAGTTACTTGTATGTGAAACATGGGCAGCAGAGAAATCTGGTCCTGATGCAGTTGGAGTGGCTGATGGTGGCAAAAACACTGGGATTCAACGGTCTCTTAAAAGTCTGATTTAAAGTGGGATTATCAGCAGAGCACAGTTTAAGATTTGTTGTTTGACAGGCTCAAGTTCAGTCTTGAGTGCAGAGAGAGCAAGAACCAAAAAGAACCTTTATTACTGCTTCTTGTGTTTAGCTTATATTTGGAGCAGGACATCATGGCACTAAACTCCTGCATAATGCTGGTGAGGAAGAAATAAGGCAGCAATGCTGTGGTGGCATTGGCAGATTGGATCATTCCAGTAAAGATCCAGGTTGTTTGTTGGTCAGGTCATGCCTCTTGTAGTGGCCAGAAAGAAATGCAGCAGAAGAAAGTCTGCCGGAGTTGAGGCATGGCAAGGGAGAACGCTTTCAAAATTGGAACACAGCAGAAAAAAGAGGAACGACACCACTGGGTAGTGAGCACAACGGGTTTAGAGGTTAGGGTTGCAGGTTATGGAACGCAACGGTAGAGACGAAACCCGTTCTTATACTAACATTTCCGTTTATGTTGGACACATCTGCTATAAACTTACATTCTTTGGGATATTGGTGACTAAATCTTTATTGTTATGAATTTACCAAGAAAAATTCTTAGAAGAGTCTAATTTATTCAAATATTTATTTAGTGGTTTCTAATTGCATTTCTATTAATTTGGGTATAAAATGCAGAATATATGTTTCAGATGGTGACATCTTGTTTTGGAAGGAAAATGATGTTCATCCAAAACTTACTATAGATGGTGTCCGTGACATATTGCGTGTATTCGTCAATGGCCGACTTGTAGGTAATTTATCTTATAGTGTTAAATACATGCTGTATATTTTGTATATCCCTTAAACTAAAGGAAGTTCTATTCTGAAATATGACTAGAATGTACTTTATTATGTAGTTTCCCTAGCAAGACTCTTAACTTGTTGCATTTCTGCTGGAAGTTCAATGAAGCTTAAGAAAATAGTATTTGTGATCTATGAAAACTTGTATGAAGATAAGAAAATAGTATTCTTGGACTTATACTGTGTGAAATCTTGGTTGTTGCTGGGATATGTTCATTAAGTATTGTTGGACCTTTTTTCTCTTTTTTCTCTTTCTCCTTCCACCTTTGTCATCGTGCTTGACCTAAGGCAATCCCTCTTAATCTTTATGTCTTTGATCACTAGAATCATATACTAGCATTTTCACCTTCTTTGCTCTAAATCTATCCAGCCCACTGTAGTAAATATCTTGCCTGTTTGGATGATTTCTTCTCTTGTTCTCTCCCTCATACATACTCTTTTTTATTTTTCTTTTACTCTTCATGTCTCTCAATCCAGGTTCTGTTCACCCAAAATGTCCATGCCAATTCTACTGATCCGTCTATATCGAAATTTCACTTCTTCACTATTAATTTAAGCCTTTAAGGTACAAACCTTTTGGGGTTAAATGCATTTTACCCCATTAATTTATTAGTCTAGTTGCAGTTTCCATCTTAATTTATATAATTAAGCACATTGCACCCTAATTTAACATTATCTTTTGCAATCACACATTTTTAAATAAAATTAAATTATTTAATAATAATTATTAGATATCAAACCATTCATGAGCTTCCACCTAATAGTTTAAGCTTTGAGAATAGTTAGTTCTTGACATGGTATTAGAGCTTCTATGATAAGTGGTCAGGAGTTTGATCCTTGTTGTTTTCCATTCTTCATAATTAAATTAAATTTCAGCATAAGATAAAATGGACCTATGCATTGTCCACCCTTCAAGCCTAAAGGACTCTTCCGTGAAGGGGCATGTTAGAAATAAAACCATTCATGAACTTCTACTTAAAAACTTAAGTTTTTGAGATAGTTGGTTGTTGACAATAATTAACATAAATTATCAAAAATACTCTTCACCTATTTCCTTTCTCTACCTGGTGTTACACTCCTTTGTAGTGCTTCCTGGAAGTGTCCTTTGACTACACCCAATGGTTTTTGCGATTGACCTAAACGGTAGCATTGTCTCCAAGATCTCTTCGATGACAAAGGTGTATAGACCTTTGATTTTGGGCCTGCTGTGGGAGGACTTGGTAATAGGGGAAGGCTGTCATGCACCCAAATCAACTTAAGTCAATTTGACTCCAAATAAACCTATCTAGTTAAAGATTCAGTGCCAAAGTTCAACCTTTTTTCAACAAGTTATGAGATTCCTAGAGCAAAGGGTAATGGGAAAGTTTAACTATATACTAGAAGACAAAAGCATCTTGGCAGTAAAATGCCAACCCAGGAAGTAGCATGCCGGGTGAAGAAGGTGGCTCCATACTCTGGTAAAGTAGAAGTATAGAGCCAGATAGAATTATTGTTTCATTAACGAGAAGTATACTTCTTCCAACTAAATCCCAACTTTATTTCATCAAGAACCACCAGATAAATTCCTCCATGGAAAACCAAGCATACCCATTACTAAAATCAACAAATTAGCAAAAATAAAAAAGACACTTAAATGTATACAACTGCAAAGAGTTAGAGTTGAAAAAGTCATAATGTAATGGAGACAAAGAAGAAAAATACAATACCTACATTGACGTCACCATTCACAATGTTGGAGCTGTCCTCAATCACTCTGTTTTGGGAACGGCCCTCCTCAGTTTCCAAGTCCTCCCACGGCAGACCCAAAACTAAAGTTCTTTACGCCACCATGTTGGAGAGAAACCTTGCACCATCATTTATGCCAATCATAGAAACCATTGGTTGGAGTTAGAAGGCACTTCTAGGAAGCATCATTTATTTGAATATGGAAAATAACTCGGAACGATCTTTCATTAAAAATAACAAGTACAGCAAGAAAAGTCATTAATGAAGGTGACGAAAACTTAAGACCTGAAGATGTAGAAACATGACTTGGACCCCAAACATCATAATGAACAATAAAAAAAAAGACTCAGTTTGACTCTGGACCTAACTTGGGAAGGAAGCGTGAACATGCTTCCCAAGTTGACACAACACACAAATTAAGGACTTTAACTTTGCAAGACTCTGAACCATTTTCTGAAGCTTTGACAAATTGGGATATCCTAGGCTTTTGTGAAGAAGGCTGGGAGATTCAGTAGCTGCGCATACCAAGGGTGGAGTTGACTCGAGATAGTAAAGTCCATGCGATTCATGCCTTACGCCAATCATCTGTCCTGTACCAAGATCCTGTATAACAAAGGAATTAGAATCAAAAGTGACTGAACAATTAAGAGAGCAAGTAAGCTAACTGAGGGAAATTAAATTAAAAGGACATCCAGGCATGAACAAAACTTATTTTAATGACACAAAAGCAGTGGGTGAAACATGACCAATACCTTTGGCAATGACTTTAGAGCCATCTGCCAAGGTGACAAAATTGGAAAAATCAAGTTTGGAAAGAGAAGTGAAAAGGGATCAATTACCAATTACATGATCGAAGGCAACAGAATCAAGTATCCAAGGACTTGGACTATTACCAGTTTGAGAGATACAAACTGTAGGATTACCCATATGAGCAACTGTGGTAGTGGAAGACTAAGTTTGTTTGGCCGCCTTGAATTGGAGGTATGCCTAGAACTCATTTTCAAAAGTGTAATTGGCTGCCTCCCTGATAAAATTTCAGACCTTTTTTCCTCCTCTTGACTAGGTTTATATTGAGTAACATTGATAGTAAATAACAGGTGTCTTGAGTATGGCCCATTCTCTTGCAATAAATGCATTGGGGACAACCTCCACAACCTTCTCAGCCTCCACGTCTACCACGAGATCCTGAGTTGGTCACCATGGCAGACGCTTTGGTTATGTTTAAATGGAAGCTATAAGCTATTTTAAGTGAAGGAACCCTCAAAAGATGAATGATCAAATTCTCCATTGTGGGAACTTCTTGGCCAGTCAAAATCTGGTCACGGAGATGCTCAAAGTCAAGGTGCACTGCATGCAAAACCAATACCACGTACAAGTTATCCAGCTTGGTTAACAAACCTTAATAGTCATCAGCCTGCAAAAACATTTTCAACTCCTCTATTGCAGCTTGTACCTGAGTGACAAAAATAGTGATGTCGTGATCTAATTGTTTAAGAGAGGCAACTTTTGTGTTGAATCATACAAGCGTTGAATATCATTAGCAAACATGTTACGAGCCTTGTTCCAAAAAGTGAAACATGTTGTAAAAGTTCTGAAATTAACCAAGATAGTTGATTCCACAAATTGCCATAACAAAACACACAAACTCGTAATCAAACTTTTTCCATTAACTTCGATTCTCTGAGGGAATGTCAAAGGTTGATTTTTGAAGATGATAAGAAAGGCCATGACCTAAAAACCAAAGTTCAATAGAGGCTGACCAAGCTAGATAATTCTTACCATTCAGCTTCTCTAAAGTGATTGTGGGAGAACCAGAGAAAGCATATGTAACGGAAACATTCCCAAAAGAACTTTTTGTACCAAATGAAGAAGACCTAGATTATGGTTAGGTTGGATCAAGGGTTCTGATGTTGTTGAAGACATTGTGACACAAACAGAGGCTGGAACCCAACCCAAACAAGGGACGATAGCACTTGGAACCAAGATGACAAGGAAGCAAATGCAGTTGGAGCTTCTGACCACTAGAATAGAACCAAGAGGCACTGGTAAGCTAAGTGGAACTGCCAGCAGGATGATCAGAAACCAAAAGGAGGTGTCTAGATTATACATGCCAACAATAGTAAGCGCGCAAAGAGGCATGTGAGAGACTTTCCGGTGACAACACTCCGAGGGATGACTGATCCTAACTTTCTAGGACTACCTGTGTTCTCACTTAGATGATGGAGGGCGTCGAGATCAGAGGTCCAACCTTGACTGTGGCTTGACTGACATGAATCTAGGGTTTTCAAACCCTAAGATCAAATAGCTCTGATGCCAACTTGAGAAGAAAAGATTTTTGTGAATTGCTTACGGAACAAACTCCTTAGCAGCTGAATTTATGTACAGAGATTAACTAATTACAATCCTTAATAATAAGCAACAAATCAGAAATCTAATCTACAATAAATGCCTACAAATTAGCTCCTACAAATCATACAAACAAAAATATATAATCCCTAAATCATAGGGATGCAATTATCTCAACATAAGGTTTCAAAGGGTTGATTATTTTCATGGCTGTCCTTTCTTGGATAGGACAGAGAATAGTGAATCAAAATGTACTGTTGGCCTTTGGCACAATCAAGGCAGATTTTTCAATTCTTGGCCTTTGGGAGGAAGCTCGCACCTTGAAGAGCTAGCCTCCTTTTCTATAATTTTCTATTTCTATGTCGGTAATTTTTGGGTTTGATTCCCAGCTTCCACATTTTATATGGATTGCTCATTTTCAATGACCATGTCAACGAAGCTAAATTGGTACAATCCAAATACTTGAATAAGATATAAGCTATCAGTTTTATTTTTAAATTATTGTTTTCATTATTTATTCATTTGGAAAATTCTAGTCGATCTCTGTTGTTGTGATGAATAGTGATATTTATGTGTTGCACTGGGCTATTTTTGTTATTCATGTTTTGAAGCACAAAGGGTTCCTTTTCTTTCAAATGGAGCAACAATTTTAACATAAATTGTTATGCTTTAGAGATTTTATCTTTATTTCTTATATTCATATAGTTTCATGTCTTTTCCAAGTGAAGGTAATGCTATTGGTGATTGGGTCAAGGTGATCCAGACTGTTCAATTTTTGCAAGGATACAACGATTTAATACTATTAACTCAAACAGTGGGTTTGCAGGTAAAATTCCTACTATCATTTCAACGTGTATCTTTGTGGATAGTTCCAATGCCTTAAATTATTTAAAATAAGTGTGTGTGCGTGTAGGGCAGGGATCAACTGACAACAATGCAAGATTTCATACTCTCACATCATTATATAACTTTACATGGAATGCTAATTGTTTTTATACAACCATTGAATTTTGAGCACTTACTTAGATACTTGACAATCTCTTAATTTTTAACATGATAGTGGCCATTAATATTTAGATTTATGGATGGAGAACAACCTAATTCACAATTAATAAAAAATTTATGAGCATGTTATGCATAGTGGGAGCTTTTAATCCAACAGTGGGTGTTTTAGAAACTTTCTAAGAAATTGTTTAATGATGTAAGAATGATTTTGTTTTACACCAATGTTAATTGATGTATTAGTAGCGGCAAAAATTAAGAGCGCATTTGGTTTGGCTATTTCCTATTTTCATTTTCAATAAAAGCATAAAACGTGTTTGGTTGTGTTTTACTGAAAATGTTTTTTTGGACATCTTTCATAAATGATATCAAATATAAAAACAACAAATAGTCGTAAAATCATTTCATAAATAGGAAGTTGAAAATGCGGTGGCAATTTTGTAATTATAATAAAATAATTTTGTAATTAATATTAACCAAACATATTTTCTAAAATTGAAAATTGGAAAATTTGAAAATGAAAATCATTTTCAAGAAATGAAAATAGAAAATGAAAACAGAAAATGTTTCCTCAAACCAAACAAACTCTAACCTTGTCCACTAGGCCATCAATTCATCCCAAGTTGTTAACTTGTCCACTAGGCCAAGTTGTTAACCTTGTCCACTAGTACATGTATGTGTGGTTGGAATAGAAAATATGTAATTTGTCAGTTTAGAAAAAGAATGTGTTTCACTTCTTGATTCAACATGTTCTAAAACCTGAGTTCAAGGAAATTACGGAAAAGTGTTCATGGGTGTTTCTTTTCTTTCTAAATGAACAGTTCTATTAAAGCTTCATTTGTGAAAGATATTCAAGTGAAAATTGGTTGATTCAATTTCTCTTTTACCAGTGATAGTTTTTCTTGGAAATTATTTATCTTGGTCAATTTTGTTCTGGCAATACAAATGAGGGATAATGGTTACTGACTTTACATATATTGTCACACTATTTGAAACAATGTTACAGAATGATGGTGCCTTACTTGAGAAAGATGGAGCAGGGATTAGAGGAACAATCAAGCTCACTGGATTTAAATATGGAGACATAGATCTTTCAAAATCGTTATGGACCTACCAAGTATGTATATAATATATGAACTTGGCATCCTCTACCGTACTTTGGCTTGTATTTTCCTAGAGCTTTGTTTGGTAAATGTGTATGGCTTTATCAAACTTCTTGAAGTTGTCCAAGCTTGAAAGTTGAAAGTGGTTAGATATTTAAAAACATTCATGGACTTCCACTTAATAGCTTAAGCTTTTGGGACTGTTAGACCTTGACATGGTATCATAGCCTATATAACAAAATGGATAAGAATTCGATCCTTGTCACTCTTATTTTTCGTAATTAAGTTGAATTTCAACACAAGGTAAAATAAATTTGTACATTGTCCACTCTTCAAGCCTAAAGAGTTCTTGTGTTAGGGAGCGTGTTAGAGATATAAAATCATTCATGAACTTTCACCTAATACCTTAAACTTTTGAGAGAGTTAGTCATTGACAAAAGCCACGAAATTGTGACAATTTATCTGAGTCATGTTTATGTTCAGAATCATCTAAAATTCTTTTTTTATGTGGTTAAAAAATTTGATGTAATATATGATGCCTGAATATCTAATGTTCAGTACAAATTTTCTTTTCTCATGCCTGATTGAAGTGGGACAAAATATTCTATTCTCACTTGAAATTCAATCTTCAGCTTTAACTTGGAAATCTTATAGTTTTAGGGAGAAAAAATCTTGAAACTTTCGGTTATCCGAAAAATAAGGGGGTGAAACAAAACAAGTTTCATTCTTTAGCCAAAAAAAAAAAAAAACAATATGATGTTAAGATGTGCTCAAGTGTCATCCAGTATAATGAATTATTCTCTGAAATATCTTTCACGGATTCCAGCCCAACTACACCCAATGGCTATCATGCATTGAACAAAATTTCATTTTTTTGTCTATGCCTCAGCTGGAAAAAAATTCCTTAGAAAAAACAGTTACTACATTGCTAGATAACTTCATATTGCTGTAGAGTGTAGACAGTAACAAGAAACCCCACCATAGAAACATTCACCATTGTCTAATTTACAACTTTTACCTTCACTTGCAAACTGGCCTAGTGGTTGTCCTTTGTCCGCACTTCACCATACATGCTGTACTGAGTTTGAACCCTAATATGGTATTTTTGACATGCATGCAGTTCAACATTCTTGCATGCTGATGACATGGCACTTTTACATGCTACCATGTGACCTAACCTGAACAAATGCAACCCGCCCAACTCATGCTCGATCAACGGTTTGGTGCTAAATTGGACAGTTCACATTAGTTCAAGGCAAGTTTTTTCCAATTATGTTTCGCACATGTGAACAGAGCAGACAGCCGGCCGATTCACTGGTTTTCTGGTTGAACAATTTGGTCCAGTCCAGTTTTAAAACTATGTGTAGCACAAAATTTATGATGAACCTCTTTTCCTTGGCTTGAGATTCTTAGCGGTTCAAAATTTATGGAGGAAAAATAACGGCCTTGGAATCCTTCAAGAAAATGCCCAAATAGCCAACGAGCTTGTAGCTCAACTAGCACCAGCCTCAATCTCTAAGATTGGAGTGTGATGATGATTTAATTAAAGGGTGTACATGAGAAAGAAACGGAAGGGGATCAACAGGTCAGCAGCAGGTCAACAGTTAGTATAGTAGTTATAGTAGGTAACCGGAAGTCAAAAGGAGTAGGTGATGGTATAAAGAGAGAGGAATCAGCCTTTCAGAGGTCAGAAAATCAGTGGTGTAAGAAAGTGGTAACTGGGAGAGATTTAAGACCTCTCGAATGTCCTATAGTTTTGGTGTCTATACTGAATTCTTGTATACAGTGACTTTACCCCTTATTCTGTTATTCCATTGATAACAGAGTAATGGAGGACGAATAAATATACTTTCCTATAGTCTATTGTTGTTATTTTTGGTCCAGTTCTATCAACTGTATCAGAGCTCCTCCTGTGGATACGGAACGATGGTGCCAAAATTTGGAGTCGAGAATGCCTATTGGTGGTTGATTTGCACCGAGCAATACTTCACCAAAAGGGGACACCAGAAGAAGAGAAGTTGCCGGAGGTGATGAAGGCTCTAAAAGGACGAGGTCTGAGTTGGTGGTACTGGTGGGATCAGAGAAATCCAAAGGCGACTTGGATAGCCTTCCATGGTACTGGTGGGATCAGAGAAATCCAAAGGCGACTTGAATAGCCTTCCAGAAGGCAGTAATTCGATGGTTCCAGCCTGACTATGATTCGGACCAACCGGTCTGGGTCCAGGATGAGAACATTCAGAAGCCAGACTTAGGGACAGAGGTGAAGGTTACTGAGGAAGAGGTGGTTGCGAACAAGATCGTGACAAAGGAGGAGACCTATTTCAGGAAAATGGAGGAAAACCCATCAAACCCACTGTGGTCATTCAAGGCTATGGAGATTTGTAGGGATGGCGGAAAGAAGGAGGAAACCGAAGCTGAGAGGAAAGGGAAAATCCGATAGGAGTTAGTAACTGAGGAGACCCATCCTCTGGGCTGCGAAATCACCCGTGTTTTGGGGGTGTACCATTCGAAGGACTTGCAAAATGATATCTCGCAGACGATGGAAGAAAGGAAGGGGTGTGTGACTGGCGGTCTTAGCGGCGAGATAGGTGGTGGTTCGGGCAGTGACGACGACGGACGCTGTGTGGGTGGCGGCTGGGATGAGTTTTCGGGAAGAGGTTGTGGCTCGAGAAATGGTGCTGATGTCTACGATTGCAAGGCTGAAGGGCATGACGGCTTGAAGCACGGTGACGCCGGCAGCAAAGCCGATGGGAGACGGAGATGGAGGGATGGAGGCTTGGGCAGTCAAGGTAGCTTTCGTTGTTGTGGCAAGTTGAGGGTCAATGGCTTGTTCGCCCATGGTGACCAAGGGTCTAACCAGAATCGGGAGAGAAGAGGAAATGAAGTGAGGGATGGGAGAGGACTCCAATCTGGGTCAATGGATTAGGCCCAACCCGGTAACGGATTGAAAAGAGAATTGGTTTGCTCCAAAAGGAAGGATATGCTACAAGGGAGAGCCAGGCCTCTCAAATGACCTTTTTAAACTTTAGGCCACAGCCTAAAGAAGTTGCTGAAGACTTTGGACTAAAGAGTAAGTGTATCAGAGGTGATACAGTAGCACCCACTCTAAATATTCTCTCTCACTTCCATGTGAACAGATTTGGAATTATTGTCGAAGGAACAATTCTAAGCATAGAAAAAACAGGATTGGGGCGGTGAGGAGGGAGATTCAGTTGACCGCTGGAATAGGACCAATTCCGAGGGAACCCAACGTGAAATTACAGGTGTCACCACTGCATCATATGAGCCCTTGGTTGATAATAGGAGTGAAGATGCACCTGCTATATTGAATTCATGGTATCCGAAAACAAGTGTCAGGAACGGCATCTTAGATTTTAGATTCTTTCAAAAATCTTCTCCAAAACAGCGCCCATAGAACGTGGTGCAAGGAACATTTGATGGCAGGAGCGTTGTGGAAGAACATCAAAGAGGGGTCAACGTCAACCACACCCTATTTAGCGCTCAAGAAACAGAGGCCCAGAACACGTGCAATCCAGCGGATAAATTCTTGGTTCACTTCTCAATCGGTGGGGAGATTGAGGAGGAGCTGTTTGGGTTTGATAAGCAGACTGGTAAGTCGAAGGAATTTCCATTTTTTTTGTGTACAAGATCGTGGAGGGTACTCATGATCTTGGGGGTGGAACAGGACTGGTTCCGACATCTACTTTGCTTGGGTCCTTTGCGAGTCAGTATGGAGTGCTCGTTGGCCTGGGCTTCTATGGAGGGTTTACGGGTGGGCTTCAAAGTCAGCCTTTGCCATAAAACCCAGACCTTGAGGGGGTGCATTATGGTCTAGGCGCAGCCATTGAAGTTCCTCGGAAAGGTTCATTCACAGAGGGGAGGAGCAGAACTGGAGGGGCAGAATGGAATGTTTATAAATTGGGTCAATTTTTGGACCTAATCGGTCAGGCCCAAATTAGAGAGATAAATAATTTGATTGCTGGAAATGGGGGCATGGGCTCAGACCGAAAAGAAAGAATCACCTAATAGTGACCCAAACCCTTAAAATCACTTTACTTGACCTTGGGCCACGGCCCAACCTATATGCTGAGGCTGAAATAAGCTACTTCTCATCTGCTGTCCCCAAGCCAAATACCACAAGGAGTAAACCGATGGAGGGGGAAGACGACAAATTTTGGCTTGATCAATTGCTGCCCCACAAGTTAGAAGATGCACGCAAGAATGCCAATGGATTCCGTGGAGGTAAGCATGCATGGGTTGTTGGGATTGGAACACCAATAGTTCACATGGTGTGTTCAAATTTTAAGCAAAGGGTGCACATATTGGGTAATTTTAGTAATAATCATGCTGGTTATCACTGGCCCTTTAGTCCGAAAACTGCATTAGGAGGGAGCTCCTTTCCTTTCGAGAAAGCAAACAAGTTGGTTATTTGTTACTTAACTGTGATCCTATGGGCTCCAAAAGACTCAAGAGTTTTGTTTTTGGTGAGGTTGGAAGCATCACTATAGTCGATGAATCTAAAGTTGAAGTGGGTGACCTTAGAAACATTTTTATGGTAGATGAATCAAGCCTTGGACAGTCAAAAGCAAAATCTGTATGCTTACTTTTTCAGGAGTTGAATGATCTGTTGAAGCAATATTTGTAGTCAAAAGAATATTTGTATGCTTACTTTTTTAGCATTTAATCTCGGACCTAGTGCCGTATACCAGTTTTTACCTTCCTCTGCGAGGTATTCTCAGGAAAATCCAAGACCAAATGTTCCAACGCCTTCCAATTATATTATGGGGAGGTGCAGTGGCTCAATCTCAAATACTTTGACTGAAGCTGCAGATTCCTCAATGTTGATCAAAGAGGCCATTCATGTAATTAGCTGTGGATATGAAGAAAAGACTGGATGCAGAATAACAGGAGGAAAGATATTTGTGTTCTTACAGCTGCAAGATAATGAGATAGTCCAGGATTTCTTCTTATTTGAACAGGGGGGAACAGATGTGGATTCGTTGCTGGAGTGTTTAGAAGGGCTTGGTAAAGCCAGAGTCATCTGCATAAAACTGACTAGGAAATGGCCCTTAAAAAGGGGACTACTTCTGTTTGCAATAGCTCATTGGGACCCCGGTGGAAATTTTTCTGCTTCAAACATAACTTGGCCCTTACGTTTCAAGCCATGGGACCCTGGAGGAAGATCTGCAATTGATACCGGTTGCTTATCCAAGCCTTCACCTTGAGGACAAGGTGAAAGTTTTGGAGGGGAGTATTGATAGCTGTCCCTTAATTAAAGGGTGTACATGAGAAAGAAACGGAAAGGGATCAACAGGTCAGCAGCAGGTCAATAGTTAGTATAGTAGTCATAGTAGGAAACCAGAAGTCAAAAGGAGTAGGTGATGGTATAAAGAGAGAGGAATCAGCCTTCTAGAGGTCAGAAAATGAGTGGTGTAAAAAAGTGGTAACTGGGAGAGATTTAGGACCTCTCGAATGCCCTATAGTTTTGGTGTCTATACTGAATTCTTGTATACAGTGACTTTACCCCTTATTCTGTTATTCCATTGATAACAGAGTAATGGAGGACGAATAAATATACTTTCCTATAGTCTATTGTTGTTATTTCTGGTCCAGTTCTATCAGATGATGTCAAAGGTCTGATCCTCCATGAAGCTACCTATCCTTAATCTCTAAGATTATCTCCCACAAAGACACAGTATTCAATCGTGGATCTTCTGTCAATTGGTGATCTTGTCCAGTCTACATCAGAGAATCCCTCCATTTTGCTTGTGCCCTAGTTTCAATAGACAAGTCCACGACTTGGTGCTCCCTTAAGATAGTTCAAGATATGTATAACTGAATCCCAATATGTGGTTCTGGGTGATGAAATGAGAAAGCAGCTTTCGTACCACTCTTCTGTATTTTTCTTGATCTTCCAAAACATCTCTGTCCTCACTATTTAGCTTCACATTTGCTATCATGGGAGTATCAGCTGGCTTGGCTTCTATAAGTCCACTTTCTGTCAGTAAGTCCAAAACATACTTCCTTTAAATACCTTTCTTTCTCCTTGACACCTCAATATTTAAGTTCCCCTATATTTTTCGTCTGTAAATGGCTATGAAGAAATGTCTTAAAAGTGCTTATGCCAAGACTATCACTCTCAGTTATCACAATATCATCTACATAGACCACAAGAGAATGCATCCAGATTGTGACTGTCTATAGAACCTTGAATGATCATAAGTACTCATATGCAAACCAAAGTCAATCATTGTTGTACTGAACCTTCCAAACCAAGTCCATGGTGACAGTTTCAGCCTATATAAGGATTTTTTCAGTTTGCAGACCTTACCTAACTCCCCCTGAGCAACAGAACCTGGTGGTTGCTCCAGGTATACCTCTTCCAAGAGATTACCATGGAGGAGGGCATTTTTTACATCTAGCTGATAAAGCGGCCAATTATGAATAGTCATATGAGAAATGAAGAGATGAACGGAGGTGTGTTTAGGCATTGATGAAAAGGTCTCAGAGTAGTATACCCTATAAGTTTGAGCATACCTTTAACCACTAAGCGAGCTTTTAGTCAGGCCACATATTTATCAGGATTCATTTTGACAATAAAGACCCATTTAAAACCAATAGCTTGTTTGCCAACAGGCAAAGAGACAAGATCCCACGTGAGCATATCATCTTTACCTTGGCCTCCCCTTGTACCACCCCTATCCCCCTGACCTTCCCTAGTACAAAAAGAAGAACTAACCAAGGAGGATGAATCAGAAACTCGGACCATATCTTAGGTGTTATCCTTGTTAACCCGAAGAAGTCAACCATACATGTCATTCAAAGAGATAGGTAGCTCGGTACCTAGAAGAAGCTGACTACAAATAACATCATTCCAGATCCAATCTGCCAAAAAACACTGCACAACTTGGGACTTTTTCTGTTCTTGCATTTTCTGAACATCATTGGTGACACAGGAAGCATGGTGCGCTTCTCTTCAAAAGCCCTCTTCACTTCCTTATAGTTGTCAAAGAGTGTTTGTCCCTTTTGACCAACCAGGTAGACATTTATATCAAGTTATAAACATGATTCAGGTCTTGCTTGCTACCATACATAAACTCAATGTACTTCATGAGTTATCTAGATGGTAGGTGGAAACCCAAACAGATTCAGATACTGTTTTCTCAATCTGATTGTAGAGTTTTTAGAGGTGTCATTATCTCCAATTTTTGGTCAGTGAGAGAATTTTTTGCCATCCCCCAACTGTTTTCAAGGGTCTCCCCATGGATATCTGCTATAGCCTCCTCTATGCTCATGTTAACAGGAAGCAAACACCAAAAATAGAAGTAGAACAACACACCACAACCACAACCAGAAGCCCCAGATGCACCTAAACTAAATGCCACCACAGTCACAGATACGTCAAGCCATTCACAACACAATGCAAAATGCCGAAAAAGCCACGACGGAGGAAGACCCACTCATGTCCATGCCTCATAATGGTCCCCTCAACCTGGTTTTGTCTACACAGAGCAGCATCACAAAGGCAAAGAAGGAAGAGAGTTGGAGAAGAAACCAGGTGTGAAGAAACGAATGAGAAGGGGGAAAATTTTGAAAATTAAAAAGTTAGTTTGTTTTTAAAAAAAATCTGGAACCATGACTTTGATACCATGTTATGGTAAGAGGAAGGTAGAAAAGAATTGATAGGCGATGACTATAATTTTATCAGGCACGCTATTATATATTATGTACAGGAGCAATTACGGGAATAATCAGGCTACCAAAAGACTAAAGTACCCGATATGTTTAACACATTTATCACATGTTTTTATTCTAACATAGGTCAACTGTCATTTCATTAGAGGAAGATACTTTCTGGAGATATTGCTTTTGGCTTCGAGAATTCAAATGACCAGCTAACAGACATTTTACTAAATCTGTCAAAGGTCCTTGAATCAGTTATATATGTAACAATCTTGGTGCTTATGTATGCTCTAGCTTGAGTATGCTAATACTAGGTGTCATATCTATACTATCAGTTGTTCTACATGAGTTGGTCGCCCTATTTCTGCCTTAGTCCAAAGAAAAACTTGAAAATTCTGCTTTTATTGGCATGTTTTCTTGTATGTCTTGGTCACATTACCTTTTTCTAAGTTGTTTTCCTTGTTTTATAGTTCATATCTTGATACCATCACATTCTATACTTGTGGAATTGTTCTTCTGAGTCTGAGGAACTTCAAATACTAACTCAAGTTTATTTTTATTTTAGGTTGGGCTTCAGGGTGAGTTTCTGAAAATTTACAGTGAAGAGAATGAAAAGGAAGAGTGGACTGAATTGACTCCTGATGCCATTCCATCCATGTTTACATGGTACAAGGTACTTATGGCTGTTGAAGTGATATATCCACAAAATTTTTTGTTGGAAAAAACAAAATATAAAAAAGAGCTTACATGCAGGTCAAGGATTTTTTTTTAGGGAATTTCTTTGTCTGATATTCAAAGGCATAGGTTTGCTGTTTTTTTAGTTGATGTATTTCCTTCTTCATTGTTTTGTTCTCTGTTTTAGGAAGATTCCCGACCTTCCTGCACTGTGCTTTGTTTCTCTGATTCTCTTTTAATGAATTCTTCTATTTGAAAAAACAAATATGCCTTGACTTCCTCAATTCTTTGTGCTTGCATGCTTATTTCTACAGATATTTGTTCTCTCTGTGTTGCCTCAGATTCCTTTTATTTATTTATTGTGTGTAACTGTGTATAATTAACATGAACAACGCAGAGTGAATCGTAAATCATGATCTAACTATTCAGATTGTATGAAGGTGCTATTAAGCCCGATGGTCATTTTTGTCTAAAGCTATTTTTTTACCACACCCACCCAATAATAGCCATCTTTTTATTCAAGCAGACATATTTTGATGTCCCTGGTGGCACAGATCCAGTCGCTCTTGACTTGGAAAGCATGGGGAAAGGTCAGGCTTGGGTGAATGGTCACCATATAGGAAGATACTGGACTCTTGTTTCCCGAAAAGATGGATGTGAAGTCTGTGATTATCGTGGAAAATACAATTCAGACAAGTGTACAACTAATTGTGGAAAACCAACTCAAACCCGGTATATGTATACTTTAAAGTAGCTAAAAACTGTTGATTTCATCTGAATACAAAAAATTTAGTGGACAAATTACGAAATGAGATTCAAGGCTACATTTATCCCCCCTTATATCCATTGTAGTATTATCATGTGGAAATAAAATTTTAAATGCCGCTTTCCTTAACATTATTGGTCAATCTCCAGGTATCATGTGCCACGTTCATGGTTGAGAGCATCAAACAATTTACTTGTCATTTTTGAGGAAACTGGAGGAAATCCTTTTGGGATTTCTGTCAAGTTACATTCCGCCCAAATAATATGTGCTCAAGTGTCAGAATCCTATTATCCACCTTTGCGGGAGTTGGTGTATCCAGATGTCATTGGTCAAGAAGTTTCTATAAATAATATGACACCTGAAATGTACTTGCGTTGTCAAGATGGATACATAATTTCCTCCATAACATTTGCTAGCTATGGAACTCCTGGAGGTAGTTGTCAGAGTTTTTCTAGAGGGGACTGCCATGCACCCATTTCAATGTTCACAGTTTCCCAGGTATACTCTGCAACAAATAACTTTTTACTTTTCTTGTCAAGTACTTGTGATAAAATTTTTGTGGACATAATTCCCTGTAAGAAAGCAAAAGCTCCACAAGCTTTTGGCGTTGTGGACTGGATTTAGATGCTTTACGTATGACTAGTTTCAAAATTTTGATGAATGTATTAAGGAAACAAAATTTTAGGATTTATGCTTGGATCAACCCATGTGAAAGTTTCAGAATTTGGATATTCTAGAGCTTCATGTCACTCAAAACAGTTGATTTTCTCATGTAAAATAATTTGTGAGAGTTCTAATTGATATTACTAGAAATGCAAGGTGATGTAGGATATTTGTAGCATGCAAAAGATATAGAGAAAGAAAAATTGGGTGGGTAGACCTGAAACACAACCAAAGAAAGCTGGTCTTTCGGTTAACCAGGGGGAAAAAAAACCTTCTGTTAATAAGGAAAAACTGATCTATCCCTGTTACAGCCATTAAACCACTTTATGCAGGATAGACATCCTAATTAAAAAGAACAAATCATGTCCATTAAAATAATTATAATCCTAACCCTCTAAGGTAACTTGAACCGAATGACACTAAAAGACATCAACAGAATATATAATACTGGTGACACAGTAACCTGTTACAGTAGCATCAACAGTATCCATCTAAAGTTACCCAAACAGCAGCCCAACATATATAATTATAATTCGTTGCCCTCTCTCCTGAATTACAATGTCTCCCAATGAATTTATAGTTTCTGGTCTACACATGATGTACTTGCCTCTTTGACTTCGTGAACCCTCACCTGAAACGCAACGCAAGGCATATTATGTTAAGGAGTTCATTCTTGCTATTGGATTTGATTTATAAGATATTGTGTGGCTTTGAGATAATTCCTTGTTTCCCATTCTTTTTTTTTTTTTATAAACAAGGGGGCAAAACGCCCAACTACACCACTACAACCCTGTCAAAAACTACACCACTAGCATCAGCTAAAAACTGAGTAGACAAAAAGCTAGGGAGACTATGAACAACATAATAACCCATAGGAAGGCATTGACCATTCTACACCATTGTCTTCCTGGCAAAAGGGTTCTCCCAAAGCTATATTTTATGGCCATACACCCTTACCACACAAATTATACAGAATGATGGATTGTGATAATACATGGGAATAAGATGAATATAATGAAGGAGGGCAAAACTGATAAGACTGGATCAGTACTCAAGGATTTCTGATAGGAAAACTGATGTTTATCTCCTCTGCTACTCAATTTCCAGTAGGGAAACTGAATAGAGGGGCTGGTTGTCACAAAAAAAGAAGAGAAAATTAACAGACACCCGAGTAAATTCGAGGATACACGGCTCCCTCCCTCACAGTTCTCACTCAGTCTTTTTCCGCCTTTCCCCGGTGCCTTTCCTCTCTATTTATAAGCTCTTTCCCGCCCTCAGTCACGCTTTTCCCCCTTACTTGAGTTCACACGGGAATTCCCTCTGTCACGCCTTCCACGCCCCTGTGAGCTCATGCAGACGCTCACCTCCTTGTGTCACGCCTCCCATGCACCTGTGAGCTCATGCAGACGCTCACCTCCCTGTGTCACGCCTCCCATGCACCTGTGAGCTCATGCAGACGCTCACCTCCCTGTGTCACGTTGGCATGAGTTAGTTAGTGACAGTTGCCGGATCTCCCGGCTTGTTGCAGGGTTCCGATCCCCTGTACCTCTTCCTTACGTACACTCTCGGGTACGTATCAAAAACCAAGTGACTTAGTTTGACAATGCACACCTGATGGATAAAATTACTTTAGGTTGGAAGAGTACTACGTTTAGAGCAGAAGAATGAAGAAGGATTATAGAAAGACTAGAAATGACTTGGATAAAATTGATGAGGCGGGATACTTTCCAAAATGCTTAACCCAATACTTAGGTATTAGGATTGAAGATCTATTGTTATCAGCGAATAGACATTTCTATGGGCACTGGAAAATTGATGAAAACTGTGTTAAGAAATGTATAGGATGCTCAGCTTATGTTAATTTGTAGTATGCTCTGTACAGTTTTGCATCTTATTTGCTGCAGGCTTGAGGTATTTTGATGAAATATATTCCATGACTAACCAAAGAAAGAAAAAAGAAACACTTGCACAATATGCATCATCGGAGACAGAAAACTGGAAGCGAATAATTAAGTGCAATTCACTTTTTCTGAATTTAATGATTACAAATCTCCTGAGTATCATGATTTGGGTGGCTATCTTTCAAAAGATGATTTTGGGTTGACTATTAAGGAGGGAAGTGACTAATCAGTGAGCAAGGAGCTGCTCCTGCTCATTCATGCTTATATCAAGCAAAACAATAGTGGCATGGTTCACAAAAAACCTAATTTTACTGGTGCCAAAATTAATATGGTCTTGGTCTTTCTAAGTGATCTAACATAATTTAGGTCGTAGACCCTCTATCTATATTTATACTTTACTTTTTGCAGGCTTGCCAAGGGAAAAGGAGCTGTTTTATTAAAATCTCAAACACAGTATTCGGAGGTGATCCATGCCAGGGTGTTGTTAAGACATTGGCCGTGGAAGCAAGATGCACATCGCAATCAAGTGATAGCTCCTTTCAACTTTGAGGCTGTAAGAAACTTTTAAAATGATCTCCATGTCAATATGAACCTTGCAAACTTAATCGAACCAACTGGGCCTGTATTCATTAGAGGTGGCCCTTAATTGTGTTCACTGTTTGATTGTATACACATGATACTTGCTTTGCTAAATGTCTAGGTTGCTTGTACATAAATAAGAGGAAATGCATGGTCTTTGGGCGTTTGATAGCAAATAAATAATTTCTGTTACTCGATAATTATGTCATTTGTGTATGTAACGCTATGGTCTGTTCGAACTAATTATCTTATGCAATGTATGGATTAATTTTAGCAAATTTTTTAAGATATTTATTTCCTTATAAAACAATTACTTATTTCCAACCTTATGATAGTTTATGGGAAAAAAGGCATGAATATTTAAAATTATATTTTTGACTAAAATTATTAGTTTAAATTAAAAATATAGATATATAATAATAAATTATAATATATCACACTCACAAACAAAAAGAGATAAATCTCACAATGCTATCTCTTCTACATAACTATAAAAACACATGCTTCAAATAAAATAGAAAAAAAAACTATGAAACACATGGTATATTATCAGTCGATAGTCATCAAGTCTTAAAAGAACATGATGTTTTCTTGTCCATGTCTCAAGACAAAATCTATAAAAGCTATTAAATACAAAGTATAATCTATTAAAGAAAGAAAACTTCTTTCTATTAAACAAAGTACAATCTATTATTCAAACGAGTTTTGCTATTTAGACAGAGGAAATATGTCGACTATGGCTGACAGAATGAGATGGTAAACCATTTAAGTGAGGTGGTAGGGCACATAAGCCTTAATTACATGTCATTAATTATAATTAATATTTTCTAAACAAATTAAAAGGTTGAAAGATGTATGATTGAGCAACGGCAAAGCTTTTTCCATAAAGAACAAAAGCAATTTTAGTTTGTTTTGGCTGTCTTGTCAAAACCTTTTTAATTGTCGAAACTGCACTCTGTTTCTTGTCTATACTTTGTTTCTCATTCTTTTCCATTGCCAAATCATACTCCCTATTCACGCAAGAAATTCACTTCATTCATTACCTTGTGCTCATGAAGCCCTGCAATTGCCCCCGTTCTAGCAATAGTTCTGTTGCAAATTCGAATTCTGCGTCTGCAAGTGTCGTGCAACTATACTTGAACGTTGGTGGGGCAAAAATATTGGAGCCTACTCCCACTCTAGTAATCTCTATTGAGCATTGGACAGGCTTGTCAAAGATGAAGGAATGGTTCTTGAGATTACGACGCATGCTCTTAGTCACTTGGATTATCCCCGTTTGTGTTGTCTATCAATGACAAATTCTTAAATGCAAATTGATGCCAATCATGATATTGCGTCAAAGATACAAGGGAAACGAGAAAAAGAAAAAAGAAAGATATCAGTAATAAAAAATTATAATGAGACGTAAATTCCATGTAACTCAGTAGAAAAAAATTTAGGCATGTATTCGAGCTTAATAGTATTTTTATATTCAAAAGGTCTCGAAAGTCTTCTTTCTTTTAATAGGTTATACTTTGCATTTAATAGCAGTCATTTCTACCATGCATTATCAACGTATATTGTATAGGTACACTGGTTTAATATTTATAATTGATTTTTAATAGGAGTAGGTGTATAGTTAATATTATTGTAAACATAAATTACAAATATTTTTCACTTTTATCCTTTTACTTGTATTTAATTATGCTGTTTTAGGGTGAATTTGCCTCTTTACTTAACTTCACCCAGCATTATGCAGTATACTAAGTAGCAAAGCTGTAATGGGTTGCGATGGCAGGTGGTGTTGGATTGGACCCAATAATTATGGTAGTAATCTTAATCTAAAAGAAAAGGTCAGATTTGGACAGTTGGACTTTTCAATTCCTTCCTCCTATACACCCCCATACAATAATTACTGCATTATTACATTCGATAACAACACCAACAAAAGTTGACGCTAGCGACGGAGTCGTGGGAAAGAAGAAGAGATTAATATCCCGCTTTCAATGGCAATAGAGATAGAAATGGAAGATATTAATTGATAACCTTTGGGTGCTTGTTTGATGGCAATGAAAAGGTAAAGTGAGAATAGAGATTTGAAGTTAATTTTTTGGTACACAATGAGATTGAAAAACCAAGAAAGGACACAATTAAGAGACCACTCGTCGGAAAGAGAGATTCAGAGTTAAAAACTGACGATGGAGAAGGAAACTGCTAGTAACTACTGGTCTTCTAAGTAAACATGTAATTTTTCTAGGGAAATAGTATAAATAAATAGAAAAAATATAAAATAATTTTAATTTATTCAGTTACACTCATCTTAAGCATACACATGTTGTTGTTTAAAATCAAAGGTAAATATTAAATAATATATCACTGTGAGTTTATAGTGCGTAATAGATATAGCCTTTAATAACTTTTATAGATTTTGTCTTGTTAGGAGACACACAAAAAAATACCATATTCTTTTAAGACTTGATGACTTATATAATATAGCATGTGCTTTAAAATTACATAGAAGAGATAACATTGTAAAGCTTGTCTTTTTACTGTGTAAACTTTGCCTATAAATAGGCTTAATCTGTAATGAAATATTTAAGAGTTATAAAAGAGTTTTTCTGTCTTTTTTTCCTACTTTCTTCTATGCCTATTTATACTTTTTTTCAAATAACCTATACCTTTCCCAAGAAGATAGACATTTTTCTTTTGCAGTGTGTTTGACTTGTGTGGTTTAAGTGAGATACTTTTTTTAAGACAATTTTTTTTTGTTATTCTTCATTAGCTGTCTAATTTGTGTGCTTTCAATGGGATGCTTTTCTATATAGACAATTTTTTTTTCTGTTCTTCATTAATTGTTCCCCTGACTTCTGTATTGTTTATAACCACGTTTATGACTAAATTTTTCTACCTCCGCATTAACTAAATCAACCAAGTGTAGTTTTATGGTTCTACCTTCATATTTTCTAAATTTTTTTGACAGCAACGTCGTTTGTGAGGTTTATCACAGAGAAATCCAAACATGAAATATCACACTCCATAATCATAGATGATTACATTGACGAAAAAAATTCAGATTAAATTAATAAAATCAAATCTTGTGAAAAGAAATCTTAACTTGTGCAATGATGTTGAAAAGAGAGGAAGATTGATGGAGTCAAAATGGACAGGATGGACCTCCTACGCGAGATAAAATTATGTTGCAAAGTGAGATAGAGATAAAAGAAATAGAGAGAAAAAAGAGAAAATGAACCCAATCGTTTACAAGGGTAAGCATTTTAGTATCTTTCTTTTTGTTTTTTATTCCCAAGTCATAGGGAAAATAACTTTCTCAGCCTTTCTCATGGGAATAAAATGTGAATAAAAGTGAAAATGTGACTCTCCTAAGAATTTAAAATACCCAAAAATTTTATTTTAAAACTTGTAATAAACATAGTAATATTTCAACATGCATAGGAATATTTAAAATATTTCTAGAAATCCTAAAATTTATGCCAAAACAAACGCCCCTAAGTAAACAAGTTTTTTAAAATACCCACAAATAGCATTCAAGTCATGTTATTCCCGGGAAAGTTACCATATCATAATCCTTGAAAAAGGCACCCCTAAGAAATAAAGGGTGGGAACCTCTGTAATATTTTTACAAGCAATTCATACATCATCTAACAAGTACTTGATTGAAGAGTACTAGACGATCCAATCCAATCCCAAGATCAATGACATGTATTACTCACATGATGAGCTAGAAATGTTTAGTCGCCTGTTACACCTTCATTTGGCTTTGCAAAATCACTTCCGTACTTGAGAAAGTAGGCTCTCACACAGTTGCACGCTTATAAAGACAACTAGGAAGGTAAGCTGTGTTTCACTTCAAACGTCTGATCTTCTTTGACGCATTAATAATGTTTTGGCCTATCTCCGGATGTTGGAACTTCAACAATTTCTCAAGTTTAAGAGAAGCTTCAGAAAAGCAGCTATCCTCAATACTGGACTCCGACTTAAGAGCGAAATGGACTTCATTGACATCCTCATCAAGCTGGAGGCAAAATAGGTGGCTGAAGACCTATGTAAAGATAACAGAAATTTAACAGTAATATTCCAGAACAATCAGAGTCTCCAAATACAGTAAGCACAATGCTGTCAATGCACAAGGCATAAATAGATGCAAACAAGAAAATGTCACATCATTATAAGAACTAGTTTTTCATTTTCAACACAAATGACAACATATAATTAATTAATAGTGTAAAACTCTACAATGTCAGGAAATCTAAGTTAAGCACTGAACTGATAGTTACATATTCTATACCAATGTCCACGGTGCAACTTAGTAAACTGAAAAAACGCTTCCTCTTTGTCAAGCAATGAAATAATCATAATAGAAAGAATGGATAAAAATTTTTTGTTAAATTTTGATACAGAAATAGTTAACACTATCACCATTTTTTTCATAATTATTTTGCTAAAAAAACCTCTTTAACACCTATACATAACATAACAATATGAATACATTAGACATGTTTGACCTAACTTTAACACGATTTGTTAATGTCTAATTTTTATAAATATCAAAATTCCAACCAATAGGATGCCTTTTGAGGGTGAGCCTTGGCACAACAATAAGGTTGCTGCCTTTTGACCTAGTGGTCACAAGTTCTAATCGGGGAAACAGCCTCTCTGCTTATAAAAGTAAGGCTGCGTACATCTGGCCTTCACCAAACCCCACAATAGTGGAAGCCTCGTTTATTAGGTCACCCTTTTATGATGCCTTGAATTTATAAAGTTTATACTATAGTTAAAAGTTATGACTTAAAAAGTATACGAAATTGAATTATATGGCATTTTAAAAAGATTCTCATACTTGGTGTTTCATTATTTTAAGGGTAAAATAAAAATATTAAAAAAAAAAAGCCCTTCAACTTTGCCTTGTGTACTATTTATCCGAGTTTCAAAAGGGGTCAACAAACTCCATTTGAATTTTACTAAATGTGCAAAAACCCCTCGGACAAATATTGTCCAATCTACTAACAAAAAGGCTAAAATGCAAAAAAACCCCTCAAACTATGGGTCATTTTCAAAAAACCCCCCAATGTTTTCAAACTCAACAATACGACTCTTTCAACTTATCAAAATGTGCATCCTATTGCAAATTGAACTCCCTATGCATGTGCAGAAAACCTATCTATAGGGAGTCAATATGCACAATTCGGTAAGTTTAAGGAGTTGAATTGTTGAGTTTCAAAGCACAGGGAGTTTTCTAAAAATGACCCATAGTTGGAGGGATTTTTTGCACTTTAGCCAACAAAAAATGTCATGTACCCATCACATGCTCACTTAAAATGATAAGGTGAAAAAACCTCTTAAAACTTTGATTTATGTGTAATTTACCATCTGAGTTTTGAAAAATGATCAAAACACACACAAATTTATCCCTTGTGTTATGACCATTTTCAAAACTCGAGGTAAATCACACATAAATCAAATTTTGAGGAAGTTTTTGCAATTTAACTTATCATTTTAAGTCAGTACATAATAAGCATGACATTTTCCGTTAGTGAATTGGAATATCTTTGACAAAGGGGACTTTTTGCACATTTAGTAAAGTTCAGGAAATTTTTTGCACATTTATTAAAGTTCCAGAATTTTTTTACCCTTTTTGAAACTCATAGAGTAAATCGCACATGACAAAGTTGAAGGAGTTTTTTGCATTTCAGCCTTATTTTAATTCTGAAAATAATTTTGAAACTGCTAATGTAAACATTTTTATTACATTATTAGTCTTGTCAAATATTAATCCTAAAATTTTATCATTATGAGAAAGAAAAAATCACTCAAAATTTCTCAAGAAACAAAAGCAATATTTTAGAGTGAGGAGAGTAAGATTCCATATATCTCCCATTACTTCTATCTTCCTCTCTTGAAATTCTCATTATCTTCTTGCTTTCCCTTCCAATAGACTCTTGCTTTCCCGAGACATACTTAGCAGTCTGGTACCATCCCCTCGGAACAAACAGGACCAAGAGACATTCAATAATTTATAACTGAAAAGTGAAAAATGGAAAAATGAAATGGATCCATGCAGTTGGACACAAACGTCCAATTTATTAGTCCATTTCTTCCTTGAAAACATTAAGCAAGCTCCATTTTGCAAATAATGAGATTGGCCAAGATCATTCTAATTGTTCTTGTTGAAATTATAGGGCTTCTGTAAGGAGATGGAAGAAAATAGAATAGAGACTCTCAATAATAGGATGAGATAGATAGATTGATGTGATACAAAATACTAACTTATGAGTCGTATTTATACTAATCATTAGGTCAAGTACTAGAATAATCCTACCACTACAAGCCCAACCTAATAAGACTACTAACCTAACAAGACTCCTTACATAATAAGAATTCTAATATTCTTCAAGCTGAAGCTTACTGAGCTTTAAACTTGTTACAAATAAACACACTTAAAGAAAATAATCTTAAATATAATGAGGACTACGTAAACCATTATTGGAATGACAACTTAGGGTCAGGGATGCAGGAGACTTTAACTCAGCTAGATGGCTGGAATGATACATAGCCTGAAGGGCTGGTTGGAATGTTGCACGCCTAAGGAGGAGGATACATTGCTGGAACTATAGTTTCCTGGAAAGCAATCATAAGAGCAAAGCCCAAACTTCTCCAAATTCATCAAGAACAGCATTTGGAAGGTTCAAACAACAATATTGAAGACCAGAAAATCCTTGGCAACTGAATACAGCTCGAAAATGGCTTGAAGCTCGAAGAAAACACAGAAAAACAGAGGAAGTTGAGCACTACTTCCAAACAGTAGCCTAATGTGTGGGCTGGTGAGAATCACAACCTACTGGAGCAGGAAACAGCTAAATGAAGGCATGAAACAAAGCCAAACAGTAGGAACGGAGCAAGGGGCAATAATCAAGTATCTCACCTACGAATAAGTGCCAAATGTAGGCAAGCCTAATGAAGAAAAAGCAGACCAGGAAAATCTGAGCCCAAAAAGCAGGAAAACACAGCAAAAATCAGGATCCTGGAGCTAGAGGGAGACAAGCACCCACTGTGGATGAGTAAACCAAGATGGCAATGGCTGGGATTGGCCAGAAACACCTTGTAGGAGATTTTTGTGAAAGAGGCTACCCAATCCCTATACATATCTGTTAGGGAAACTCCTAAAAATAAACCATAAGCATTACACTACCAAAAAAACAGAAGCTAGACACATAATCTTTTCCCAAATCAACTAAAGAGACCTCCTTAAAAATACAAATGTTCCGCTCCTTTGTATCAATGCCTTTCTTTTCCTTTGATTTCTTTTGCAGTTTCAATAAGGTGAGTGTCTTATCATCTATTTATGTGTAATCCATCCTTCCTTCTAATAATACTTCTTATTTTATCCGAATTTAGGATTTCAGCTTCCCCATCTACCACCTTCATGGGATATGCATTGTTCATGCTTTAAGCCCAAAGGGCTCTTGTGTAAGGGAGCATGTTAAATATATAAAACCATTCATGAACTTCTACCTAATAGCTTAAGCTCTTAGGAGAGTTGGTCCTTGACATAATTAATACCTCACTAGTATAAATACAACCTTGTGCTGTGTGGTCTGGTTTAGACACACAAATTTTCTGTTTTCTTAGTTGGTTTATACACACACACACATACTCTCCCAAAGAGCTCCTTATGTATTATTACTCAACCTGGAACATTGGTGACTATATGATGAATTTTGTTTTTCCATTAACAAAAAAAAGGAAAAAGAATATCAGAATAGAAATAGTTTTTAACGCATTTGTAATAAATTTCAAATCCAAAGATAAAAGCTAGACAAAAAAGAGTCTAATTCTAAAAGAATACTAATGCACTAATATTTTGTCGTTACCTTTTTCATTCTCAAGAGAACCATGTCCTTGATGGCTTGGGACCGAGACACCAAATTGACAACAAAGAGACCTTGATCTGAGAGTTTATCTTTTACAGTCTCAAGAAAAGACTCATCTAAAAAATCTGGAGCAGGGCATGTCAGTCCAGAGCTGTACAAAATATGCAATAGATAAGTATGATTCTTTAAAAAATAAAAGACATTATTAGAATCCTTTAATAGCCTAATACCTTTTTCTTGGCCATGTTTTCATAGCTTAATGTAATTACCAAATTCATAATGCATATTCACCTTGGGTCTGAAGAGTCAACATCAATAATAATTATATCAACTTTTGTAGCCCCTACACCTTCTGCATGAGATTTAGGGCAACTCCCATTTGAAGGAGACTCTATATGGCTAGAATTATTACTTTTTTCATAAATATGAACTTCGGCTGCTCCAGAACTGGCAACCTCTCTGACAAACTGGATCCCATCGGCTATATGCACCTGGATTCCCAAAGTAAAGAGATTTAGTAGACAATGTTGTGACCTCCACATCTTAAGATCAATTCATCAAATTCTTAGAAGATACAATGTGCTTTCTTTAAGACCGGGAAATTGGCACTATGTGGAGGATAACTTCTGCAGATCTATAGAACTAAGGGTCACATAAACATGCTAAACAACACAACAGGAATAGAGATGACCCCCCCCCCCCCCAAAAAAAACACCTGAAAGGCGTGTGAAATTAGAGGTCGCTACTTGCTATTTTACCAACAGCACATTACAATGCCTTCAATATATGCATAATATATCAGTACTAGTCTTCTGGACTCAGACCCCCCCCCCCCTCCCTCAAAAAAAAAAAAGGAAAACATTTTTTAAAAACAATAATAATAACTAAACTTGCTTTATCTGCTGTTACCACATTTTTATCATTCTCCACAAGTCCACATATTTAAAACTGCACACAAATCATGAAATCCCAATAACTACTTACAACAGTCAAAGTTGTATGATTAAGGTAGGGACAGAAAATCTTTGCAATATAGACCTAGTCCTCTCAAAATGTTCCTCTTACATTCGATGAAAGATATACGTCAAAGCTTTGATTATGAAAGTGAAAGTAAGACAGAAAAATAAGCAATTGTTTCAACAAAAAATAAATAAATTAAATTAATTTACCAGAAAGATGTAAGGACAAACTTTAGGCATTTTAATGCATGTATGAAAACACCATATACTATCATTAGAAAATCTTAAATCATGAGAACTGAGACTAAATGTATTTTTTTCATACTTTTTTAACAGGAAAGAAATTAAGAGCAAAGTGATGGGGATAGGATTGAGGATGAACAATCCATTAAACGAAGAAACAAAAAAAAGAAAGACATTAAAAGAAACAAGAAAATCCTAATCATTTGGAAGATATTAAAATAAATGTATTTCTCAAGCATATGTCTCTTTTAGACCACTCGTTTCGTTGAGAATGGGAGATGGTTTCCATATCAGATTTTTAGATGATGTTTCCCTGGGGGATATTCCTTTGTAAGAGAAATTCCCTTGCCTATATCATTTTGTCTTCGTTACATAAAGCTGCCTTCCAAAATTTTTTCTATTCAAGGTTCGTATCTCTCTTGGGATTTTAGCTTTAAATAGAACCAGAATGATAGGGAAAGCAATAAGTTTCAGTCCCTTCTTCTTTTACTAGATTCTTCTCTCCTTTCTTCCATACATGATAGGAGAATTTGGTCAGTTGAATCTTCCGCTGTGTTTTCTTGAAGGTCCTATTTTCAGTTTCTTACCCATTCTCCTAATAGGTAGAGGATAAAATTCCATAAGATCAAGTCCTTTGTTTGCACAGCAGTACTCAATAGGATTAATACAAATGACATGTTGCATATTTATAGGAACCACAGAAATATCTTGTGATATTTGTGTTATGTGCAGCTCGAGTTCAGAATCAATGGACCATTTATTTTAACATTGTAGGATGGCTATTTTCCTTTGGAACAATCTGTTTGTTGTTAAATTTAATTTAAAAAAAAAAAAAAGCAGAATCAAACTAACAATATCTTCCCAATCTCTTTAAATATTCACAAGTTGAAAATTGAAACCACCAAACAAACCATGAGATTAACAACAAAGGAAAGCAAGATAATCCTATCCTATAATAATATGAAATTACAACTCTGACTTCCAGAGATTCTTGAATTACTCGCAGTCTAATGCATTAAATAATTGCAAACAAGACACACATTCATAAACTAATTCTCCTCCCAGAAATCTTTCTTAGTATTCAAGTTTTATGAAGTTTGTAAAATATTAAATTGACTATTGGAATGCATCAATGTTAGTTTAATTTTATTAAAAATATTTACCATTTTAAATAAATATTTCCTTTTGTAAAAGTCAGTAACTTGGCTTTACTTCTTTGGTTCATCCTAATTTGGACTCAGAGGTTGTCTTCAAGATTTTCTGGTGTAATCTGAGCCCTGATATAACAACTAATGTTATTCCCCTCCCCCCCCCCCCCAAAAATGTTATCTTCTTTTGTCATTTTGATTTTCATTATTTTTTCCCTCTCTCTAAAGACCTGGCAATTGTATGCTATTCATAGGCAATTTCTCACAAGATTTTCAAAAGATCTATAAGTTCCATGAAACCTTAAGAAGAGAAAGACAAGGATGTATATTTAACTACCTTTAGGCATTTATCCTCGACAAAACTGAAGTAGTCCCTCGCAATATCAACAACTATGGGGTCTAACTCCACTGCCTGTAGATATAAATTAAAATCAAGCCACGTGATATCATATAAAATCATTCTGAAGAATAAACCATTCTTGTATCCAGGCAGGGCAGGGATAAGTCTTAACACTAATTTATTTCACCTCAAAGTTACCTCAATTTCCAAAAAGGGGATGCATCCGTGAAGAAACATGGGAAGTACACCTGCTCCAAGGCCTATTATTACTGCTTTAACCTGAGATATGCAACTTGTACGTATCAGCAATAATGGACAGCAAAAAATTATACTAGAGCATGTGAAGAATGTCAGAAACAAGTCAATTCCACATGTACTTTTTATTCTTATTAACAAGCAATTAAAAAATTGTATAAAGTTATCACAACAAAAATGATCATACACAGATTTTCCAACAGGCAGTTCAATGGGAAAACATAAATTCATTTCATAAATGTATTAAATCTTATGGCAAAATGCATCTTTGACAAAACTTATCAGCCAAAAACAAAAACGAATATCATCGTTCAACTATCCTTACAAGATTTGAAACCCAATACCAATGATCAAATATATTTTAAAAGAAAGTTTTATTTCTTTTATAATTTGTTTCTTTAAATGAATTGGAAATAAAAAGGAAAAATTACACCCAAAAAAAAAAAAGAATTGCTGGTAAAAATATTTACAATTTAGAAACAATTAACCACTTGAGTGCACTCAAGTGGTTAATTAAGTCAGTATGTGATTCTTTATTAACTACGCTGTGAATATCGTTAACCATTTGAGTAGTTACATGTTCCTCAGCTAGAAACATTTTTACCAAAAAGTTCCACTTTTGTAATTTTCCGAACTAAATATTGGAGTTACTTACCATTTTCCCACTTAATGCCACACTTTCCATATAAGAAGATATTAACATGAATCCCGAAATAATCCCTGTATGATAAGAACTAGTTACATAGCCATGATAGACTGTCAACTGGTTGCTTGCTTCTGCAAGATGAGCAAAAAACTATTAAAATCACAAGAGATAACATGTAAGTAGTAAGCAAAAAGCAGAAAAATATTAGACAATTTTTTTTAAAACCAAATTTGGCCTATCATCAGTGGCAAATGAACCACAGGCAAGAAGTACGCACAGCAATATTGGTAACATAAAAATTTTCCTGCAACCCTTTTTTTGTAAAAGAAAAACAAAATTACTACAAAGGAGGTCTAAGACCTAGTGCGGGAAGGAGGAAGGTAAACTAAAGTTTAGGCAAAGCAGCCTAGGTGGGATTTAATCCCAGGATCAAGCAGTCCCTTAAGAGACTTAGTGCCACTTGAACCAGAGCTCTTGGGCAAAAGAAATTTTATTTGAGAGAAAAAAGGAGAAAATAAAATGAGATATCCTCTTAATCATATACAACAACACATTACTTTGACCAGAATGTCAAATCATCATTGAAGGATGTTGCACCAGCAATGAACAACAAAAAGTGATTTTAAATATGAATTAACACATATGCATGGGAAGCCAAACGAAAATAATTACCACCAATCCGTCTATGAGATCCACTTTTCCTAGATTTAGAAGATGACTTGGTTTTCTTCCTCTCTGTCTCACCAACCAATTTGGCAGGTAATCGTTCATCTTTTAGCAGAGATTCAGACTGCACCAAATTTGTAGCTCTCTCAAATACAAGTCGTCGAAACACTAACTCTCCAGATGGCAAAATACATTTGACTTCACTATCAACATTTTCATAAACTACATCTTCAACAATAATTGATCCAGTTAATGATGAGGTGACCTGCAAACATTTAAAATCAAGGAGTCCATTACACGAATGAGCATCCAAAATAACGTGGAAACCACAAAAGCAAAAGACCAGTGAACTTTTAACATCAGTTAAGATAAAGGCTTTTTCTTTCTTATTGACAAAAGCAGTGTTTAGAATATATATATATATATATATAGGATATAAGGATAAGATATACTCCTAGTACAATAAAGCAAGGAGATAGAAAGATGAGAAAAATTTAAGAACATTAGCTCAGCAGAACCCTCCACTACCACTCAAGATAACTCTCAAATCCTTTATCCCATCTACTTGTCCCCAATCTTGTCTCCCCAATAAAATACTACCAAGGAAAAAATTGCCGCCAACTTAGTTTGCAGTATATTATTGGAGGAACAAGATTGGGGACAGAAACAGGACACAAAGGACTTGAATTCCTAAAGATATCAAGAACCTCCAATGAAACCAAGTGCTGAACACCATAAAAAGAAGCATGTTAAGAAGTTAAGAAGTTAAGAATGGTGTTTCTTGTAGCATACTAGAGTTAAGGGTATGGTAATCTTCGTACATATACACTGTTAGGATAGATAGAAAAGAAGGATATGTTATGTTAGAATATTAGGGTTATTCACTTATTCTTATGTTAGCAGTCTTAGTCTGTTGGTAGTCTTAGTGCATGTTTGGTTTTGATTAATTTTTAGGAAAAAAATTGCTTTTTTTTTCACCTACTCTCTTAGTAAAATTTTGATTATAAGCTATTTTGAGTATAAAATAAGCTAATCAAAACAAACACTTATTGGGATAGGCTTGTACTGATAGTACTACATTAGTCCTTGACCTAGATTATCAATATAAATAGGTGTTAGTGATTTGTATAATGATACACATCTGCCATACATTCAGAATATTATTAAGAGCCTCCTTTCTCTCTTTTCTTCCTTTTCCATCTAAACCTTATAATTTCAACTTGGTATCAAAGCCTCTATGACCAAGTAGTCAAGAGTTCAATCATTGCAATCCCCATTCTTCATAATTAAATTAAATTAAATTAAGAGTAAATATCCATTTTAATCCTCCAAATATTATGTGACATTACATTGGTCCTAAAAAGAAAAACATTGATGGCATTAATTGTCATTAAAGGACCAATTTGATGTCAGCATATAAATGGAGGGCCAATGTGATGTCGCATATATTTTTGAAGGACTAAAATGAGCATTTACTCTTCAATTAAATTTTAGCACAAGGTAAAAGTAGCTTGTGCATTGTCCACACTTGAAGCCCAAATGGCTCTTGCACAAGAGGGCGTGTTAGAAATATAAAAAATCACTATTGAGCCTCCACCTAAAGCTTCAATTCTAGGAGAGTTGGCCTTTGAATAGTATAGAAAAGGGAAAGACAACAAGGGGTACCAGAAGTCTATGGATAGAAAAGGGAGGATGAAAAGGAGAATAGGGACAATCAATCAATAATAGTACCATTTATAAAAGAAAATTTTATTAAAGAAAGGGAAGAAACAATGTGAAAAAGGCATAAACACTGATGCAAGGAAATTAAAGCAAATCTAATATAATGAATATGAGCACTAACAAGTTCCAAGAGTAGGAAGATGCATGAAAATAAAGTTAAAAGATGCAGGGAAAAAGCTAAGACACATAGAGCAGAGATTAAACTGAACTATGTAAGCTTAATTAAAAACAGTATATTATCACAATGTGAGAAGTAGAAAGTGCACAAAACAAACTCACATTTAAAGCATTCATACAAGACTGATAACAACGGTAAACAGGCCACAAGAAGACAGCACACCCAGCCAACCGTGCCCACCAAATCCATAAGAATGAAGCATTAGAGTGTAATTGCCTAATTAGAAAGTCTGAAAGCTCTCTTCAAATCTTCAGCAGGACTTTATAACCCTATATAATACCTCGTGTATCCTTCCATGTTACTTAATACATCACTTGAAGACAGTTAAGGGCGCCACCACTTAGTCCCTTTTTGGCTAACAACCTAAACCCAAGCACAGCTCATAAAAAGTGGCTGGCTGAATCAAGCACAATCCACACAAAGCCATAACAAAATATCACAACTCCCTAGCAACCAGGCAATGCAGTATCAGGTGATCCTTTACGTTCTAAGGTACATTCACACATGCAAAATCATATTGCCAAACACTACCCTCTTCTCCCATTTTGTACATTTAAAATACAACCATTGCCAATAAAGGTTGACTCAACTGGTAGGATCAAACTGTGTATTCCCAAAGGTCTTAGGTTCGAATCCTACTATGGTCCCTCTTTGGTAGGTGATTTGTTAGTACCATTCTAAGCCCTTGCTAAGGCCTGTGGCATGTCCTGGCCTTGGAATAGGGTAGCCTCTACTCCCCCTAAACTTTTATGCACCAATAAAAAAATACAACCATTAAATGCAATCCAACTTAAGAGTCATACAGCCCTCATAGACAGTTCACTTTTTCAAAATAATTACAAAAGAGGAATGGCATGATGTGCATTGTTACTAACCCGGTGAACAATGTTTCGTTCCTTGATCCCATCACTTGCCATCATGAAGCTGTAGACATATATTCAAGAATTTATGAGAAAAGATGCAATTCATCAAGTCTATAACTGTAAGTATGATCCACAGTATCTGTTCAAAATGGCTTAGACTATAGTCCTAACTGTAACACATAATACTAATGTATAGGAATGATCTTTGTAAGAAGAGAATTTATGTTGGAGAATGGGCAAGCAAACAGCATCAACACTACCATGCCAACTCTGAAGATGACGATATTACAAATTATTTGCCTACTTCGCACTTAATATATTTAGAAGTAACATAATGTTTCTTTCCCTACAAGGGAACTACAGTAGAAAATAAAAACTAATCAAAAATGTTTTTATAAAATAAATTTTATTAGAAGAAAGAATTAGAAAGAGCAACAACCTAATGAGCATTTCTAGGTTACAAATTTTTATCAAAGTCCAAACACTTGTCAGTTTTGGCCAAACATGACCACTCAAAGGAAGAAAAAAATATCTTCCTTATTCAAATTGCCTACATCAAGTGACCATTAATGTTTATGACAAATAAATGTTGAGGATTCATCATGAAGTAGTTGTAATTGGTCAATTGTACTGCCAGGGGCAACTTAATACAATAGCTGTAATTAGTCATCCTAACTGCTGAGTTGCACCATAGTATCTGAAACATTTTAGCTGTTGTTCCCCAACATGAAGAACACAGGATACCCTTCCCTCCCAATTTTCCCAGTATTAGAGTCACATTTGTGTTACAAATCAAAGAATATGTTTCTGACTAAATGAGCAGGTATAAACTGCCTTAGAAAAGCTGTCTCAACTGTTGCATGCACAGCGGTTCTGCTCCTCTTTTCTTGTCTTTCACCCAGGGAAGGGGGCACTTATCAATTATCAAGCAATTCAGTAACAGAACATGTTTGAATATTTTGGTATCAATAGATTAACAGAAAATAGAAAATAATGATTGCTTAGATTAAAATTGTTCAAAATGCAGGAGAAATCAAATAAAAGTAATTGGTATAAGTTACAGACGGTATTTGAGCTCCATTTTCATTTTCTGAGGGTGCCAACTGTTTAACCAGCGGAGATAAATCCTTCTGAAAAGGGATAACAAACAAATTTTAGTAAAAAGCAGTACAGTTAACCTGTTAGAATGGCATGTCCCATATCAAGCATAACTTAAGATGTTGTTTCTACCTGAATCTCATCCATGCTGGCATTTGTATGGCTGGTGTCTAAGAAAACCTAAAGTTGCAGAGTTTTGCTTAGAATTAGAAGTTTCAGTTAGAAAAGTAATGTACATAATCAAAATCAGCAACAAATTGAAATGTAATGTTATGATGCTAATCACATGGTACCATTATGAGACGAGCTGCTTTTGAGCTTCTGACCACCATCCACTGCCCTTCTTCAGAAAAGAAAAGCCATTCACGGGCACGAGTCTGAAATTTAACATTCAGTCATGAAATTCAAACACAATAACTGCACAATTTGGAGCACTCGAAGTAAATTGCAGACAGATATTTAAAAAGAAGTATGAGCATCATGCAGAGATCCTGTGCAATCTTCCTATTAATGAGATGCACATTTTAATCCAAAAAAAAAAACAGAGAAGAAAAATAATGAAAGGAAGAACATAAGAAATGCTGGAACAGATAGAAACTCCTATCTGCCAATTAATGAACCTGCATCCCTCTATAGCATTTATATCATTTAATGTGATCCTAGGTGCACAATAAACTATGTCTGAATAACTGTTCAAAAACAAAACAATCACATTTTTATCATTTCCAGCATGACCAAGGTTTAGGCCAGTAGGAATAGAAATAAAAGATATTTTTTCTCAGATAATTACAATATAAAAAAATGCAATTGGCCATGATTCTTCCTGCTTTCAAGAAATACTTTTAGCAGCAGATTCCAGTAAATTGCAAATATGCAATTGGCCATGATTTTTTCTCTTTTGACAATAATTTTCCCATTTATTCTTTTGTCAACGCCACTGTGCATGAATCTGAAGAGAAGGATCACTAATTCATCTTGAAATTCAGGAGCACATATGCTATATAAATCTTTTCTTGATATGGAGTCAGAAGGAATGCATGAAAAAAAAAAAAAAAAACATAGAAGGGATCTCTTTTAAGACACACCTTAGGCACAATGAAAACCCCACAATGATATGTAAATGGGTCAGACTGTTCCTCAGCATCAAGAACTACTGCTCTATAAGAAAAAACAGAGCAACCTTGTCCACCCAAAGTCAGCTGCAATCGTCGACCTTGGGAAAGCTTTGTCAGTTCCCCTTGCAGTTCTTCAAGAGAGTACAATATATCAGAGCTACTGGAGTATTTTTCACGAATTTCATTTTCATTTAGAAGAGCTTCACGGAGTCCAGAAGCCTTGCACAAATGAAAAAGCAAAGCATAAACAGAAGACAATCAACAAATAAAAACCCATTCTCTAGAACCATTACACTTAAAGCCCTAACTACAGTACTATCCATGCAGCTAACAAATTTTACATTAATCATCCATCAATCCTTATTTTAAGAAAGTACTCACCCCATGAGAAATTAAAGAAAACACTGCAGAATTGGGCCCAGATATTCTACCTGTTTTGAATTACAATGAAGAGAAGAATCATGAAGTGATGATATAATCTGGTGCACTAAAGTGGACAGCTCCTTCTCCACAACCACCATAAACGTTTGAAGGCTAGGTTTATTAGAAGACTTTGAAGGTATGGCGTCAACACTCATTTTCCACCCAAGTCGGAATTTTGAGAAAAGTAGATCTGAAAAGGGCAAATTAGTTATTTTTATCCTCCAGCCATGCAAAACCGAGAAGGCCAAATCCAAAAAACAATAAAGATAAAATGCAAAAACATTTCCAGCAAATCATTTCATCTCTGAGTAATGAAGCCCCCTGTCCAAGTGCATGATATTCAATTCAAAAAGAAATTAAGATAACATAGAATAGCTTCTGTGATAACATGTCTTTTTTAGTGAGAGCTGAGAAGTACAGGAGATATGACAGTTTTATTGTGAAAAAGTTGATATGGGGTAGCAAAACCAGAAAAATAAATTGTGATTCCTCATTGAAAGGAGTTTGGAAGGTGGGTACCCCATATGAACCCTCTTTGGTGTATCCGCTGACGCTGCAGTGAGGACTCCTGTGGCTAATATATAAAGGAAACGGAATAAATTCAGTGCTATTAGTTGTATATTATGCATAAAAACGATGAGGAAAAAATTCATGTATTAAGTTATTGTCATGTTGCTAAAATGCTGAGGAAGTTTATGTTTCTCGTTATTAGATACAAATTGGGCCATGCCTAAAACGATAAAGGGTCAATGGTGCTTGTGGGAAGAAACGAGACACTAGTCGGGCAAGTTATTCTATGCCAAACAAATCCAAATTCAAATATTCAATTAGTGGAATATGTAGATCCAGAGTTTTATTTGCATTTTCAAATGTGAAATTTAATTTGCAGCAAAAGAAGACAAAACTTCTGCAATTGAAACGAGCACAATGTAATCAATTGAAAACACCATCACAGCCTGTTAGTGTTTTCAATTATATTTTCTACATATTACAGATTCTTCATTAATAATTTATGGAAAAAAGAACATAGAGGAAACTTACCTAGTACATGAGATTCAGCCAAGGTAAGGCACACATATTTTCCCCCAGGCTTCAAAACTCTCTTTACCTGGAAATATAAGTCTTTATGTTAACAAACAACAAATATTCAAATCCCACTGCCAATCAAACTGTATTATTCATTTATTCTTTATAGAAATAGATAAAATCTTAGAAACCTCTGACAGATACTGATTCCCTAATTTTGGGCCAAGTTCTGGCTCCATTAAAGCATCCAATCCACCTTTATCAATAACAGCATCAAAAGTCTCATCTTCAAACTGCACAGTAGTAGCCCAAGTACAAGAATAAAAATCACATTGTGAAGAACATGAGACAAAAAGCTAAGCCAGGATAATTAATTAAATGAATTAGAGAATGAGAATAAGTGAGAAGCCAAAGAAAAAAAAGAAACTTAGACAGGGAGAGATCAGCTTTTTTCCCCAATAATGGATGATCTATTCAAATATGCCACGCGGCAACAAGGATACTAATAAGCAGCATACGGTGAAAGAAGTCAAGGGAACAAAAGAGAAAAAGAAAAAATCAACTGCCGCCAAAGTCAACAAATATAATATCAAAAAATGCACCATAGAAAAACTAAAAGATGAAGAAAAAGATAGTACTGTGAAACTATAACTAATTAGAATCAACAAAAATTTCCAATCCAAAACTCAAAGAATAATCTTCCTACACATTGTAATTCAATTGAAATCAAACACAACTAGGTTCAAATTGAAGAAACCCAGTGAAACTCAAAGAAACTCTGTGTTCACTCCAGTTGACTAGATTGCTACCTTGATGTGAGTAGGAAAGGTATTCATGATTGCATAGACTTGTGAATGCTACCACTTACTTCAGGATTCAGCAAAGTAAGAGGGCATGTAATTGTAACGTAGTGTTTCCCAATTCATGCTTATATACACTGTTGAAGTTCCTTGTACTTTTAATTTCAAGGAATTGATTATGATAATCACTAAAAGAAAATAACCCATAATATTTTGAGCATACTATGATGAGAAGGAAAAAAAGAGGACAAAGTTATGATTGCACACGGTTGCATGATCAATCAAATTTAAGCTATGATAACAAATTGATGAATGATCATGAGGAATAAACTAATGAAAGTAAGATAAGGACAGAGCAAACAGAACCAAATACGAATTACTTAGTAATGAATTAACTCCAAATCCAAGACTGAAATCCTATATATAGGCCAGACAAATAATCCCAGAGCAAAGCAGAAGTCCTAACTTTGTATTGAATTAATTCTGCTTCAAGGAGGTCTAAACTGTCCCAACTTGATACTTAAGTAATTCCAAGAATACATCCATTTGCAAGCACTAACACACCCGTGACCACTTGATAGCATTAACCGCATCCATCTATACTCTAAGCCTCCAAGGTACGAGTAACACTTTCAACTGTAAGTAAGAAAATTGTCAAATACAAGAAAACCAACTTTGCTAGTTAACTTTTCACCTCTTATAAACCCTCCCCCCCCAAAAAAAAAAAAAAAGAATGCACCTCTTTCATAATTCAATTCAAAGGTTCACAAATGCAACATTCATGAGCAAATCATCAAAGAAGTAAGAACCACAGTCCAAGTCAACACAGAATGACAATTACACCATGCCCACGAATTTGATCATCGCAATACACCGAATACGAATATTAAAATCCAAATTTACCGCAGATACCTGCATGATGGTCATGTCCATGACCCGCCACCGCATATCGGGGCGCTGGCGCACGTTGCGGCGCAACATGTCGGAAATGACAACCTTGGAGAAATCGATATTGGTAATGGCACGGAATCCGGCATCGTAGAGATGCTCGGAAAGGTGAGAGTTTCCACAACCTGGCACGAGCAACTGAAGAGAATACGGAGGTTGAGGTTGAGCATCGTGGGTGAGAGGAAGGAGGTGGGAGAGAAGTGGGTCAGTGAGTTCAGGCCATTCGGCGTACCACTCGAAGGAGTCTTGGGTGCCTCGTATCGTGAAGAACTTGTCCCAGTTCTCTTTGCTTGTGAAGTCTCCTAGAGTTTGCAGGAGATCCTCTGATGCAGTACCCTTCGTTCCCATTTCCTTAGCCTCTGCTCTGCCTTTTGCTCCAAACCTTAATGGCTGAATCCTCAATAGTCAGCACTCACTGGGGTTTTAGAAGGGGATAGTTTTCGGTGCCAGAGTACTAGGCTGTAGTACTACTAATAAAAGAATTTTCAGCCACACAACACTTTTTGCACCTAATTTCAAGTCATGGATTCATCAAATTGTACTTGATTCCGGCAGAAATGTGTCAATATGAATTTACAATTATTTGGATGCATGCTATTTGAAAAAAAAACAAAAACAAAAACATATATAAAAATTGTAATTTGATTCTTAAAAATTATATTTTATTAAAAAAATTATATCATTATCACTCTTAATATAAAAAAATTAGACTTATGAAAAATTTAAATAAATCGAACTATTATAAAAGATACTCTTAATTTATACTAAAATATAATTAAAAAAAAGGTAGATATGTTTATATTTTTTATTTAAATCTTTTAATAATATAATCTTAGAGCGATATTATTTCAAAATGTGCAAAGTTAATTTAAAAATATCCTTATAATTAGAATTATTTAATGATATGTCACTAAATCAAATTAAATCTTTTTCTTTTGTCCAAAAAAAAAAGTCTTACAATTGGCTGGAACCTAGGGCAGCACCTCTAGTAGGGACCCCTCCAAATAGCCTAACTTCACAGTGGACTCATTTCTTAATTTATAATTTATTTATTTATATATTATTATAAAAAAATTCTCTTTTTTATCTCCAATTTTACTTTCTCATAAAATTGCAATTACAAATAGAATACAAACATTGTTTTGTCAAGACAAACATTGTTTTTCCTCCAAGTAATTGAATACAAATAGAAAAAAAAAAGATAAAATTGTAAAGACAAACATTTTTTATAACTATATTTTACAATTATAATTATTTTTAAATATAGAGAGTTATATTTTTTTACATATACTATTATAATTGAATTTAAATATATTTTACTTTTTTATAAAATTATTTTTATTTAACTAATTTTAATTATTAAAATTATAATTAATTAATTTATGAAATAATTATATAAGCAAAAAAAATTTTAAAAAATATAAATTGAGAAGCACGATATTATTTAATTTGTATGTTTTGTTATTTTTCTCTTAGGTGAATTCTTTACTCACGAAATTTGTAATTACTATCGGTATGTTGTTTATGCTCTATGCTATATAACTCTACTATTTTACATCAATACATGTTATCTTCATATTGGAAATCCTTATTGCAAGTGCCACTTTTATGATGTTAAAATATAAAGAGATGGTTATAAGGCATAAAAATTCATTTGTGCTAAATTCTTTCTTTGTTGTTTACAAGAGAAAATTAAGCTACCACAACTTAAAGAACCTCTTGAGTATTTGAAAAGTTTGGTCTTTGATCATCATTTACCACTTTCCAAGCAATTCTTACAAAATATAAGGCTCCAAAACTCAATGTTCTCATTTACATCGATGGGAGAAAAAATTGACAAGACAATTAATAATACACGTGGACCATAATAATTTATCCTTAATTGATATAATTGCCACAAGATTGGTAGTCTCTTACCTATTAAGGGGGATGCACCTAAATTTGCATAGCTTTACATATCTAATGAATTCAAAAACATGAGACATGTGAAATAGATTTGTTCAATTGCAACTTAGTTCTTTTACTACATTCGTCTTTTTTTCTTTTTGGTAGTGGGAGAAGTACGAACAACACTACACATACGATTTGCAAGTTAGGAACAACACTATTGCTAATATGTAATATTTTTACTTCATAATAATTTGATATCTTTTTTTATTTATTTATTTCTATGAGACAAGCACAACTATGAATTATTTTTTGCTAAATTTTTAAAATTGAAGGTATTTCAAGTGCTCCATTGTGCCAAACATTTTAGTATCAATATTACAAACTATCTCTCACATTTATATAACATACCATATTATTTAAAAAAAATTGACTTTTTCTTTGTATACTTATTTATGTTGTTTTAACCTTTACGCTTAGAATTAAAATTTCCTTGCATGATATTACTCATTAAATTATCTTCTTACAAAATGTTGATTAAATTAGATATTCTCACAAATTGTTATTTATACTAGATGTCATTGGGCAATTGATCAAGATGAATCAAGTGGGAGATTATCAACAAGAGGGTATTTCTAAGAAAATCATGACTCTTGATCTATAGGATGAATAGTAGCCATGATAGTTATATTTATTTATGCTAATATTATTAGTTAATTCTCTATCTATCTATATAAATTTACAGTTCTCTTTTCAATAACAAATTATCTTATTCCTTGTCTAATGCTGAAACAATGTTTTCTTGCATTAACCAATCCATTGATCTTGCCATTGTTTTTTGAATAAAATATAATTTATACTCTTAAAGTTTATCCCAATATCAAATTACTCTCCTAAAGTTTTATTTTCTCTCACTAAACCTCCATGAACTTTAGTCTAATTTAAAACGTTAGTTTTTTCTGTTAAATTAAACGAAAGTTAACATATAGTTTCAAGTAATACCAAACTTTATGGGAGTTTAATGAAGCAAAAAAAATTTTAGAGTGATAATTTGATATATGAATAAACTTTAAGAGTGTAAATCGTATTTTATCCTATAAAATTTTCTAACTAAATCATTATGTGGTATGCATTTAAGTCACATGGTGTGCACATGGGGATGACTTCTATTTTATTTAACTATAATATTAACATTTTCAAATCAAATCAAAATTCAGGGAGGTTTAGTAAGACAAAAAAAATTTCAGAAGGTAATTTGATATCAAAGTAAACTTTAAAGGTGTAAATTTTATTTTACCCTTATTTTTTTTTCAACTTGCAAGAATTAAATCTCAAGATGGCAATGACATTCTTTATTTAATATATGTCACAATTTTTATTTATTTGAATTAATATTGTAAATTTTACAACCTTACTATTTCTATAGGAAAGAATACATTGACAAATTCATAAAATACATCCAAAATAATGTTTAACCTCATAATTCCAGAAGTTCTTGACTTCCAAAGCATATTGTATCCTTTTTGCTAAACTTAGTTGAAATGTATATTTGTTATACCTTTATCCTAAATATATATTGAGAAATGATAAATAGGACGAAAGCAAAATTCATGAATTGTTATATGAAAGAAAGAGGAATTGCCATGTTGAAAAGAGGGCCCACAGTTAAGTTCTATTTGTGATAGAAACAAAAGAGCTTTGTTTGCCACTTCATTTGTGACCATTCACTAAAAAAATTTGCGACTATTATACAATCTTATCTATTCATTTTATTCATCGTTCATTTCAACTATTATAACACTTATTCAAATTTATTTGTTTTATCGATAGGCTAAATTAGACATAACTCAAGCTTCCTTATCATGGAAATTTAATGAAATTTCAATAGAAACAAGTTCAGTGACTAATGACTTGCTTGGCCAGACAATTTGAAAAAGTTTTTATAAAATTAAACTCTTCCCATGTTAGAACTTATTCTGCACAACAAAATATATATATATATATATATATATATATAGTACTATATTTATGAATAATTCCATTTTTTCTTAAGATGTTATTTCTTAGTAATCAAATTTCATTTGTTCATTTGGCTGGAAAATTTGTCACAATAGTCATTGTGCACAAGATTCAAACATTTGGCTGGAAAATTTGTCACAATAGTCACTATGCACAAGATTCAAACACGTTTGAGTCGGTTCTATTATGGTTGTCAGAATTGCCCAAGAAAGGTTATTGATGACAAAGGAATTAAATTGTACAAACCGTGTAACAAATTTTAGAAAAAAAGCCATGCCTAGGTATAGTATTTGTTCATACTTACTATACTTTACATTTAATTATTGATAATTATAATAGTTTTCCTTTGAATGTCTTCTTCCTTTATAATAACTACATGTATACCCGCGCAAATCACTATTTTTATGAAGATATTTGTAAAAGTGTGTCTTAAATAAAATGTTTATAATATAAATCTTACATTACTTGCTTAAAATGTGGTGTGATATCTTCACGAGAAGAATGAGATAATAGCTCAACAAAATTACTGACTTGTGCTTCATTAATCAAAATTTCAAATCAATCATGCAGTTAGAAACATCAAATATTGATGTAGTTTATCTCCATGTCACAAGGTGATAGATTTAGATCTTCCCCATAATTAATAGTAATAATGTAAGATACTAAACATAAAAAGGAAAAGCAATAAAGATCAAAGCCCCTAATAACATATCCTCCTCAAAAATCACGTGGAGTTGCATATGAATCCAGGCAACCAATATTGAAGATTTCATGTCTTTATTGGAAACAGTTGCTAAAATGTCATATCTTGATGATAACTTTCACACAATTAGGCTGTTTCAATATCTCAAATGCAATGTTTATATCTGCCAATGGGACCTCATGGGCGGATAATTCTTGAAGAGAAAATTCCTGTAAAAAGGAAAAGTAGTCCGTACCATTATTATTAGAGACCTACATCAGTATTAAAGTATAAGCAAGAAAGAAGGGTGCTGGTATGATTTTCTGGTTTTATTAAGGTCTTCGTATTCGAAAACTATTTTCGAACCTAAATTGTGAATTTCTCTTACCAACTATTGTAGCTAATGGTGCTGAATTTAAAAACTGGTACAAAGAATTTCATATTCATAAAACTTTTGAGTACTTTTGCTTGGGAACTTTTCAGTTGTAATTAGTTTCTAGATAATTTTATTGCAGATCGGCCTTTGCCTAAAAGAAAAGTAGCAAATTTTGATCTCTATTCTTCCCCTTTTAGCCTCACCATCTCTGCATAATTTAATTTTAGGTAGCATTGCTGGACATGACTTCTACCTTTACAATTTTGTTGATGATGTTTATTTTGCTTCTGTTGGTTCAACCTCTTATTCTGCTTTCTCGCTGAACAAAATCTAACATAATGATGCAAATAATATGCAGTCTCTCTAGCAATCTCCTCTTTCTAGTATCCTTGGATTATGTAAGTACTTTAGTCAAAAGTAGGGAAGTTGCCTCATGAATTTGAAAAAAAATGCAAAAAACTCTGCATCATTTTCTTTCCTGAGTTTTTATTTTCCATATCTTGTAATCTTGTCATGTGTGAGGGCAAATGCAACTATATATGACCATTATTTTAATATTATATTTCAAGGCTTCTGGTTGTGCTGGTTATCACACCAAGTGTACTTCATTTTTTTGCCTATCATTTGAAAAGCCATTGGAATTTATTTTGTAGAACTTCTTGTGTATATGCTTATCACTTCTCACTTGTCTTGTGATGGATGTCACTCACAAGGAGATACTTGGTAGCTGCGGCATTTTATTGTAGCAAGTCTTGTAGCAAGCCTTCCCCTCTTCCAATATGGTTTAAAATGATTTCATTGGATCTCCTAAATTCTATCAAGTTGAATTCATGTTAGATCTCTATCTCTACTACCTGCGGCTTATCTATTTTCTAGATTGCAACTTGACCCTTGGTATATTGGATCTCCTAAATTCTATCAAGCTGAATTCATGTTATGATCTCTATCATTGCTTCCTGCCGCTTATTTATTGACTTGTTTGTAACTTAACATTTTAGTATCTCAACTAAACTTTTACAGTTAATTGAATTTTGGTGACCTAGATAATATCTTGCTCTACTTTCAGTGATTTCACACAAGTAAAAATTAAATTTGTAGGCAATATCTGGTTTCCTATCCACAAGGCATCTGCTTTTACAATTCAAAAATATTGTCTTTGACCAATTTGATCCACCGCAGGCTGGAACACAACATTAAGCTATGTCTTTGGCCTAGGAAGGTTCATGAAGTGGTTTTATTCCTTGCCCAGTATAGTATCTCCTTGGGTATTAGAGGATACCCCATGAATGTACATGCAAGTTATCGTCCACATGCAATTTCAAACATAAATTAATATTAACAATCATTTGTTTAACAATTATTAATTATAAGATAGACTCAAATGCATTGTCCACAAACATTTTTAGTCTAACACCAAGCATCACAAGTTACAATCGGGCATACCAACACAATATGTTAGGCTCTTTACATTTGGGCATCTCTTCGACCACCTAGGAAGCATCAAAGCCATATAGAAAGGACATAACGGGAGAACCTCACACAGCATGCACAGCAATGGTCACAAAGCAGGGACTGAGGGAAGCTTACCTCGAGGACCTCGACTTTACAAACGGGATGCCGACCAGCTTATTGTCTTTCAGAAATAAACAATAAATTCCTTATATTGAATAAGATATTGACCCTTTCAAATTGATTATGTGTAGCAACAGCTCTACTCCTTTTAGTGGACACTGAAGATTTCCGTGTTCCTTTCATTTTCTCCTTCTCATCCCCCACATTTCTATATAAAATTTTAAATCGCATAATCATAAATCACAAAATTAACATAAAAAAGAAAGTATCAAGAAATAAAATTCAGTTAAAATAATTTTAATAGTACGTAGCAAGGTATTTTTTTCCTTCTCCTTTTTGAAAGGATACAGAAGAAGAACTTTGCCTGTGGTCCATTGTGACAAACAGAATCATGGTCATCATCGGCGGTGGTCTTTAACCCTCAGCGTTAACCCCCTTTCGATGCAGGCACACCAACTTCACCTATATCAACAAGGCCTCATTCAACACGTCACCACCAGCGGGGACCCTATAGGGCGTAGGTTGTGGTGGCGATGGCACAAGCATGGGCATCGCAACCCTGTCCCTAAGGAAGTCCTGGAGTCTAGCACATTCATCATGAAGTCAGTGACAGGCTTAGGCATGTGAAGGCTGAATGTAGCACCAGTAAAGAAGAACAAATGAAACCTTGAGAGTAGAGGGATAAATTTAAAAGGGAAAGAGACATAGAGGAGGAGTTCCACATATGAAACTGTTGGTGTCATCGGGATTTTGAAAGGTCATGGAAGTAACGTTGACAGTCGAAAGTAACGTAAGTGTCATTAAAAATTGGTAACATCGGTGAAGCTGAGATAGAAATGTTGGAGGAAGAGAGGCCTTGTGAAGCTGAGAATCTTGAGAAAATGCTGAGTTGGCTGAAAAATAGAGATGTAAAATGCTGAGGTGTCTTTCATAGATTTGGTGCTTCAGCTTTTATATATTATAAATAGATAGATAGGTTCATAATTCAAGTCTAAGTTCAAGATAAAATTGAAAGTGCATTTTTGTGCTTTTGGATAAAGTTGCATTTAAATTACTCAATAAAAACTATTGCTAAATTATTGAAGAAATTCCAAGCTGTAAGTCAAGTCTAAAATCTCAAATAATACAATATATACTAAAAACTAACACTACTATTACTAGAAATTTGTTTCAACAACGTTTGTGAAAACTCTTTTCATCAAGAATTAGACAACTTGGTCAACAAAGCTTACATTTTTAAAATTGAAGTAACTAGCAACAATCTTAACAACAATTAAGCTACATATACAGTGCTGAAATTGACCAATAATCCTACTCTTCTTCAAACTTTCGTTTCCTCTTCCATCATAAATGAGGTATGTATTTTATACTTTACACTACCATGAATTTCCTTACTTAAGTACTATTATTACCTTGTTCAAAACTCTAATGATAAATGTATGCTGCTCCTAATATATATATTGTTTTTCTTTGTTTTTTATTTTATAAAGAGTTTGATATCTTATTTGTGTTTTCATGTCAGAATAGCTTTTAGTTTGTCCTTTCTAATTAACAAATATATTCATCTGGTGATATCTTTTGCCCCATTTGTGTATCATAAGTTCAATTTTTTGGACTGGGATGGTTTAACATATGCATGAGGCATCTTTGGATTTGTTCTCTTGCAAGTCACTTATATCTTCTACTGCTTCCATCTTCCATCTTCCTGTTGGGCTGTGAATGGGACACAAATATATGGCACTACACACATCTTTTGTAATCTAAAATAAATGCTGCAATGATCTCTCTTCTCATTAAAGGAAGTGACTTTGAGAAATCATACTTTGGCCACACCATTGTCTATGTCTCTCATCACTCATGTTATCTCCTTTTCATTCTTACCATTTTATAAGCAAAAAAGTTGTAACACCAAGACAATACAAATTAGAATGCTAACTCTATTCTATTTAGTTGTTTCTTCGACTTCTTCTTCTATTTGCTCAAAATTGGTCTTATTTTCTTTCGTGTAATTAACAAATATATTCATTCAATGATAACATTTACCATTTGTATAAGTTCTTTTTTTCCCCTATTGTCCTTTAATTTTGTCAGAAGTATGATGATAAGCATGACGCTGCTTCTAATATGTTTTTGTTTTTTTAACTTTATACTTCTATGTATTTACATTAAGTGTGTATTTGGATTAGCTTATTTTATGGTTAAAATAACTTATAATCAAAATCTCATAAAGTGAATTTTTAAAGAAAAAACAATTTTTCCTAAAAATAATCTAGTCCAAACATGCGCTAAGCATGTTTTTTTTTCTTAATAATACATTTATATAGATAATTTTATCTAATTACAAGAGTCTTTTGCTGAAGAGAATTTCACCAATGAAATGAGTAATTGAAGCCAAAAAGCTCTAGATTTAGACAAATTACTACATCACATCCTCATATAAAATGCATATAATAACGCTTGCAACTTGATCTTCTTTTTAATATCAAACCTTATTGCCCTTTTCAGGATAAAGACTTGTCTTCTTCAAGCATCACTTGGCACTGCTATACTATATGAGGAAATGGCCAAATGAAATGGGCCAAGTGTAGCCCACTCCCTGCTGGACTGTCCGTTCGCCTGGTACAACTCTGTGCTTGCCCTCCCTGGTTTTTTCATGCTTGTTGCAGATGTGCAGTCTACTAGCTAGAAACTAGGAGTGCCAACTTGATCTATTAATCCACCATCCATCTAGTCAATTAATAATTAAATCTAATTCAATAAATTAAAAGATAAGTTGAATAAGTATCTATTAAATAGGTCATGGATGGATGGATGAAACTTTTTAAAAAAATTTTAATATGGATCTTTAATGAATTAATGATTTATACTTTACCCATTCATGATGATCAAGTATGTCCTTTTGCCACCTCTACTAAACCAAGCCCTCAAGCCCTCCCTTCCCTCACAATCCCAAGTGATCATTCGGGCTTGAGATGTAGACCAAGTCCCAAATCTGAAGTCACAACCTAGCATGACACAAGCACGGTTGATTTGGCCATTTGGGACGCAGCCACACACAACCACAATCAGTCTCCCCACGTAGCAAGCCCTCAACACACAGTCACGCAAGTGGATTTTACCTTGAACCTCAGCATCCACAGTGCATACCATGGGCAAGGTAGATTTCCTTCATTCATTTGTATGTCCTAGATTCTGAAACTTGTATTTTCTTTTGTATCTTATTAGACTCTCCCTTTCACATGTTTTTATGACTATGTAGTACCTCTTGTTCTATGTGACATGTTGTTTCCCAAACTTATTTTTTGGTTTTAGTCATTTGTGGTTGCTTGTAGCTTGGCATTAAAGCATTACAGCTAGATTGAAGTTACTTTTATTGGCAAAAATTATCAATAACAATGTCTATAGTTGATTTTTTATAATGTTTTTAGTATGGGTTCATGCATAATCGTTTAAGCCTTGTAGTCATTGCTCTTAAATTGTAACTTAATTTTAACTTGTTTTAAATGCAATTTGAACAGGTTCGTTGGAATGAGTAATGTTAATGTTGAAGATGATTGCCAAATTTTGGAACAATATAATTCAAAAACAATTGATGATTAAAGTTCTAAACCACAAAAGAAAAAGACTGAAACAAATACTTGTAATGCTTGGAAATATTTTGAGAAACTTGGTGTGGGTGTGGATAGAAAAGAAAAGTGTAAATGCAAGGCTTGTGGGAAAGAGTATAATTGTTCAAGTATAGGTGACCTCTCACCTATTTAACCACATTCCCAAGTGTCATATAATTTCAAATTTTGATGATGTGAGAGAAATGAGGTTTAGAAAGCTTGACCAAAAGGTTGTTCGTAAGTTGATGGCTCAAATATTTATACAACATTATCTTCCATGAAATGTGTTCAATAGGAAGAATTTAGAACATTTTGTCAATATATTTCTTTCTGTAAATGTGTTTCTAGAAATATTATTACTGTTGATGTGATGAAAATTTACTTGTATGAAAAAGATAAGTTGAAAATTGAATTGGTTAGAAATAGTGGTAGAGTGTGTTTGACCTTTTATTGTTGGACTGCTTGTACTACTGGTTATATCACTCTAATTGCTTATATATTTTATTGATGGGAATTGAAATTTACATAGCAAATTGTTGAACTTTTGTCATTTGCAGCTTCCACATATTGGACATGAGCTATCAAAAAAGGTGCTTAATTTCTTGAAGGAATGGGGAAGAAAAAATAATTTTTTATCTCTCACTCTGGATAATGCTTCATCTAATGATAGCATGCAAACAATATTGCAAAGTCAACTATGCTTGTCAAATAATTTGGTGTGTAATGGAGACTTATTTCACATTAGATGTTGTCTTTATATCTTGAACCTCATAGTTCAAAAGGGTTTAAAGGTAGCATATGTTGTTACATTACACAAAATAAAGGAGAATGTGAAGTATATGATTTAGACCATAGAGAGGCTATGAGAACATTTGCCTCAAAGCAAGTCTATCCAATCATTTGTATATCTTTTGGATCATAATGTCCCAAACCACTAAGGAGCCTCGCATCCAACCATATTTGCTAAAGAATTAAAAGTCTATTGTGTTGTAAACTATAGTTTAGCTAGATAAGATTGTAGTTCTCATCCGGTCTTCCTATAACTTTTTTTATTTATAAATATGATTCATATAGTTAAAATGATTAATGGATCATATTTTTCACCTTATTTCTTGGCAATCATTATGCCTATCTATATTATACAGTACGACCTTCAATTTTCCCTTCTATTATAGAGAAAGATTGATATTCTCAAAAGTTGGTATAAATCTTTTGAGTTCCTTATGAAACTTAATGTGGATGCAACTGTGTTAGAGGCAGACAATTCTTTATTGGTATTGTAATCTCAGATACCAATGGCAAGCTTTTGGCTGGAAAATCACTAAAAATGAAAAGGAATGGAGATGCACATCTTGAAGAGTTGATAGTTGCTAGGGAAGGTCTTCTTTCTGCTTGGGAGTTGGGATTCAAGGGTATATTTCTTAAAGGAGATGCAAAGAACGTGTATTTAGCAATCAAGGGCAATGACAATGGTTTGGTTTTACAAGACATTTTCCTATATGTTTCCTGATTTAATAGATTTGATTGTGTGTATGCACCCAAACACTTTAATAGGGCAGTAGATATACTAGCCAATTTAGTTAGGACCTCTAATAGTTTCTATTGGACAAAGAATCCCCTTTATGTAGTTTGGATGACTTGGTTTTAGATGCTTATTTTGAATAAACTTCACTTACAAATTTTAAAAAAAAAATTCCCTTCTAGCATGACAATGCTGGTGTAAATATGACAGTCAATATAAAATTTTCAAAAATAATAATAATAAAAATGATAAAAAGCAAAAAAAAAATTATAATAAATTAAATTTTTAAATGAACTTTTGAACCAACCCTAATAATTCAAGTCTATTAGCCCAATCGCTAGGCCTAAAATTCAGTAGGCCTATTACCTAGTACTTAAAAGGCTTGAAACCCAATACTCAAAGATATCCAAGATCTAGCACCAAAAAAAACCGAAAAACATGTCTCTCAAAATCCAGGACCTAGCACCCTAAAACAACCAAAAAGGAGAGAGGATAAACTCGGCTTGAATCGATCGGTTGGATTGGAAAATTGGTAAAACTAGTGAACCGATAAGCAAGCCAGTTCAAGCCTCTTATTCGATCCGAAATGCAATTGAACTAGTTTGGACCGATCGACTTGGCTGAGTTTTTCAAAAGATTGGAGATTCAACGAGTAACATAGACCCGACTGGGTTAGTTAAATTTTTTTAAAAAAAATAGTGAAATGACAATGCTTCACAACAAATCTAAAATTTCATATTTATAACTCGTTCATGCTTCAAGTCTCACAGCCAACACAATTGAAACAGGGGGAACCTTAAAGTCCATGCATCCCTAAACCAGTTTTCGCTAAAATCCCAAATGCAGGTGCAGTTGTCAACTAGATTCTGGCCAGTTCCAACGCGCAACTGGCCAAAGTAGTAGCATGAAGTGCAGACCAAGCCTTCCATCTAGAGCAGCAGTAGGGACGAACGGCCAGAGCAGGAGGAGTAGCTTCCTTCCCCCTTTTGACATGAGTTTGAACTTGGCTCCATTTCCCGGCCAGTTCAATCCCCATTCTTATTTGCAAAAGCTCGTCCTTCTCAGGTAAGTGACAAAACAATTTCTCACAAAACCTTATCCCTAATTGCTTCTCAAATGCATACTTAGTTAGAAGTTCTAGTTAAACTTAGAAAGTATAATTAAATTGAATAATAGTGAATTTTGATGATGAAATGGGACAAATTTGACTCCTTAAGAATAAATTTGTTATGTATTATATGGATATGTATTGTATGTACTAGCCAATTTAGTTAAGACTTCTAATAACTCCTATTGGATAGAGGATTCCCTTTATGTAGTTTGAATGACCTGGCTTTTGATGCTTATTTTAAATAATTTCACTTTCACACTTAAAAAAAAAATCCACTTATAACTTAATAATGCTAGTGTAAACATCGTATTTTATCTTAATCAATATAAATTTTTTAAAAAATAATAATAATTAAAATGATAAAAACCAAAAAAAATATTATAATAAATTAAAAATTTTAAATGAACCTTTTGGACCAACCTTAATATTTAAGTTTATTAGTCCAATTGCTAAGCCCAAAACTTAGTAACCAATAGGCCCATAACCTAGTACTCTAAAGGCTCTAAATCCATTACTCAAAGAGATCCAAGATCCAAGACCTAGCACCCTAAAACAAAAAAAAAATGGAGAGAGGATAAACTCGACTCGAATCGATCGGTTGGACTAGAAAATCGATAAACTAGTGAACCGGTAAGCAAGCCACCTCAAGTCGCTTGTTCTATTCAAAATGGAATCAGACTAGTCTACTCGGCTGAGTTTTTCAAAAGATCAGAATTTTGACAAGTAACATAAACATAGTTGGGTCAGTCAATTTTTTTTTTTTTAAAAAAATAAGTGAAACGATGATGTTTCATAACAGTCTGAAAATTCATACTTATATCTCTTTCAGGCTTCAAATCTCGCAGCCAATGCAGTTAGAACAAAGGAAACTTTGAAGTTTGCGCATCTCTAAACTAGCTTCCGTTAAGATCCCAAATGTAGGCACTGTTGCCGGTCAAATTCTGGCAAGTTCTAAGGCACAACCGGCCAAAGCAGCAGCGTGAGGTGAAGACTAGGCCTTCCGTCCACAGCAGCGGTAAGGACGATTAGCTAGAGCAAGAGGAGTAGGTTCGGTCCTCGTTCCAACTAGGGTTCGAGCTTGGATCATTTTTCCAGCTAGTTTAGTCCCTATTCCTATATGCAAAAGCCCATCATTCTCAGGTAAGTTACGGAGCAATTTCTCACAAAACCCTATCCCCAATTGCTTCCCAAATGCCTGCTTAGTTAGGTGTTCCAATTAGACTTAGAAAGTAGAATTAAATTAAATAATAGTGAATTTTGATTATGAAATGGGATCCAAATTTGACATAAATTTGACTCATTGGGAATAAATTTGTGACTCATTGGGAATAAATTTGTTATATATTGTATGGATATTTGTGAGTTGTTATGTTTTGTAAGTACTAGCCAATTTAGTTAGGATTCTAATGGCTCCTATTGGGAAGAGAATCTCCTTTATGTAGTTTGGATGACTTGGCTTTTGATCCTTATTTTGAATAAACTTCAGTTTTATATTAAAAAAAATTCCCTTTGTATCTTAACAATGCTGGTGTAAACATCGTATTTTATCTCTGTTAATATAAAATTTTCAAAAATAATAATAATAAAAATGATAAAGAGAAAAAATTATAATGATTCAAGTCTATTAACTCAATTGCTAGGCTTAACATTACAAGAATTTTGCGGATTTGTTACGGAATTTAGCTTCAAATTTTTGTTGTATTTAATCGAAGATATTTAACTACGGATTAGCTATGGAAAAAAATTCCGTAGATAAAATTACAAAAGGTAGAAAATGAAATTTTGTTAGGAAATTAGCAAGGGAATAGCTACAAATTACTTACAGAAATTTCCTAACCAAATTAATTTATGGAGCAAAAGATTTTAAAAATTTGGTAGGGAGTTAGCTTGGGAAATCCCTAGTTAAGCTATAACTAATGCTTAAACTTTAATTTTAAAAAGACTAAGGGGTGTTTGTCAACTTTCAAAAACCAGATATATAGATACTATGGAGCTGGTTTTTCAATATAAAATGTTTGGTTATCATTAAAATTTTAAAAAATTGGTTCTTATCTAATCAAAATTTGAGATGAAAACTAGTCTTCAAAAAAATTTCAAAGTTGGTTTTATTTTGATCCAATTTTTTCTTCACTCTCTTTCCTCCTTTCTACCATTTTATCTCTTTTATTTTGTTACAAGAAACTAACAACTCAATCTAATATAACTAAAATTATTTTTATATTTATTTTTTATTTAATTATTTTATTTTTATTTTGTAAGATGAGAGTAAATTAAAATTAGTTTTAATTTGAAGTAAATTAAGTTTAATTTTGAATAGGTTCATTTATATATGAGCTTATGTAACTAATTTCACTTTGTACTATTTTAAATCGATTTTCAAAGTTTCCAAATACCTCATAAATCTCCAAATTGGTTCCCCAAATATTTCACCTACTTCACATTAGTATCTAAGAGATTTAATCTCATCGTAGTTTCTAACAGTTCATTTTGTTATTCAAATTAATCTCTAGTCATAAAAGAGTGACTCATTGCTTGCATGGGATTATCATTAGCAATGATCCATTCACCTAATTGGTCACCTAATATTTTCTAGGTTTGGATCAAATAAGTGTGTAGGATAAGTATATAAGCTAAGTTTTGCACAGTGGAGTGGAGTTCATGAAAGCATTAAATTGTCCATGCATGGCATTGTCCTGTTAATTATGACTCTACTATAATAAAATTTAGTATCTAGCTTTGTTTTTTAGCATTATAAATTAAAAGCTAAGAGGGAAAATGTAGTTCTCTATGAGAAGTTATGAGTCAGCTAGAAAGGGCAATTTACAGTCACAATCTTGCACATAATTGATGACCTCATGTTCATTAGGTTTAGCTTCTAGTGATAATTGGCAAAGTTATGTGCACGCTGGACTCCATGAAGGCAATAATCATGGTCCCCTTGAGTCTTTTGATAATGTCTAAAATGGCGTTATTTCACTAATAAATGTTACTAGAAATAATGCTAGGTCTAATGCATTTAGCATGAGATAGATTCAGAATTACTTGGTGAAACCTAGCTAGATGGTGTAAAAGCATATAGGCTCAGTTGAAATCTTTTGTCAGATCACAACTAGACAAGAAGAAATTTCATGTGCTAGTGGATTGCTTATCATAGCAAAATACCATATATATATATATATATATATATTTGATTTAGTCACTGAAACGTGTATGTCAACTGGCAATTAGCCAGCTGTGACCTTTGTGACACTCTTTTATTGTCCTTATGACTATGTCTAGGCCTCAAATTATGTTCAATCAAATGGTTGGAGAGGATTAGGAAGCAATTAATTATCATCTATGAGGGAAAGAGAAACCAGGTGGAACAACAGTCCAAACTTGGAACTTCAACATCATGTATCAAACAGCTAGCTTAGGAAAAGAAAAGCCTGAAAAGTTGCAAAAAGAAGCACCCTAACTCCGGATTGAGTCATTGAACACTACTAAAAATTTATAGATGGAGATCTTGACTGCTGTAGGGAAATGCGGTCCTAATTTGAGTTCTTCATGTTGTTTAACTATTTTGTTTTGCGGATGTGAAATACTTTAGCTGCTGTATAAGTTAGGGAGTAAAAATAGCATGTATTATTATGTAGAAAAGTGTAGTTTTCTGTTATAAGTAAAGGTCACTTAAGGGGTAAATTACTAAAAGAAACTAATGTCTCTAAAGGGGTACATTATTTAATCTTCTAAAATGATCAATTATGTTGAGACATGGGTGTTTAAATGATGATATATCTAAAGAGGACGGTATGGCATGCGTGGGACAGACCAAACTAACACAATTATGCAGAAAAGTAAACTACTTACTTAAAAATCTTAATCCTTTGGGTTGCCAAGAACATGGATGTATAAACATAAACTATGATGTCCTTTTCCACTTTTATGATAATGAGATATATTTAAGTATAGGAATGGGAACTTAGGAAGGATGACTTGTCAAGAACAATGTTTAATGGTCAACTTATTCGATGGATGACTGTACTACAGCATGTGATTCTTACTTAACCTATAATCCTACTTGAGTTTTGCAGTATTTGGAGGACAAAGAGAGTCTAAATTTATTTATATGCATGACTACAAAATGAATCAAGTGGAGGATCCACTGAATTTTAAAGGAAGATAACAATTCAATCCATTTTTTGAAACTGAGCCCAAGCTCTAATTTCCTTGGAGATGAGAAACTAGAAAGCTCTTTTAAATTAAGCTGTTACAGTAATGAGGTATGGTTTGTCCAAATGAACCAGCTTGTCCACTCACTGGATGCACATCATCATGTCCATCATTCTCCTGCTTTTTTTCTCTTTCTTTAATTTCTTTGTTTTTCTTTTTCGACAAAAAGAATTTTAAATGAATGTCAATTTGCTGCTACGCAGCAGAAATTTATCAATCTCTCTTTGACATTGATATATATATTATTAGAAATTGTTAAAGAGAGGAGGAGAAAGGTGTATGTGTATCATGTTTTCTTTTTATTTTAGATATAAAAAAATGTTACTAACTTAGTTTCTCTCAGTTCTAAATAGCCTGACCTTTTGAAAAGGAGACTTTTTCTTTAGAATTATTAAAGGTTAGAACTCATATTAAGTTGAATGTGCAAGAGTTCTGTGTTTTATTTTTTTTTTTAAGATTGTATAAAGGAAGAATTATCATGTAAAGAAAGGAGTAAAATCCTTAGTGGGAGTTAATATTCTAACTGGGGACCACATTTCTTGCAACTCCTAGCAAACACAAGCAACAAAAACTAAAACTTTCAAATAGATATACTGCAAGTGGGACATGGTTAAAGGGAACACATATACTGCAAGCGACTTCATATTCCAAAATGCATGAAAAAAAATATAATCAAAACGTTTTCCCTCAAATAGAGTGGCTGTATTTGAGAGGTTCTGGTACAAGGTTTTGGGCACTTTTGGCTGCTTATTTGATACTTTGGGCTGCAGAATTCGGACACCATTGATTGCTAGACCTCAAGCACCTTTTGTTGCTAGATTACAAGGGATTTGGCTGCACGAGTAGCTGCTCATTTGATCACTATTTTGTGCTGTCACAGTAAGTTCCTCCACCCTCTCATTTTTCATTTTAGCATGCATGAAACATAGGTTTTTCTTTTTCTTCTATTTTCACTGCTACTGACAGCTCAATGGATGTGTTTTTATATGTTGCACTATTGATACATTAACTTCTGTTTAATGAATTTTATTTAATGTGTGGGATGGTGCTAATGCTGTATTGGTTTAAAGGTGATTTTGGATCTGTGGAAAGGGCTCCGTTTATAGGCTATGTTAATGTATGATTGCTTAATTGTGCATGAATTTTATTTACATTAATATGGTCGTAATGCTGTATTCTTTATGATGGATCTTGGTTCTTGATTTTGGTGATGCTTTGAGAAAGTGACAACATGGCTTTCAGGTACATAGGCAGCTTTGTGTTGGCTAAGTTATAGGCTTCAGTGATTGAATAAGGTTCAAACGAGTAGATTAATATACACGGGCTGGGTTGTGAGGTTCACAATATATTTGGAACCACATCCAGTATTTGAAGAAGAGTGCACGTAAGGGGCTTTGAGAGTATATGTTTTCAATTTCCTAGTAATGGTATGTTGGTGGCCTTTTTATCTCTAGTTTTTTTTTTTTATTGGTTGAAGGTTTTGTGTGTGTTTTTAAGATATTTAGAGGATTGGTTTCTGTGGGAAATAGTGGCGTTGGTCAGAATGTTTGTTGTGCTACAATTGCTTTGCTGGAATGAGTTTAACTTGTTATTAGGCTTGTACCCAATCCTCTCAAATACAGCCACCCCCTCTAGCAAATTGATTATAATCTCAATAGATAACTAAGTGTGTGTTTGGATTAGCTTACTTTTGGTCGAAACAGTTTATAATCAAAATCTTTCTGAGAAAGTTTTTGAAAAATAAGCAATTTTTTCTCTTTAAAAAAATGTTTCCAAACACACTGTAAGAATTTCTTATTTATGTATATTCAATAAAGTATGTTCCAGCACTTTTCTAGAAGAAAACTAAAGAACAACATTATAAATCAAACATTCTATGCAGAAGAGAGTACATACAACTCAAAATTGATAGCTTCAACCCATTCATTAATCGAAACTAGAGATATACAGAACAAAAATCCAAAACAGCATAAAATCACATTTTTTGTGCAGTAAAGTATACATGCAATTCATCAATTCCTAGTTATCTACCTTAAATGCCATGAATGAAAGTTTATTCTTCCCTAGAAGGTCTTCTTTTCCCCTAAGAGCGGTTCCCAACTCAGAGAAGGGATTTCATTCTTCGTAAAGTCAAGTAGCACCAAAAGTCCTCCAACCTAGCTCAAAACCTTGCTCATGAACTCACCAACCAACTTTCCTTCACTCATGCAGCCTCAATCTAGCTCTAAGGTGGACATGCATTAAGATTTTCCTCTCCATCTTCCTCTTTCTCTCTTGCCTCTTACTCACAGTTTCCTCTCCATCAAGATTTTGTTAAAGATAGCTATATAATAGATAGAGAAGTATAGTATGTTTGGGTTGAGTGTTTTCAATTGGTATAATTTAATTTGTATAGTTAACTCAAGGATGGTTATTCAAAACTAGAAATTCTTGTAAGTTTATGATAAAATTTATCCTTTATTCTTTGTAAGTTCTAATAACTCTCTTTATGATTTTCTAGAGAAACACCATCTTATTCATCTCGGTCAAAGGGACCCAATTATGCAGTAAACTACACTAAGAAGTTTAGGATCTTTAGGCATATAACAAATATTAAATACAAATCAGTTTTATATTTTTTTGCAATGGCTAACTCAAAATATGTGCAATAAAAAGTGACTACTCTTGGATCAGAATAATTTTATAATTTCTTGTGAAGAGGGAAAACAAAAGACAGGAAAAATGGTATCATAAATTAGACTAAACTGAAATGTAATGCAGAATGAAGTTGATTTTATATTAGGTTTAAATTTGGGAATTAGGCCTTAGTTGTTTGGGCCTTCATTACACTTCCTAATTCTTTCCTAATTCATTTTATATTTTCTGGTTCTGTTTTGGGCATAGAAGACCCATTGACCCAGTGCCTGATTGAGTCGATGCCGGTCCAAGTTTTATAGCATTTTCTGGCCATAAAAAACACAGCCTCGGTGTGCATTTCTCCTCCCCTTTCTCTTTGCGTTTTCACCTTAGCTCCGTCTCAGCCAGGGTTCACGCTTGCGGCTTCTTCCCCTCTGCCAGTTCAAGTGGTCCATGCTCCAACTTCCCCACCAGGACATCCCGCAAGTCTCGCGTACGGCTAGAGGATCTACTCCAAGCCCATGCACATCTGAGCACAGCAAGGGGTCAGAGGAGAGAATGGGAGAGGAGAGCACTTGAGGGAATAGGAAGAGGGGAGATTCTTTCTCTAAGCAGTGCGAGCTTGAAGGAGGAACCCGCCGCTTCTGCAAGACCCAAGGGAGAACACGAATAGGAGAGGTAGAAGCCTGCGGTTAGATTTTCCCCATCCATATCTGTAGCTGCTCACATTCTTCTTCCTATTGGATTGGAGAGAAAGTCCATTGGTAACTTCCCAGCTGCATTTTCGTAGGAATGCTTTTTAGTTTCTGGTAGCTTTGATCCTGGGATTTTATGCGGTAATGGTTGATGGGTACTGACTTGATTTTTAGTGATTGGAAGTCTTTACTATCACTGACTCTGTGCGTAACTTAGTTGTATACCCTCTGTTTGATGAAAATCCTAAGTTAAAATCCAGTTTTCAGTGCTTTTGTTTTGCTTCACTATTCATCAGATTTTGTAGGTTGTGGGTTGATGATTATGGAGTTGTGGACGTGTAAAATGGCCTCCTGTTTTGCCTCTGATTTTGGGTCGGAGTTGGAGGTTTTCAGTTTTTTTTGTTATGGTTTAAATCATGGCTTCCAGAGTTCTTGTAGTGATGGCTCGTGTAGGATATTGTCTTGATTTTGGTGATCAACTCTGGATGTATAACTCAGCTGTATATCACCTGTTTGATGGAAGTTTTGAGCCAGAACTCATTGCTTACTGTTGTTTCTTTATAAGGCTGTGATAAAATGAATGTGTTGATGATTCTCCTCTGAATGTTTCCCCCTTGATGATTTGCTGTATATAGTGTTTAAATGGTATGTTTGACTTTAGTTTCTGACTTTCTGTGTTTTATGTGACTGTGCTACAACCTTGAACGAGAGGCTGGTATGAATTGGTAATCCTTGTTTTTGGTTAAAGCTCTACTTACCTCAGGTAGGTGTTGATGTTTTTTGCTGTTTTGGTGCTTAGAATATAATGAGAGGCTGGTATGAATTGTTAATCCTTGTTTTTGGTTAAAGCTGTACATACCTCATGTAGGTGTTGATGTTTTTTTGCTGTTTTGGTGCTTGAAATATGATGAAAGGCTGGTGTGACCTTTTATAGCATGTACGGTTGAGGGTAAACACGGCTGTTGCTGTTGGCTTTGTAATTCGTATAATTCTTTATTTTCCAATTTACAACTTGATGCATAGTTCTTATGAAATAGCTGGTTCACACACTATGAACTTTGGAACTCTTTATTTAAGTTGTTTGTATGTTTCCTTTGAGTTGGGATTGCTGTTTGAGCTGTGTAGCTAAGGTCATATGCATCAAATACATGGTGGAAGTCATTTTATGCTGTTTGGACACTGGCAACAGTCATGGTTGTGTGTGAAATTTGGGCTATACATGTTGGATTTGGGAGCTGTCTTTTTTGTTAGAAACCTAAGACATAAGGCTGTTAACTATAACAATTTTAGATTTTATTTCTTTTTCATTTAGTACTAGTTTTCCTTCAAAGTTAGGCATTTTTCTGCACAATTCCTTTTTCTGGCAGCCCCATTGTTTTGGTGATAACTTGAGCTACCCTACTCCATTTGCACACTGTTTGACACTTGAAAGCTGACATGTAACTCTACTATGCATAAAAATTCTAGATTCTAACTCTTTGCCAATTAATACCAGAATTTTGTCCAGCCAATGCTGGTTCCCTTTGAGTAAATGTCATTTTACTACTGTCTTGGGATTTATATGTTGAATCTTCTTGGATAAGGACATATTGTGATTGGTGTATCTGCATGGGCAGCAAGTTTTCTTGATAAATAAATCTGGATGGGAGTTCTTTAGGTTATCATGCTTGGTTATTGGGTTCTATGTGCTAAGTCAACATGCATAACTTGTGTTTGGCAATTATAGTAAACTTTCATCTTTGGTTTAGACTGTCAATCATGAATCAAACATGCTGGATTTCTTTCTACTTTTGTGTGTTGATAGTTGACATTGAATATGCTGCTAGTTTAACCTATGTTTTTCGCTATGGGGCTGTTTTAGACTTTAGGAAAAATGAGATTATGGTGTCATTTTATTAAATTTGAGGTGGATGCTTAATAAAATGGATCTTTGCATGTGCTTGTACTCATAAACATGGTTTTATTCGATTGATCTAAAAGTAGAAAAAGATAAAAAATCATCACCCTTATGTTTGCGTTATGCTTTTATTAAGTTAATTCTTATTTGCCTTTGATGCTGTTAGTTTCTTTAAAACTGTTCTTTTTGTTTCTTTGCGCTTTATTCTTTGAACAAGTCTAATAAAATAATATATTTAAATAATTTCCATTTAGTGGTCTCGAGGAGTTACGTTCTCCCTAGCCAAACTTGGGGGTTGCTCTATGAACTCATGTACTATGTTCAATCCCGATTAGGATCAATCAACGCCTTCACTCGCTTAAACAAGTTTTTATATATTATCCAATGTTTTTTTTTTAAATTAATCAATCATTTTCATTTAAAATCAATCCATTTTTCAATCAATCAATCAATCAAGCAAGCCTTTTTATTTTAATTAATCATCATTTTTAATTTAATCAATCCTTAATTTTTAATAAAATCCGTCAACTAACAATTATTTTTTAGAAGAACTACGTGTTGCACGTGGCAAGCCAAAATTGTAAATATTTTCATTTAATCCTTCATCTGTGTTGTTATTTTGCTAAAAGGGGTAAAATAAATATTTTTGAGGTTATTAATTTGCACAATTAGCTTTAGGGTAACCATTTTAGGATGGATGTTTTAGGAGTACAGTAAGATTAAGTTCCTGTCTTACGTTGTGCATAATTAAACTCTCAAACCTGATATCATTTTTCAAAAGCCAGTTTGCAATTAAAAAGGTTTTTCCAATTATTTTTTTAAAATAAAAATCGGTGGGGATTCCTAAATTTTTCTATATATTTAGTTGCATCTCGTCCCAGTGTCCTCCGGGTATGTTGTAACAGTTGGTGCTATAGGTTGGGACAATTAATCATTTTTAACTGTTGGATTCAAAGCTATTGATTGTTATATAAGTGATTGGCATTTTTTTATAATATTGGGGAATTGGGGATAATATGTTGGTCGTAAGGAGATGGTCCATGAATATTGTATGGTTATATATTTGTTTAATAGTGATATCTTTCGACTATCGGTCTATGCTCCTTCTATTGGTGAGAAATTGTAGATTGATGTTCTTCCACTTGTGTCTTTGATTGCTTTTTACTTATATTCTTTCTAATCTTCAAGGAGGAGAACTTTTGCTCTTAACAAATGAATTTGATCTCTTTCTGTTTTCAAATTTTTCTTTTTTTGTTGAATTTCCCAGCAGAAGTTTGTTTTTTTTTTTCAACTTTTGTGTTTCTATACTAGAAGCATGTAAAGGCTCTTGTATATAACAATTGGATCCATTATGTTATACTTTGATAGTTTGATTGTTGTTGAAGAGCTCAAGCTTATTCAGGTGATAAGTTTTACAAAGTAAAACTAGTTTTGGATGATGTCCTGTAAATATTTATTACTTGCATATAATCTCACTATTGCAATGTTCCAACTTCTAACCATATCTATGTTAAGTCAAAATTTGGTTGTGCTGCTGTACATACAACATCTTTCACAACTTCACAGTGATGTTCTAGTTGCTATTTGCTATATAATTTTGACATTTTTATTTTAATGCATCTGAAACCAGAAAGAGACCAATTAATGTAGTACACATGCAAGATAATAATTTTGCAATAGTGATGGCATTGGTATCTTATATATGTATCAAACCTTCCCCATTCCACTCCCTTAAAAAGAAAGAACTTATTAGTTTTTGTAAGCACTTTAATTTTTTATTCTAATCATTCTAATTTTGTTGTTGGTATAGTTTACTTGCAAGATGGGGGAGCTGGTTACTGAGAAACATGTTCAATATATATTATCAGTTGAAAAGGTGTGCTTCCCATTTATACATTCTTTCCAAAAAAAAAAAAAAAAAGAGATAATCTTGAGTGGATGGCTTGCAAACTCTTCTTTTATACTTAAAAGTTAGGTGTCTTCATTTTCTTTTTTTCATATTCCTTTCTGGGTTTCCAGAGGAAAGATGATTTTGAATCTGTGGTAATGGAGCATCTAAGAATGAGTGGGGCATACTGGGGATTGACTGCTCTGGATCTACTGGGAAAGCTTGACACTGTGGATGTTGATGAGGTTGTTTCATGGGTGATGAGTTGTCAGCATGAGTCAGGTTGTTCAATATCTTATTTGACCACTTACTTTCTTAGGTCAAAATCAGAATTTGGTTAGACATAAAGTGGCGTATATAATTTCTTATCTTGTCAGATATGTGTTGTTACGCAGGGGGATTTGGTGGTAATGTTGGACATGACCCACACGTCCTGTATACACTAAGTGCTGTGCAGGTGTTGGCTCTCTTTGACAAGCTTGATGTTATTGATGTGGATAAGGTGACAAATTGTATCCTTTGACATACATATTGGCTGACTTTGAAGTGTCCTGTGTGTATTCACAAGTGTTTTGTGGTACAAGAGATGCTTTTTTTTTTTTTTTCTTTGCTAAAAAATTTTCTAACTACTATGCTTCTGTTTGCTTTCAGGATGGGTGGCCATCGTTCTTACTTTGATGTTGTGCTTAATTGGCTTCATATGTTTTATATAAAAAATTAATAAACAAGTTTTTTTTTTTTTTGAATTGATACAGTTTGATAGATTAGTTACTAAAATTATGATAATGAAATTTAATATTAAACTATATAGTATACTGGATCTTGTGTTTCTTAATATTTATGTTAGATATTATCAGCCTGCAAAATGAAGATGGATCTTTTTCAGGGGATATGTGGGGTGAAGTTGATACACGGTATTTTGCCTAAGATCCTTTTTTGATTATTGATCATGTTTGAGCTTACTGTCTTAGTGACTAAAATCCATTGAATTATTTGTCTTAGGTTCTCATATATTGCTGTTTGTTGTCTATCAATATTACAACGTTTGGATATAATCAATGTGGAGAAGGCCGTGAAGTACATTATAAGTTGTAAAAATATGGATGGTGGTTTTGGTTGCACACCTGGTGGGGAATCTCATGCTGGACAAAGTACGTTATATATTATTATGATCTTTACTTAAATATTACTTTCTGGATATTACTCAATGTGTGTACCTTTATTCCCTCTGAATTTTGTATTGTTTATTTCTTTTCTACACGAAGGGTGTACTTCATGTGCTCAGGGTATAGTTTGACTATGTTGTTAAAAGTTATGGATATAAGAATCCATTCTCTACTGTGCAGCACATTATGATAGGGGATAAAATAATTTTTTCATTGAGAGAACTTTTCTTGTGGTTTAAAAGTCATTTTACTTTAAGTTAATCTTTTCCTGATAATAGAAAATAGATTCAATATGTGGAGGAGAGAAGGACAAACAGCCGAAGTAAAGGCAGCAGGTGATGAAGGGATGGTAAGATGGTAAAGCCCGTGAGACTCACGCCCTTCGCCAATCATCCGTCCCATATCCCGGTCCTGCACATGAACAGAATTATTAGTGAAAGTGACAGAACAATGAAGAGAGCTGGTTAATTTACTGATAGAGATAAGATTGAAAGGACAACTCGGAACATAAAGGACAGAATCAAGAGTTAGAGAGGGTAGAGGACAAATTTGACCAAGACCTTTAGCCATAGTTTTGGAACCATTGACTAAGGTAATCATAGGAAGGGAAGTTGAATGACAAAGATGAGAGAAAAGACTAATGTTACCAGATATGTGATCGGAGGCACCAGAATCCAAAATCCATGGACCAAGGGAAGAATGGGTGAGGCAAGCAACAGAATTACCAGTCTGAGAAGCGGAGGCAAAGGTCGATGACTGAGCAGCCTTATACGCTAGATAACCCTCATAGATAGCAGCTGGGATAGTGACAGTGGGCACGTCCAAAGAGAGTCAGATGCCGGAACAGAAGAGTCTGACTGAGCAATATTAGCTGTGCGAGGGGGGTTTCCCATGGAGTTTGAAGCAACGTGCACGAGTGTGGCCAAACTTGTGGCAATAATTGCACTGTGAACGTTGACCTTTGCCATGACCATGAGACCCAGAACTGGCAGCAGCAATGGTGGACATGATAGGCACAGAACTGCAAGAACCTCAGAAAAAAGAAGAACCTGAGTTGAGAGCGGAAGATCCAAAAAATTACGATAGGAGACGCAGTGCGCGGAGGTGGGGAAGCCAAACATCCGCTGGAAGATCACGAACCACGTGGAAAGGGCTGGATTTGACCGGAAAAGCCCCAGAGAAGTGGTCGGGGGAAACAACGGCTGGAAAGAGGGCAAAACGCGCTCTCACGCGCGCTGAAACACCTGCTGGACGGATTCCGGTGACCGGCGCGTGGCGGCGCGTCGGAGCTTCGATGACGGCGCGACTCCGGGGATCGGACGGGTTCGGGGAGACACACGTCGTGGGTGTGTCGTTTGCCGGAAAAACACACCTCAGATGCGTAGATCTGAGATGGAAACCGCAGGAGGAGAGAGAAAAAAAACCGCCGGAGGAGAGAGAAAAATAACGGCGAGAGCAAAACCACTTCGGCTGGAAGAGGGGCTGTGATATGTGGTAGGCCGCAGCTAGAGCAGAACCACCGTGGTTGAAGCAGAACCACCGCGGCTTGAGCAGAACCACCACGCGTGACTGGAGCAGAATGTTGCTGACGGCAGGGAAGCGAAAAAAAAATCGGGTTTCTATCCCTAGGCTCTAGATACCATGTTGAAAGAAAGAAGGATCATAGAAACCTTTAGTTTGTGAAAATGAGTCAGTGAAAATACACTGCCCTCTGTATCAGATTTTATAATACTTGTATACAATAAAAAAGGAAATAATGTAATGATCCTATTACATAATCTACGTGATTCTAACATGATCCTAATTGATTCTAACAGATTCTTTACATATTCTGATAATCCTAATTGATTCTAACATCGTGCATTATCACTATGCAAAAATGAAGATAGCTATAACAAATTGAGTATGTATTTCAGTACAAAATTTGTTAGAACAATAACATCAAAAACCAAGCCTTATCGCCCTAGGTGGGGACAAAATAGGCTAAAAAGGTTAAATAGTTCACAACAATGTTTCATTAAAAATAACCAGGTGCAATGAGAGTAATCATCAATAGAAGTTACAAAGTAATGAAAACCCAAAGTGGAAGAAACACAACTAGAGTCCTAGATATCATTATGAACCAAATGAAAGGGGTACTCAGTCTTATTATTGGTACACTTACAAAACAAGGCATAAGCCTATTTGCCAAGTTGAAAAGACTTACTTTCAAAGATGATACATTGGAAAGACTTGGATCTGTTTTTGGAGTTTGGATTGACTAGGATGGCCCAACTGGCTATGGGGAAGACCAGATGGCTGTGCAGAAGGACATGCCACTGAAGGGGTGGACAAACAGATGATAAAGTCCTTGCAACTCGACCCTGCTCCCATCGTCTATTTGTATCCTGGTCCTAGAAAAAAAAAAGTTGTCAGCAAAAGTAATGGAACATTTAGGAGCACTAGTTATTTAGCTGACAGATATGAGGTTAAGGGGACAACTAGGTACATACGAAACATATTGTAAAGGTAAAGAAGAAACGGATTGTGCTTGGCCAATTCCCCTAGTAACAATTTTGGAACCAGTGGCTATAGTAATAGTAGGAAGTGATGCAGAAGTAGTGGTGTGAAAGAAGTAGGTGATTTAGAGGATCCAAAATCAAGAACCTAGGGCCAAGAGAAGAAGATTGAGATAGATAGACAACAGAATACCAGTTTGGGCATCTGAAGCAATGGCAGATGATGACTTTTTGGCAACTTGATACTATATGAATGACTTGTAATCAGCAATGGATAATGAAATTGTAGGCTAGATCTCAAATGTCTCATGGTGAGGTGACAAAGTCTGAGATAGACAGACAACAGCAATACCAGTTTGGGCAGCTGAAGCAATGTAGATGATGACATTGCAGTGGCCTGATACCATACTTACTAAATGGGAATACAAAAATGTATTGGGCTTACATAGTTACTGTATTTATAATAACTGTACAAGTCTGTTTGCAAAGCGTACAGCTACTTACAACTACAGTACAACTGATAGTATAGATATGTAGAACTGTTATCAAAGATGTACTTTCCTTTTAATTTTTTTGTGGTCATCTATTTTTCATCAGGCTTATCTTGAACTGGTTAACCATATTATGGTTGCCAAATCTGAAGTATTGATCTTTGATACATTGTATTTTATTCACTTAAGGCAAGCATCTAATTTTTTTTTAATCAGTGAATAATTGGCTTAATAAGTTTGCTTTGATTTGTCTATATTCTGAATTTCAAATGATATTGAATGAAATGAGTCGTAGACTGGAAGCCCACTAGTAAGATATTGCTTTGCCTATTGTCAGTTTTCTGTTGTGTGGGAGCCCTTGCCATACTGGGGTCGCTAGATCTTGTTGACAAGGACTTACTCGGTTGGTGGTTATGCGAGCGACAAGTTAAATCTGGAGGTCTGAATGGGCGTCCTGAGAAACTCCCTGATGTGGGTAAAGCTTTTCAAATTTATATTTATTTCTTTAAATGCTGCTGTTGTCTTTCTCAATTTCTCTTACTAGCGTTTAGATCATCCCAGGTCTGCTACTCATGGTGGGTTCTTTCTAGCCTTATCATGATTGATAGGGTTCATTGGATCAGTAAGGAGAAGCTTATAAAGTTTATCTTAGACTGCCAGGTTAGTTTAGCCAAATGGCTTTTCCATGTTTATAAATCAGCATATTCCTGTTTCTTGTTTTGGAGTATTAACTGTTGTGAAGTTAGTCTTTCTGAGATATTTTGTGTTAAAACCTTAAGGACACCAAAAATGGGGGAATTTCAGACAGGCCAGATGATGCTGTGGATGTCTTTCATACATACTTTGGGGTGGCAGGTACCTCCACCTTTTTGCCCTTCTTTTTTAGTTCTATAGGGCTGGCAATTGGATCCATTAATTCATGGTCCATCCAATCCATCCATATTTAAATTCAATTCAATCTATCCAATTATAATAATAGATTTAATAGATTGGATAGATTAGATTAATTTTTGTTAATGGATGGTTTGTAGACCAACTAAAATATTTATTAGATATTCAATGAATATCCATATGGTTTGAAGAATAAAATGTATTTGGATATAGGAGGAGTCTAAATGCATATAGTTGATGATGGATGATTGGATATCCATCTAATAAATGGATTAATGGATAGATTGGATATCATCTATTAAAATAGGTCATGGATGGATTGGATGGTTTTAAAAAAATTTTGATGGATCCTAAATGAATTATTGGTTTATTTTTCATCCATCCATTAATGATCCAATCTAAAATCCATCCAATTTATTCATTTACCACCCGTAGTTCCATATGTTCTTGATCTAATATTTATCAGTTTGTGCTAATAATAGTTATTGTGCTAAAAATAAAATCTTGTCATCTGGGGTTTCCTTGGCTGGTATGCGAACCTCCCCACCTCTGCCTCTCGTGCATCGAGATTCCCCTAATGTAGCAATGGTAGTGACTACTGACTTTATCCACTCAGCCTGTTTCAAAAGAGAAGAAAACTCATTCTTCTTTATGAATGCTAGTGAACTTTCATGGGTTACTTCATGTTCAGATAAGATTAGTGACATTACATCTACATGCTTCTGATGACACATAAGAATTGGATTCTCTATCAGATGTTATTCTATTTTTATTTTTAATTGTTTGGAAGGTTTAAAGTGAGAATAGATGTGAATGATAAGGACTTACTATTGTTCTACATGATTATATATCTTCCCTGCCTATCCCCCTTTGCATTCTGTCTCTCCCACTTTCGTCCCCTTCATAGTGCAGGTCGCATAATTTATATCAGGTTCTAAATTCAATATAACCTAGAATGGCATGCAACTTAGGGAGGCATCCTATGATTCCTGTCTATCCTTTCCTGACTGTGCAGTTTCTTTTATTAATGTATTTCATTTTACTTTTATAAAATAAGCTCAGGATGCTAAAGTTGTTTTCTTTGTTCTTGCAGGACTCTCGCTTCTTGAATATCCAGGATTGAAACCAATAGATCCAGCTTATGCCTTGCCTGTTGATGTTGTAAATCGGATTTTCTTTAATAAATAAGGACTTGAAGTTCAATGACTGTTGTCCACTCCAGTAATGACAAAGTCGTAAGTTTAGAGTTTACACTCACTCGGGAGTTGGATCTAGTTTATTTATTTATTTTTTTCTAGTTTAGTAAATCCTAAGATTTGTAATTCTCATTTATATTTATTTTTCTGTGAATAACATCAGCATTTTGAGCATATCTAAGTAGAATTACAGTGATACGACACCTAAAGTTTGATCATGATTATGTATTACAATCACGGCTCAATAGTGCCAGTAATTGACTGTTGGGGATTGAATGCTGCAAACATTTATGTCATCTTTGTAGAAACTGGGGACACTGATTACGAGGAAATGATTTCTGGAACTCACAAGACCATAATCATGAAGGGAGTGGTGTCTTTAGGGTTCAGAAAAGGTACTTAGAGGTCCAGGAAGCTACCATTGAGATGATATTGTCCCGAATGAGTTGTCTTGTCACATACATTAGTGAAACAAAAGATGGCAAGATTGCTAACGCTTGAAGCACCTCTCTAGATCTGGGGAAATGTGGGGTGATAAGACTCCTAGGTGCAGCTTCTTTATTTTTGGTTTGAAAAACAATACATTTACCTTTTCAGATTACAAAATTGGAAAATGGATGTAATTATTAAGCATAGAAAGTGGCCAAAATATACCTAGATTGTGGCTTCCTTTGTTACAAAATGCTTTTGGTGTTGGAACTTAAATAGAAGTTGGGTCTAGTTTCTCTTGAACTCAGAAGTACAGGTACAGCCGGTGAGTAATTATGAAACCTTAAGGTTTAGAATAAAGTTGCAGTGATGAGATAAACTCTGATGGACGTGATAGGCACATGCCCATTTTAGAGGGAGGAAGGAGAAATAAGGAAAGAAAATTTTTTTTATGAAGGTTGGCTGATAATATGGATTTAATAGGGCTATGAAATAGCTTGAATGTATTGGGTTGACTCTTTTAACTGAATAAATTATGTGGTTTAGGCTTTTATTTTATTGGTAAAAGTATATTGTTTTCCTTAACTTTATTTTAGATTTTATGTTCGTCTCCTAATTAAGTTTTATTTCATTTTTGTTTTAAATATTTCTAAAAGCAGTCAAATTTATTCTAACTATTAACACCATTAAAAATTTAACAAAATTTGATGATATGACATCCTATGTGAACATAACTGCATAATTGGCGTGTTTAGTTGTGATTTTTTTTTTGAATATGATGGATTAATTTTGATTTATTGTTAATGTAAAATTTTTTTACACTATCATTCAATCATATATTACTTAGTTTTTGACTTTTTAAATAGTTGTTATCTTAATTAAATTTTTTAAAATAATTTATCTATCATTAATTGAATGATACTGTAAAATTTTTTATAGTGATAATAGATCAAAATTAAACTTAGATTTGATTTGATAATAATACTTCTTATATTTTAATAAAAAGAAATGAAGTCTTAGTTAAATTGATTTATGAAAACATTTTTGTAATTTAATATGATTTTTAGTAATGAATTTATATAAAAAATAAAATTTCATTTAATACAAAAATATAGAAGTTAAGAAATAAAATAATGCATATATTATATGAAAATTATATTTTTTGTCCTTTAACTTTATTTTATGTTTCATTTTGTTTTAATTTTTTTTAAAATTTATTAAATTTGTCTCAATCACTAATTTAAAAAAAATAGAAAATCCTAGTTGAATGTGCTCTATTTGTGTCCATATAAGATGTCTTGTCAGCAAATTTTATTAAATTTCTAATAGCGTTAGTGTCTAAGATGAATTTGGTGGCTTTTAAAAAGATTCAGAATGAAAATGAAAGATAATATAATTGTGGGATGAAAATAAAATTCAGAGTAAAGTTAAAGGATAAAAAGTATAATTTTGCCTATTTTATTAACTCATTTGAAAGCTTAATTTTGACTTGACCTATTTAAGTTGCGGGTTAAATGAGCTAAATTTGTTATTTGTGGGTTGGTTCATTGGTACGCATAATCTTTTTTTAAAAAATTACCAATATGTAATTTTTTATTAAGAATCATCTAATTTTTATAGTTAAATTTGGATAATTAAATTTTGTATATAATATAATGATTGGTTTAATTTAATTTTTGAATTTATTAAAAAATTCAATTTTAAATTTTTAAATTTTTTTTAAATGGATAGTTAATTTTGTTTCAACCCATCCCTTGGTAAGTTAGGTTTAAACGAGTCAGGATAGCATGTTTGATAACCTTAATTTTTTTTTTGTCCTTATTGGGTATCTTCACATCCTTTAGGTATGACTAACCACTCCCAGCGGTTTGAACCCTAATATTATGGAGATTCCCTTAACTGCTTAACTTTGAATTTACTTATCACTTAAACCGTTGGTTGATGTTAAAATAGTTTGACACTCTTCTTAAATTTTTTTTATATAGATTCTGTTTATATAAATTATTTAAATTAAGTTAATAAACATTTAGCATATTATTATTTTATATTAAATAATTATATAAATTTTTGGGTCAAACAATTACTTTATATTAAAAATAATCACGTGTGTATTTATTAACTTGATTTACATAATTTATGTAAATTTACACAAAATATTTTTTCTTTTTCATATTATTAAGAGCTTCTACGAAGTTGTCAAAATTGGATCACTTATCTCATTGCTAGTATGGTGGTTTGAGATCAGACTCTCATATTTTAATCTTTTCTGTGAGTCTCAAATATTCGTTTTTGAAACATAAGTTCTTTTTCTATTCAAGTCTTATTATATGTTGGTCTTTTAATTCGTGTTCATAAGTCATTCTCCATTGATTATTTGCATTACATCATCTCTCAATTCACAATCTTTTAATTACAAACAGGTATTATTATAATATCTTAAATTTTTTATAAAATATAAATTTTTTTAATGAATTGTTAAATATTTATTAATTATTAATTATATAATAAATATTTAAAAATTTTAAAAATATAACAACAACTAATAAATACTTAACATCTAATGGAGTACCAATACTCTAAAAACAAAAAATTAAGATTGTAGTAGTCTCTGTTAAAAATTCATTTATGAAGTTTAGAACTGCACCATTTCTTTTTCACTTTTATCACTCCACTACTTTTTATGGCATCTCTTTTCTTGCACTACACAACTAGACATTGTTCTATATCTTTTTCACTCTCTCAAATGACAAACCTTAGCCGTTGGCTGGAAATCACGTTAGCCCTTGGTAGTGGTGGGGCATCAAATCTGCCATCTCGCTAATCCACCATTTCAAGCTACGAAAAGTCACTTTTTTTTATCTGGGTTTTGTTAACATGTGTCCTAAGGACACAAGTTAAAGATTGAAAAATATCATTTATTGTCATATATTAAATTATTCTAATTATTTAAGAAAGAAAATATTAAAGGTGTTTTAAATTTTTACCCATTAAATACTTTTATTTTCCATTTAATTATTTCTATTTTTGATTCCTTAAGAACACATGTCAACAAAACTTTTTTTAATTTTCTTCCTTTACTTTACCGAGTTTTCTCTCAAAGTTAGCGGTCTTTTGTTCTCAAAGTTTGGAACTGCACTTGGTTTGTTGTGCTCTTGCGTCGAAAAACCACAAGATTCGCAAACACCCTAATGAAGAATTTAGAAACTGCACAATGAGACTCAAAGCTATTCAAGGTTTTCTTACTTTCAAAAAACATGACAGTGTGGAAGTTTGAGCGGAAACTAGCTCCTTTTTTTAGTTTAATTGAATTTTAACTGGTTCTTTGAGAAAATCCTCTACACCTCTAACTCGACCAGCTAAGTGATTGGTTTTCTCTAGCTTCAAAATATCAGTTCAAGCTATTCAAGCTGAACTATATTAGTTAGCATTTTTCCCTAACAAAATATTGTTAGAATTTTTTCAGAAGTTGAGCTTTCATTGATTGATTATTTTATTTGTCAAAACTCGTTGAATGGTAGCCTTACATTTTTTTTTGCCCATATTATAATATTGTGATTGAATGGATTGGAAAGAATAATTCTATATCCTTCTAATCCATCATCCTAATAATCCTTCTAATTAATAAATTAAATAAGTTTTGAAAGCTTTTTATGTTTCTAAGACATTAAATGCTTTATTTTTTTCGAATACTTACTTAATTAAGTAGTAGGAGTATTATTGGGAGAAAATTTTATAAAGATATTAAAAAACTCGGTTGGAAATCACTTGCCTATTAGGTTTTAGGCTCAACATGTTATTGTGTTGGATCATGTATAGGAGCCGATATCTAGAGTCCATGAGGGTGGACGAAGGACAATCGTTTAAGAAGGGTCATGTTTCATCTTCTCTCGTATATGCATGTGTGTGTATGTGTGTTAATTTAAGATATATGACTATTGGTTGACTGCCCATCAAGTAACATAGTCATAGAAGAGGGAGCAAAGAGATAAAGATCCCATTCCTGCATCTTCTCAAGGATTTTTGGAGTAGATTCATCACAAAATCAAAATGTCTTCAAGAGGTACGCAATTGTTTTTTTTTATGGATTGGTGTTCTAATATCATGTATTCATGATTTAGGGCATACTGGTATATGTGTTTTATCCTATAAATAAATATAAGTGGTTGACTTTGGTAACTTGAAGCTGAATTAATGAAATCCATCATGCTTGTTGTAATACCAACACACATGTAAGATAAGAGTGAGATTATTCTTTATGAATGGCTTTTACTTGTAATGAGTAGAAATATTAAATTTAAGCATTAGATAAATTTGTGAAAGCTTTAAAATGAACCTATTATTAGAGATATAAAATCATTTGTATCTTTATTTAATAGTATAAACTTTTGAAATATCAGTGGGTGCTTTAAAATGAACATGTTACCTTTTTAGTGCTGTTTTTGAGAAGCATACCAGTGGATGTCTGTGGGTGCTTTTAGAAACTACAGGTGCTACGGAAAAAATATAATTGTTGCAATTTAAACCATTTACAGATTTAGCATTCATGTAGTGGAACTAAGAAGTTGATAGTTCTATGTTTCGAAGCCAATAGGATTGCTTAGGATTCATGATTATTTTATAATAGTGCTCCTATTCAATATGGGAAAAACATTAAGAGATTACCTGAATATTTATCATATATAAAACGGGGAAATAATGGTCACATTTACAAATGAACTTCTTTTATGTCTTTAAAATTTGAGCTACCGAATATATTTTGTATAAAAAAATTAAGTAACTTTGAGGTAAAATTTATCATGAAGTTATCCTTAGACAACAAAATAGACTAGACAATTTAAAACTCATTAAATTGTTGGTAAGGTGAAGTGATTCTTATTCCACATGCATGATTGGGAGTGAGTAAGTAAAATGCATAAAAAAAAAAACCGTGAAAATAAATGTGCAACATGCCTAACACTAAGAAAATGGGTCATAAATACTTATAATATTTGGCCTTATCTGGGTATCTCCACATTCGTTTTGGATAGGTTTTGAACAAACTTATAAAGGGTAATTGTCTAAATGGCAATTGTGAATGAAGGGCAATTGTGTAATTGGCATTAGACGTCAGTTAGAGCATTAATAGTCAATTAACAGATTGGGGCTGCAAATAGATAGTCAACGAATGGAAAAGGAAGTAAGAATTTGGATGAGTTTGTTAAGGAAGTAAATTTGCTCTTCTCTAATGTGAGCTTTCTCTTTTCCTAAAATAATTCAATTCCAGTTTTTCAATTTTCCATAATTTTCCCAATTCTCTCTCTCTCTCTCTCTCTCTCTCTCTCTCTCTCTCTCTCTCTCTCTCATTTTTCTGGTTCTATTTAGGAAGCGTTACTAAAGTAAGAGAAATGGAAGATAAACACATTTAAATTCGGACTGACTCAACATTCTGTCTAACACTAATTCTGATTGGCTAATTAGTCCGAATTTTAACTTAAATGTTATTTAGCTTAGTCAAGTTAACATATATCCATTCATATAATTTTCCCAATTCTCTCTCTCTCTCATTTTTCTTGTTCTGTTTAGCAAGCATTACTAAAATAAGAGAAATGGAAGATAAGCACATATTTAAATTTGGACTGGCTCGACAATCTGGCCAACACTAATTCTGATTGACTAATTAGTCTAAATTTTAACTAATTTAGATATTATTTAGCTTAGTCAAGTTAACATATGTTGATTCATATTTTCTTATTTTAAAACAACAATTATTTATTGAGGCGGATAGGTTAGTTTGTACTTGGACAACTAATCAATGCTGTCTGAACTCGTTAACTGCCGAAAGCAATGTTAACTTGAATCGATTATAGATTTCAACTAATAAATCACTAATTGAATCGCATAAATTAATTAAATAAATAAATATATATATATAATAAAAATAAAAACCACATAAAAATTAGTATAAATCACAATAACAGGTTCTTAACACAAGTAAACAAGCACTTGATTAAATCTAGATCAAATAAACTTTGAAATAATAACTAATTCATTAAGAAACTTTCATCTCCCACTGCACATATAAAACAATGCTATCAATTTTATCATATAAAACAAATACAATTGCATTGACCAATAATTATACGTGCCTAGTTGAAATAGGGGTATGTATGCATTTGCGAGAGAATATTTACTTGAGTAGAATGGAGAATCTGTGGATAGAAACTGGCCAGAATGGGGATGAAGGGACTGTTCGAAACGGGGATAGAAGAAGCTGACTGGAATAGCGACGAAAGCTGGAGCTTGGCAGACATTTGCCCCTTAAATGACTGTCTAAGCCTCCGTAGACGAAAGAATTGGCCCAAACTTTCACGTCTGCACCTCTGGTCTACCCAAAATTTGCCTGGATGTTAGACGAAGCTTGTGCTGCTAGAGTGCTGGCTGAACATGCTCGAGGCTCGAGAGTTTCAAATGAAATAAAAAATGTTATTGTTACACCTCAATCTTACACTTCCTACTTACACCTACCTTGAATGGTAATAAAAAATGATAGAAACTCTTCTTCTTTTTACCTTTTCTTTTTCTCTCTCTTCCTTTTTACCATAAAAGATAGGTGTATAAGAAAATGTGTAGAATTAAGGTATAGAAATAATATAGTTAAAATGGAATTCTCATTCAAGAGTTTGAAATTTCAAACTTAATTGTCATTGGTTTGTGGTGAAACAAGCAAACTCAGGCTTTTTTTTTTTATTAAATAAAGACTGAACTCTTAATTTAGTTTTTTAAAGATTGTGTCGATATTATTTTAGTCTTTCAGAAAAATGTTGATAATAATTTAGTCATTAAATTATAGAAGATGACATCATTTTGGTCCTTCAAAAAAATTAACATCAATTTAGTCCCGTAATCATCAAAAAATATTATCTATTTAGTTTCTCAATTATATAAAATTAACATTAATTTAATCCATTGATCATAGAAATTATATCAATTTAGTCCTTATCTGTACATAGGAGAATGATTTTAATGTCACCTTCTATGATTTAAGAACTAAATTAATGTCGACATTCTTTGGAAGATCAAAGTGATATTGACACAATCTTTGGAAGAATAAATTAAGGGTTTACTCTTAAATAAAACATTAAACCGGCTAGGTTGGTTCATATCAAACTCGGCTAGGTCAACAAGTTTACATCGGATCACTTGCATAACCGATTGAACGAATGTCTTGAACTGGTAAGGTTCAATGGTCTGGTTGGTCCGATCCAAGTTTTATAATACTGGTTGGTAGTCTTATCCATAAAGGTTAAAATATCTGAAGTTCAATTTTTTTTTAAAGACTTCCTTATACCCTATTTGGGTCAAAACCCAAACTTGTCCCTAGTCCATTTGAGATGAGCTAAATTGGCCTGGATAGTCATTTTAATCGTTTTATCAATATATTGTAGAGTTTAATTTTAGTTGGTGTAAACTTTTTTATACTATAATCTAATCTTGTGTTAACACATTATTTAAAAGGTTAAATTTTTAAATAATTATTTTTATAAATAAACTCTTTCATTTAATGATGTGTTAACACATAATTAAATGATAAAGTAACAAACTTTTGCAGTGATGATAGATCAAGACTAAAACTTATATTTTATTAGGTTATCTCTGGTCAACCTATTTTCTCAACACTAGAGATGAGAGTAAAAATGTGTAGCTAACAAATATAATTAACAATGAAAACATATTATCTAAGTTGTTTCGGCAACTACAATATCCACCCATTATGAGCCTTGGACTTGTTGCTGCACCACCAAAACCGATGCTCGGCTCTCAAAATCATGTGAAGCAAGCAAATCACCAATGGGACCTAACTCCGAAAACTCACTCCAATGTGTAAGCCCTTCTGTTTGAGGTGACTCGACCCCATGTCGTCTCCCAACTATAAAAAAGTCATGCTCATTCACTATGTCACGAAGAAAAGCACTTGTCTCTGTTCCATCCTTTGATGTGATCTCTTGGTAACTCACTCTACCCAAGCTAGAGTGTCCATGCTTAACATCTTCTAGCACCTCATTGTCCACTAGATCCTCCAAGTCTTGTATGCAATCATTATGAACAAGGTGGTACACGACCAGCTTGATCCTGGGGTCCCTAATTGCTCGTTTTGCCAAGCACAAGGCCTCTCGGTCATCTTTTCCACCCAAAAAAACCATGGCCAACCGAATGGACGAGTTGTTTTGCAAGGAAGAACGGCTCACAAAGATTCCAACTGAGCATGGAGCTCTTTCCAGGACCCTCCAATTCAAAGACCTTATGTTCTTGTCATCAGACTCAATTCCGCCATCAATGGACCATCTCTGGTGGAAGGGAAGGATTATGATGGATGCGACTTTGTCCAAGGCGAGTTGACAAACGTCTTCGTGCATGAAGCTTGGGGGAGATATGGCCGTGTAAGTGTATGCAGATGCAGCACCAGGGTTGTCATGCTCATAGAGGTGAAAGGCGAGGATGACATCGTCTGAGTAAGACTTTTGGGAGCCCATGTTGAGCTTCTGATGGCGATGGTTGATGAAAATGGGGGAGGACCTGCCAACGAGCTCAATCAGATGCAGCGCATCCACAATGATGTGATGCTCTGGTGTTGGACAACAGAGGTCGAGGACATCAGTTATGGCGGATATGTGGTATTGTTTGTGGATGCATGCAAGTATACGCAGCCCCGAGTCTGCTTTTAAGCTCATGAGGTTCCTTCTCTGGTAGCCAGCGTATTTTCTTGAAGGGTCGTATAGCAGTTGCACAGTCCATTTCACTATGCATGCTATGATCATTACACTGATGATCAGCATTCCATAAGTTTGACCTCCAATAACCTGCATGCATGCATATATATAATAAAATGAGAATTTAATATATGACTTGTTCAAAGAGCAATGCTATTCCCACACCATTTTTTCACCTCTTTTATACACTTCCTTTTAATGAAAAAAAGAAAGAGAGAGAAAAGAGAAAAGTAAATTTCTCTTTCTTTCTTTTTCCCATAAAAAGGAAATGTACGAGGGAGGTATAGAAAAAATAGTATAAGAGTAACATTTTCGTTGTTCAAAACACCTAAAAAGATTTTAGTTTAATTTATAATTTATTCGAAAGGCTAATTGAGTAACAAAAATATTATAATTATGTTATTTCTACGACTACTTACACCTTTTCATATATTTATAGTAAAAAGGAAAGGAGTGAAAAAGAAAAAGTGAAAAAAAAGTAACTTTTTTTTAATTCTTTATTACTATTTAAAATAGGTGAACGGAGAAGTATAGAATTGAAGTGTAACAATATTTTTTATTCTTATACTTTGTTTCTACACCTTTTCTTTACACCTATCTTTTACGGTAAAAAGGACAAGAAAGAAACTCACGTTTCCTTTACCATCCCCTTTTCTCTTTCTTTTTTTTCATAAAAATAGGTTAAAGGAAAAGTACATGAAAAAAAGTACATGAATAACAGTAATTAAAGAGGAACTAATAACATATAAATATGGTACCTTTTGATCATATAAGCCATTGTACATGCCGACTTCTACTATGCCTTTGGTATTCAAAATGAGGGCAAGAGTCAAAGCATCTTTAATGGGAATGTTGCAAAAGAGTGCAGGCACTGTGCATGCTATTATTTTGACAAGGTGGGTGAAAATAACGAAGAAACCAATAACCACAATTGATTTTGATGTATACTCAAGGGAAAGATCTGCCTTCATCGCACTGCTAGTCACAAATATTGGCAAAAAGAAGCATATGCTAAAGAAGTGAAGCTTCTTGACCAATGCAGATCCTAATGGAGGTCCTTCTGGGACAGCCAATCCCAGAATGAAAGGTCCTAGGATGAATTCTTGATTTATCTGAACTGAAAGCCAACCAAAACCTAGGACCATTCCGATGATAATGTAGATGTAACCATCCTTCACAGGTCTGCCTTCTGGGGTATGTTCGATGACCCAAAACATTGCTGGCCTGCAGACTAATGGAATGAGGGTAACCATGGCAATCAATGAAAACGTGTTCACAAGGGTCTCTTCTGGGTGACCAGGAGAATGCATCATCAGGGCAGTGCTGAGACTTGCAACACTTGTGCTAATCACGTCACTCACTAACACCGAGGACAGTGCCAACCTTCCAAGCTCGGAGTTTAGGATTTTGAGTTCGTTGAGGAGGGAAACAATGACTGCAAATGAAAGTATAGTGTGTGACAGCACCACCGCAGGAACATCTACTACTTGAGATCCAATGGCGTCGCTTATGTATGGAACGAAGTAGAATGCTGATGTGAGACAAATGCATAACGGTGTTATCAATCCAATTATGGCAATGGCCCACGCTTTGTGTCCCGTCCTGGTTATCATGCTCAAATCCATTTGTACAGCAGTTGTGAAGAGGAAAAATGCATAACCAATTGATGATATTGATGCAAGTGTGTCTTGACTCCCATAGGGAAACAGCATCTTCTTGTATTTGTCCAATGACTCTAGCTTAAGTGAAGGGCCAAGAATTAGGCCAGCCTGCAAATGGGTACGATTAAATATTTCTCATTCATATTGCAATTATGAATCGATTTATAATGAGCTTCCTGTGATCTAATTGTATGGTTTTCAAATTCAAAGCAAGGTAGGATTATATTTGACTTTAAGAGGGCATGGAATTAGTGTATTCTAGCACAGATTCAAAATTAACAAGAGAAACAGCACTAAATTAACTTGTATGTGTATCTATGAATCAACAATTACAAAAACCATTGTATTATTCTTATTTACTCTATATTAATGTTCTATTCATTATGATCTATCAGGTTACTTATGTCATATATCTTGGGTTGGTTTTAGGCCACAATGGGTAGAAAATAAGGATTAAACCCTCAGAAGTTTTTTTTCCATTCTGTTAAATTAATTTGAGTTTTAGTACCTGTCCTCTACTTTCATGGAAAACATCAATATAATAATGTAAACAAGGAAATCTGTAATTTCTTTAGGCTTTGGCTCAAACATAAAATCATATACAAGGAGAGCACTTACCATCATTTGTGGAAAAAACCGAGGGACTTTCAGGCCCTTGAGGAGGAAATGGCAAACTTGGGTCACGGCAAAAATTACAAGCACCTGCAACTCAAACACCGGGAGTGAAGACTTCATTGGACTCCTGCCATTGATTTTGTTGCCCCTCCACAAGCCATCTGAAACAATATGGGGTGGAGCAGCAAAGCAAACTCTGTAGGTTTCTTGACCGATTTGTTCAACTGTCTGGAACAAACTCTCGTTTGCACTGATATTCATTTTGGCAGCACAATGTCAAGTTCCCTCAGAGAGAGACAGATATGAGAATGAACATTAAATGGGGAGAAAGACTTAGGAAGGAAGATGACTCAATAGCTATATAAGTGTCATAAACTTTGTGCTTTAATTTTCTTTTGAGGTCGCAAGGTTTTGGTTCGATGTGGCCATGATGGGGTTTTTGTGGTCACAATGTGTTGCTTTGATGTAACAGACAAGGTAACAACTAATCGACTTGATTTTAAGTTCTATTATTTAGGAAACAAAACAGCATCCAATCCCATAAATAATTTTGAAAAGGTTGTAGCTTATTTTTAATGTATCTGCTTGAGACAGAGTTGAGACCATAAAATTATATATATTTTTACAGACACAGAGTTGAAGTCTCTTTTTAACCGTGCACTATAATTAGACATCTTATAGTTTTTAATACCTTTTGACAGAGAAAGCAAGAGAGATGAAGTCACCGTTGGACTGTATACTAAAATTAGAGATCTTATAACTAAAGATAATTTTTTTTAAATGTCTCATTCCATCACTGTACTTGTACGAACTATTTTCAATAAAAAATAAAAAATTAAAAATGTTTATTCGATTTATTTATTTTAAATAAATTCCTTATTTGGTTAATTTCTGCTACTAAAAAAAGAGAAGAAACGAAAAAAAAAAAAAAGATCCGCCCAAAATTGTTTTCTCTCAAAAATGCAAGAAGCTCAATTTTTGTTGTCCCCCACTGCATCATCATTTCCTCTCACAGGATCCAGTTCTTTTTGCAATACTACATGAGCTAACTGCAATAAGAGAAAAGAAAAAATCAAAAACAAAAAATGGGTTTTACAACTTTTAAATTTGTGAGACTCTCTTCTATATGTGTGTGTGTGTGTGTGTGTGTATATCTTGTTCTGCACTTCATGCAGAACTGCAGAAGAGAGGGATCTGCTCACCCTGGCCTTACCTTTTTGTTTCTCTCCTTTTCACACTCAGCATTCACTGAATTGCCTCTCACAACGGTCACAACACCATACCCATTGCCACAATTCCTGGGGGAGAAGAACGAGAGTTCTAACGAGAAATCCTGAAGAAAACTGACAAAGAAAACCAAGAGGGGGTGAGCAGAGAGAATTACTCAAGTGAAAATCAGAAAGCAAGAGAGAGATAGAAAAAGGATCAGCATTTTCTCCGGCCACCCTAACCTTAAAACTATAGCACCATTCTTGCACCGAAATTCTCCTCTCACCTCCATTTCCGTATATATCGCATCTTTTCTTTCCCCAATGAAGTCTTGTGACACCACCATGCATGCATGCATGCATGCTTCACGTACCCATCACCATTTTCTTTCCACAAGCCATCGCAGATCAGCAACGTTTGGAAATTGGAATTTATCAGCCATGCACCATGCTGCAATTCATTCGTCCCTGTTATTCCTTTGGTGATGGTTTTTCATCCTTAGTTTCCTTCCCACTAATTTGTTGGATTTAGATCATTTCAATATCTTTGCATGTCCTAACCGAGTGTTTTTTTTCCTTCTTTTCTTGTTGTGGTGAATAATGTTGTGTGGCTGTGAATGGACTTGGTTTATAGGGACATGCAACTGTGAATCACGCCAAATTCCTGGCCATTCAAGTTCTTTCTTTCTTTGTTATTGTGCTGACTGTATTTGTCTTGGTTCGTCCTTTAAGATTGAATTTCAATTTCAGTTGACCCGAAACCTAACTTAAAAATATTCTTATTATACAATAAAAAAAAAAATCCTATATGATCCAAAGTTATTAAAACCAGACTGAACAGTGAATTGACAAGGCTTTTAATTCAGATTTAATCAGTTTAATTGTTTAAATCGATTAGTCAAATTGAATAACGTAATAATATAAAATTTATGAAAATATTAAAAAAATATTAAATTTTTTAAAAGAAAATTAATAATTGGCTAATTGAACCAATTAAATTGGCCAGTTCAATCAATTTTAATAAATTTAGTTCGATTTTGACTGCTTCAAAGTGATATGACCTTAAATTTAATTATAAGAATAAAATATAACTGATTAAGTATTTAATTAATAGTTGAACTGATTGGACCATCCGGTCTGATCCAGTTCTGACAACAATGATATGCCCATTAAAGTGTCCTTTTATTTAGTGATTTTATGTTTGTACGAACACAAATGAAATTTGTGCCATTTTTTATTATTATTAGTATTATCTTGATAGGAATTGTCAATGTTCTTTTAGTACACATTTATGTGGGTGTTTTGCAGGCTTTTTTTTTTTATATAAAATTTAATTTTAATTTATTGTCAATGTAAATAAAAAATATTTATACTATTATCAAATAACATGAAACTATATCATTAAAAGTATTTGACTTTTAAGTAACTATTATTATAGTTAAACTTATTTAATAATTTGGTAACATATGATTAATTGATAGCGTAAAATTTTTTATACTAATAATAGATCAAAATCAAACTCTTTTATATGAATACTGTTTTTTTGCTTAAATTTTCAATTTACCCATCTTTCGACTTTATTTAACAAAATACTTTTCTTTTGACTAAGGATGAAAAGTCGTATTAAGGCAACTTCCCATAGTCTTTTTTAAAAACATTTATTAACATATTGTTGGGAAGTCATCACTCACAATAGTATTTTCAAAAAAAAAAACTGAAATAATGTTCAGAAGTCACGACCAAAGTGAAAACTTTCTAACAAAATCTCTGGTGGCGACTTCTTAACAATTTATTTAAAAAAATTTTAAAAAATTCAAGTGGCGACTTTCCATCAATATATTTGAAAAAGAATGATGTAAAGTCACCATCACCCAAGCGAATTTCCAACAGTATGTTAAAAGATTTTGAAAACAGACAATATTGTGAAATCAAAACATCGCATTTTGATAAATATATTTAAAATGTGGGAAAATTGAAAATTAGAAAAAACAAACCATAGAAACTCATTTTTCTTCACTTTTTTTTTCTCTCTCCTCTTTTTTTCGTATGTAAAAGGTAAATATAAAAATGAATTGTGTGTACTTATAATCAAGTGATAGTCAGCTCAAAAGTAGTCATTTCAGACAATGAGGTTTTGGGTCGGTTGAATGAGCTATTAAAATAAATAAATGGGTCGAAACTTTAAATAACACATTTTCTCCCTTTATTCTTTTCATTATTTTTATTAAAAAACTAACTTAAAATATTCCAAAAAAATAATAATAAATATTTGTATTTATATTTGATAATCGTGTTATTCTAATTCCAATCAAAACACATACACGCATATTAATTTTTTTACAAATATTTTTAGTATTATTATTTTATTATTTTTTCTGATTTACTCATTTTTGGCCGACTATACTTTAGAATGAATTACATAAATTTTGATTTCTCACTCTAAGAGTATATAGACACTTTTAAATAAGATAAAATTTGTAAATAGTTTAATTTAATTTATTCCGTTATTTCTTTATTCTTGCATTTTTTATAATTTTTGGGATAAATTAAATTATGATAAGATTATTAACAATCTACATAATTAGTTTAAAGGTAAATCTTTTAGGACAAATGAATTAGGATGCAGTGGAATTAAATCTCTTCTATTTTTATGCATAAATAAACTCTTAATTCAATCTAATTAAATAAAAAGGTTGTGATAATTTTTTTTAAAATTTATTTCATCATTTTGTTGCAGCGCTTTTAAAATGATTGTGACCAGTGATGGAGCCACGTATATGTGAGGTGAGGGTTTGCCCATGCATCCATTGAAATTTTACAATTTTAATGAAATTTACTTAATTTAAGTTGAAATGTGCTCCTCAAAATTTAAATGTGTGACACTACTCAACTTTTTGTTAAAAAAAAAGATAAAATAATGACTAAATAATTAAAAACCCATAACTTGTTTGAATTCTTTTATATATAAAGGTAAAACTTTAAAATATGAAAGAAAAAACTACTAAAACTTAGTAAAAAGCTACATGAAACATCCTTATTTAAATGTGTTCATGCTTGTCATGATGTCAACATATTCTTAGTTTGGCAACACTCCATTTTATCATTGAAAATTAACATAGACAGTGACAATGTCTTTTTTAGTAAACATTTATGTTTTATTTGTTAATCATCTGTTTCTTAAAATATTATTTGTTTATCAAACTTCAAGTGCTTCTATGTAATTAGACTACTAGTACCGAATGGATTTATTAGCTATTTTATTCCATATTTGAATTGTGTTTGTCATTAGTTCTTTATTTGAATTGTGTTTGATTGCTCATTATTTTTTTTATTAGCTATGGATAAATTTCTTAAAAGAAAATCAACTATTTAAATAACACTTTTTCTCCCAATCTAGTGAATGTATCTCTATGATGATGTGTAAAATGATTCAAAGTAAAATCGATTTAGATAAATTAGGGCCTTCAGTAGATTTTTTTTGTCCAATCAATTATAAAATATAAAATTATTCTTCACAAATCACAGAGTCTATAATTGTATTAAAATATTTTTTTATATCTATCAAAATGTTTTTAATAAGTTAATATTGTTCTATTTTATTATATTCTTTTTTATTATGTCTAAAAAAAATTTAGTATGTCAAAAATTAGTTGATAGATAAGATTTCAATTAAATTTCGCTTTATAAAAGAGGGAATTCAAATCTTTCATCTCCTTCTTTTCCTGTCTCAAATCCTGTTGTCTAATCAAGTGCTAACAAAATAATAAAGAAATATATCTTTCTTTAATTAACATTAATTTTTTTCTAAATATAAATATTTTTTTGTTGATTTATTAATACTTAATTGAAAGGACAGAATTAAGGACAGAAAAATGGAAACATAAGAATTTGAATTTATAAAAGAGTTACCCACTGACTTTGAAGTCTTGGATCTCTCACTGATTGTGACAATATACATCTACAATTCAAAATAATACATTTACAAAGACATATTATTATCAATTTTAAATATAGGTATTATGGGATTTTTCTAAATACATATGTGAAATAGACAAGTCGTAATATTCTCTACAAAAAGAAGTAATATAGTTTAGTTAGCTCTTTTTTCTTTCTATAGAAAAGACAAGTATACATTAACTATGCATGTGCATTGCTTGAAATTAAAAACTACCAGTAATATCTTTCTTGCCGTTCCTCTTTTAAATATGCATGTATGAAACCCTAAAATCAGACTTGTGGTCCCTAATTTGAAACTGTAGAATTTTGTGTGGTGGTCCCAAGCCTTTATTTGCTTATAGTATATTTTCACGCGCACGCAGAGGTGTGTGTCCTTTGTTGAACTAATTGAATGTCCCCATTCTCTTTTACCTCTTTGTCAACAAATTAAGGACTAAATTGGTAGTAGATAAATCTTTGGGGTGTTTTTTTATGCTTACTTCATTGTGTGTGTGTGTCCTTTGTTGAACTGATTGAATGCCCCCATTCCTTTTTGTCTCTGTCAGTGTGTGTCCTTTGTTGAACTGATTGAATGCCCTCATTCCCTTTTACCTCTTTTCGGAAAAATTGAGGTCTAAATTGATAGTGTTTTTTTATGCTTACTTCACTTAAAAGGGTCATTGTTATAGATGTAATTTGTTTTGGATGAGCAGGTCTATCATCAGGGTTTGTTTTTTCTGGTGAGACATGTACTTGTAGAAAGTGTGTAACACACCACTCTACTTTTAAATATTGTTGACATTTGTCCCATTTATTGGGCTTTATTTAATGACAATGGATATATAATCTTCCACACTTCATTTTGATACATAATGATTTTCTTCTTAAGCTTGGTGACGATCTTCTTGTCCCTGTCTTGATTCCCTATTAGTTTTGGAGTTGAATTCGTGTCATCTACTCACTGAAAAAATCCACACATTAACTCTTCATTCTTATACATTAGGCATCTAAAGAACTTAGGAATATCAACAGGTTTATAGGAGCGGGGAGTGCTTTCTCAGTCCTCATCCCTGTCGTTGTCACGAATATCTATTTATAATCTCTACAGAAAGACAAGTACTCATGGGTATCTAATAATTTAAAATGAAAATTTACAAATTATAAATTAAAAAACATAAATAAATAAATTTTTTAATCATATCTTACAATTATGTCTAACAATTTAAAATACTTATAAAATTACAATAATATATCACAAATAACCTATCAAATTCAATTACATTTTATAATAATTAATCTACAGAAATACTTATTAGAAATTTAGAGTGATATAATTTTTTTCATAATTTTTATCATTATGAACTCATTCGCTAGAAAATTTCATTTTAAAATAATAAAAAAATATATATTCCAATATCATTTTAAAAAAAAAAAAATAATCATAACATACGTAAAAATGTTAAAAATTTAAAAAAAAATTGCTTATAGTAGGTATCTACGGAGCAGGTAGTGTGATTCCTACCCCCCATCCCCATTTGTTAAATGAATACCCATCCCCCGCTCCATTGAAGGTAATCCCTATGAATCCCCACAAGTAATCCCTGTGGATCCCCACAGGTACGAGAATTTTTTCTATCCCTAAAAGAACCTTCTACTTAAGTTCTCTTGGATCCTTGAAGTCAGAAATATAATAAAGCATTCCTTCCACAAATTGCACAAAGTTGAAGAGAAATTCCTCTGAGATTCTCCATATGTAGTGGCACTAGAGCTAGAGCATCACCTGTGACTGTGAAAGCAGCAACAAGACTAAGTTTTAGATGCCATTGATACAAGTCTTGCGATATATATGGGCTAAGAGTGTTTAGGTGATTTCGTTGGGATTTGGGTAGGAGGATGAGGGGAATTTGGAGAAACTAGACTTCTGATTTAGGGATTGAAGAAAACATTTGAAATTTCAATAGAAAGGATTACAGATTCAAGGAGAAGTTTGGTTTGGGTACAAGGGGAATTAGGGTTTTGTCCTAGACCCCATTTTGGTTTAATTAAGTGAAGTGTTCCACATGAGATGGCAAGTCAACTGCCAAGTTGGCATGTCAAATGCCACATATGATGAGAAGTTATTAGGTAACGGACATATTGTCACTTACTTGCCACATCACCTTCCCATAGATGGTGACCTCACAAAAGGACTAATGCAATGTCAAAATGTAACTTTGGAAAACCATTTTGATATCACTTATTGGAGGACTAAAGATTAAATTGATGTCGATATAATCTTTGAAGGACCAAACTGAGAGTTTACTCTAAAAAATGAATAACACATTTGCTATTTGGACGGTCATTCTATAGAGGAATACTAAGAAATAGCAAAATGGAAAAAAAAATGAAGAAAACTAAGAAGATAATTCAGTTTTTCCAACAAGGTTGAGGTGCTTGAGAACTTAAATTAACAGATATTTTGTTATTTAATTAAACCTAGTCCAATAAAATTAGAGAAACCCAAAAAGAATTTCTCACATAAATAAGTCTTTGTAAGACTATCGCCGAGACATTTGAGAAATGTTGTAACTAAATTATTGTGTGATAATTTTAGAAAAAAAAAAAAGAGTTTACAAGTCAAGCAATTAAAAAATAAAATATTTATTTTTAAATTTTTTCTTTGTTTCTAGGTGGGATAAAACCATATTGAGTACTGTCTTTTTTTCTTTTTTTTTTCTTATGTGTTTGTTGTGAATTCGTCTACCTTGAAACCGAACATTGGTTACAAACTCTAGAGGCACACAGCTGAAGGGGAAAAATTCCAGAGATCTAGAACCAAGCTTAAACTCGCGTTTGCATCCATGTTCACATTCGCTTCATCCTTGATCAAGTCGCAAGCAGCCTTTGTTCACAATTTATAAGTCCTGTAAAGTTAGAAACACTTGCTCAAGAGCATGTGGTGCATTCTTAGATTATACACTTAGAGCTTGTAGAAGCGTCATGTAGTATTTTCTTTTGAGCTAACTTTCATTTTAATCCTCTAAAGATTCAAGTATCATCATTTTAATTTTTTAAAGAATTTTGACATAAATTTAATTCATAAATCACATAAGGTAACATAATTTTGGTCATCCAAAAAATTTAATATCAATTTAACCTCTCAACTATCAAAAAATATTATCAATTTAATTTATCAATTATACAAAATTACTTTAATTTAGTCTGTCAATCATAAAAATTATCTCAATTTAATCTTTATTCATACACATGAGAATAATTTTGATGTTATTTTTTATGATTGAAGAATTAAATTAATATCAAAATTATTTACAAAACTTGTGCTTTTAAAAAACTAAAAAAAATATTTACTCTTTTCTTTTTTAGGAATGTTAATCTCAAATGTTCTCGCGGGAGATACCTTGGGAAGTTGATTCGGGGAATTCATTTTGTGTATCCACTCTGTTTTGCATGTTTGCATCCCATTTATAAGATGTACTTACATACTCCAGGAGAAAATGAATTTTTACTCCATTCCACTCACAAGAAACCAAATCAGAGCTTATGCAAAAATCTTGTGGGCCTAAAAAACTAAAATACAAAATCCCAAGGGTTCAAATCACTGACTTAGAAGCAAAAGAATCTATTTATTTTCAGATAACTTTTTTCTGCATTTGCAATGCTTTTTTTTTTTTTTGGTCGTTAAACACATTCTATTTCTTACTAGAATTTAATATATATATATATATATATAGATAACAAGAGTTTTCTGGAGAAGGGCATGAAGCTTATGTGAAGCAGAATCTGTGACCAGATACACCATATTACATATAGCATAGGCCTTCCAATAACAAAACCAAGGTATAACTGCGTCAATAATGCCAAAATAATCCACTTCAGCAAGTAATCATATTCTGTGTGATTCCAAATAGGAGAATAATTACATTTATTATGGAAAGCATGCGATTTCGCATCTCTCCATGTGTCAGCCAAAATCTCGACCATTGAATTGGGCTCCTATTGTTACATGGGGGATACGTAAAATTTAAAGAGGTTTGAATTTACACGTTCAACCCCAATAAATGAAAAATAGGGCTTCCAGGGTAAGAGCACCCAGTGGCAGCCATAAACATTTTCACTAAATAATACACACAACAAAAAGCTGAAACTTACAGGAACTTCTTCCAAAATATTGAAGGCCCGGATGAAAACTGAGATAATCTAGGAATAAGAAAAACCAGATACAGTGCTGTTAGAATACTCCCACACAATTTGCCCGAGGCATCTTTCTCCATGGGGTGACTCCCTAGATTACTGATATATGCAAAAATATATCCATGCAGCAGCAAAATCTTGCATCTTGCATAAAGTGAAATCCTTAATTAAATCTTCTCATCCAGTAAAACAAATTGCCAACAGACAAAAGTCACTAAGTCCATCCACACAGTATCATAAAACAAGAATGGGTAGCTAGGAGGAGACCACAGAGAACTCCTTCTGCTGTCTTGGCATCATAACAGCCAACTGCAGCTCACCTTGCTGGCATAACTTCGCCGGATCTTTGAATATTCTGATTCTGGCAACATTATTTGCCATTATTGCGACAAATGCAATGCTAAAGGATTCACCTTTATCAATTGCAAACTGCCATTCTCTCATTGATATGATGAACCAGTCTTTTCGCGGAGATCTGGTAGCTTTAACTTCTATGAACTCTTTATTGGTCTCCTCCCCAATGACTATGTCATATGGAAGTCCCGTTTCATTAACTTCATTAACCCACTCCACAGCAGTTGTGCCAAGTTTCCCAACAAAGTATTTGCATGCAAGAAACTCACCTAATCTGCCTGTCACCTTTGCTTGCGCTGCATCAAATGTGCCAGTTTGAAGTCGATCTCTCTTGCTAAAACCTGAAGAGCTCAAGTGAGGTTCATCCAGAGCTTCACCCAAACTAACTGGATCGGATCCAGTATGGAGACTAAAAGCAGTCGGATCAAAATCATGGTAGGATTGATCTTCCAAGTTGTCATTTTCACGCAACACTAATGCCACTGAACTTGCTGCTAGGTGGTCATCTTTAATAGCCCAGTCAACAGCAATTGATTCTTGTTCAGAACAAACTGGTGGAGCAACAATGCTTCCAGAATTATCATCCTTCTTCATTTCAAGAAAGCTGCTAATCTGGGCAGCTTGTGTCTTGAAACCATTAACACGGGCATAATTAAAATCTGGTGCAGTTTTCCAATCAACAGGTGGCCAGTTTGAGTTTACTCCAGTCTTCCTTCTTGGAAAGATCTGTTCATTTGTTGATTGTACATGATCTGAGGGGTGCAACTTATCAGTCTCTATCAGTGAAGACACAGAAGATAGTGCCCAAACAGATTCTTCATCAGGAAGTTTAGGCACCTTTTGGCTATTCAATATGAAAAATTCTATTTGCTCCGTAGAGGAACCAGATTCTGCCATGGTTGTTATCATATGAAGGAAATTTGACAAGTGAAATTCAGGAGTCCCATCAAATAACAAACTAGACAGCTCCATAAACAAGGAATGATAATCTGATTCTTGGGTGGTGTACAAAATGTTTTCCTGTAAGAAACACACACAAACACACACACACATTATGAGGATACAGGTTCTGAAGAGAAAAACTTCAATGCCAGGAACTGGCAGTAGATAGCTAAACTGTAAATATGCATTCATGTTCCAGGCACTGTAATTGCTTGATCCGTGTAAAGAATCAAATCACCATTGCTCTAAATTATTTTAATGGTACAGTACTGAAATCTTAAAAATCACTTGAATTCATGATGATGAATTAAGAATCAAATTGCATCAAAGAATTTGTGTCATGAATCCAAAAAGGATGGAACTTGTTCAGATTTGAAAATCATAAGTTAAAAGTTTGAGGAAAATGCGTTCCACATTCAAGGCCTCCATTGAACCAGAAGTTCAATTCAAGCTTGTAATTGAAGTCTAATCTAGGTGAATGAACAATTGGTCTCTAAAAGTAGCCTAAAGTTTTAAATATTCTATATTGGAAGCGAAGTACACACTTGCATGAGATTTCCTTTTCAGTTTCTATCATGAACATCCATCCAAATACTGAATGCAACTCTTTTAAATTAAAAAATCATGAATTGCAACATACCTGCAGAAGACAACTACATTCAACTCGCTTTTTTGATACACTGCCACGGCTCTTTATAACATTCCTGTAGAACAGCTTCTGAACAACGACGACTTTAAGATGCTTCAAAATATTGAAACCAGACTGCTTGAGTTGAACATATTTCTCACTATGAATTTTATGAATGTAGCGCTGAGCATATGGAAGAGTCCAGTTTACCAATGACTCTTTCAAGCTACAATCAGCAAGACCATAATATATCGCTTCACGAGTTACAACCTGCACATAATGCATTAACATTAACATCTAAAATTACACAAATATCAATTGTCTTTCTAAAGTAAACAAATTTATAATAATTATCCATTTGCAAAAGACAACTCAATGTTAATTTTGAATCCACGTGTACAACTTTTCAAACTTATTCCATCATATGAAAACAAATCTACCTATAAACTCATAATAATACGTTTAGCACCCATCCCAGGCCAGAAGTTGATAAATGCATGTACCATCCATTGTGTTGTGCACAAGCGTATAAACAATTTATAGTATGAATAAAATTTACTTAGAAAGAAAAAAAAAAAAACCCCGTTACTCAATTGAAACCTAAGGCTGTGGAGGTGGTGACAGGCTGACAGCTAAAGGGTGGTGGTGGAGGGGTTGATGGCAATGGAGTGGTGGTGACAAAGTGGAACGATATTTAGCTTCTCATTCTATTCTGTCTCATCCCACCCTCCGGGCTGGATAGTGTTAGAAGAGAAATATAGGAAAAAAAAAGTACCATTGGGATAAACTTATACTATCCAGTCTGTGTGCCAAACATTGTATAATGCAGAATGGCATAAGCTATCCTATCCGGTCCAATATTATTTGGACCACCAAATGGGCCCTTAGTCCTAAATCTTAATAGGTCTAGGGACTACTATAAATCATAGTAGTGCTTGCTGCTGACAACTGAATTCAGTTTGAGTCATAATAAAATTTCTTAGTTTTCTCTATTGAAGATCCAAAAATTTATCACATACTCTGTTCAAGCCTAAATTACTCCTGTATAATCAACAAGGTCAGGGACATAAAGATAATTTGGATATTTCCAGAAGATTACTGCTATCCTGGTAGGTTTTTGAAGATATCACAGCAGAAGGGGAAAATAGATTTTTTTGGTTTTAAGCAGGGATGTCTTGGTAATGTTGTAAATAGATGTTGCAGTTACGAATTTGGTTATGCCCAACTATGAATTTAGTTCATGGGAATTTCCTTAATTTGTTTTAGTTATTTAGGCATTTCTTCAAGTTTATCAGGAGCTGTGTATTAACTTCAACTTGGGAGTCTTCAGAACTTAGCCTTTACTTGTGCATTATGATCTGAAGTTTATCTCAAAAGATATTGATGCTTTGTTTGACAAAAATCATCACACTCTCGGGACAAAGAAGACTTATCAAGATTTGAGAAAGAGGGAGAGTGGGGTGAACAAGAGACCGTGCAAAAAAGGTCTTTTCTAGAACCCAATTAGGTCAAAGGGAAAGCATAAAGTACTAGTAAATTTTCAGTCTGTCCAATATGATAGCTAAGTTTAAAAACAACGATAATTTGAAAATTTTCAGATTATAAACAAAATTGAACTCATGTGATAACATCACTTTTAATGCTCACTACTCCTTGCAAATCATGTTTAGTCTCCAACCTGTTTCACGTATCATATTAGATCATGCTCGAAATAACATCATTGTGGACTAATTGGCCCCACATTTTGACCACTGACCAATTGAATTGATGTATTTTGTTATCAATGAATTACTTGAGTCCTTTGCCATCTGGTCAAAGAGGACCGTTATACCATATAATAAAAACACATTCTAAAAACTTAAGCAATTAAGAGGAGGCCTATGAATGGTTGTGATTCATACCGCTAACACCACTCTTGGTATGGACATCCTAGCACATGTCCATAACACTCCAAGGTAATTTACAGTATCTAAGGAAAATGCAAATTATTATACAATCAAACACAAAAATATCACACAAAATTTAGGAGTGAAATAGAAAATATGAACATGTGCATGCTTGTAGTGTGTATATGTGTGTTAGTGTAACACCATAATTTGAGAAGTGTCTAGACTACAATAAGAATAGGACTGAGAAAGGAGGAAGAGCACAAGAGAGAGTGTCATACCTCAGAGAGAGCTGGAATACCTAAGTTTTTCATGAGGATGGAAATTTTTTCCTGAACCATTTCTTCATCATCCTCATTTATTTCACCAAAGTACAGAAAGTCGAGGTTATCCGAATGCTTAAATTCTTTTTTCAACTTCTTATCATCACACCAGCACACAAGACCAAAGGAAGGATGCAATGAAACCCACTTATCTAGTACAGTGGGAAGCACTGGAAATTCCAATTTTAAAAGGCATTCTTTCAGATATATGACATCCTCAACACTCAGCAAGCCAGATTTCAGTCCATCTGCCCACTTGAGGAAAACTTGGAAAATCTGGAGAGAGAGAGAGAGAGAGGGTTAAGGAGATTTCAGGGAAAAGAAATCAGTTATTATTTATAGCTCAGAACTTACTTCATCTGCTGCTTGTGAGGGTAAAGTGACAGTTGATAACTGCAGCAAAATCTGAATGTAGCTGCGCAGGGGAGGTGCCTCCTGTACTTTGCACTCATCAACAAAGAAACCACGAAGGCCAGGGTAAATATCGCACAATGACTTGTTTATAGGGGAATGAGCTGAGCTGCATTGAGGATGGAACTCCTCCCTTCGCTGAACAGAGCCAGTTGAATCATGCCAATAGACTTCATTGGGATACAAAAACGTCCCCCATACAACATCATCATGACTAGAGACAGATGAGTATGGGATAAATATAAAAGGTCCTGATATCAAATCTTCCATGGTTTTCTGCTTTGAAGCTGCCATTTCATTCCAAATGAATGCATACAATTTGGACATTTGTGTTAAGCTGGGAAAATTAATACAAATTATTACTGATTGAACTCGTGCAAATTAAAAATGACTAGAAGAAAAATAACTAAACCCAGATAGTCAATGCACAGCCAATTCAAAGAGTGCTAAAAATGTGTTTGTATGCCATGATGGCAGCAAACAGGTAATTTAACAAACACATCCATAGTACAATTTTTACACATAAAAAACAGATATTCTCATTTTTTTCCTTTTTTAATGTTATTGCATAGCGGTTTGGACGCTTTGCTCCATTGATGTTTTTACTTTTCTTTGGTGTTACTATTTTATTTTTCCCTTTTTTTTATATGGAGGATCCCTCATCCTCCAAATTCCTTGTAATTTTCTTCTCTCTGTCTTAATGAATTTCTTTTATAGAAAAATATCCTGAACAAAAAAGTTTCTGATAGACTACTGATTACTAAGGTCTACACTAGGAGAAATAAGGGGAGTAGGGGATCAGCACCCAGGAGCAAGGATGAGGAAATCATAAAAGAATATTCACTTGTGGACCCATTTACACTAATGGGCTCTGAGCATAACAGAATGGGAGACATGGCAATGGAGAGAGAGGATTCAGTTGGAGGAGTGGTATAAGGAGAGTGAGAAGGTAGTGGGAGAAGGGAGGCAAGAATTTGGTGAGGAAAGGATTGGAAGGAGCAGGCCCTCAAAGCTCTGCATTTTCTGTTTCTGTTCTTTTATTTTGAGTGTATTTTCTCTTCTTCTCTACTGGTTTACTTTCATATTAGTAGAAGAAGATGAGTTCAATGTTATATAAACAAAAATAGAGATTATATTTCTGGTATCCTATCAGTTTCCTTTCTAGCATCCAAAATCAATCTGAACATAAATAATCACCGACTGCTATCATCTTCCAATCACACAAAGCTCTAGAGCAATTAATGTTTTACACCAACCTAGACAACCAACTATTCAACCAGAGAGTATTCTCTTCCAGTTATTACATGACATCTGCATGATAAAATACCCAAGCATTTAGACAAATAACTCTACAATTAAATTTGTTCGTGGGGAAGGTTTGATTTCTGATAGAACCCAATAGCGTTGTTTGATCCATGAGGCCAACCTCACCTAGTGGGAAGGCTTGGTGGTGGTTGCTGTATGGGGAAGGTTCGAGGTAAAAAGACTAGTCCTTCCAGAAGATAACTAAATTTTGTGCAGTATCTGCTGGACCTGGTTTTGGCTAAATACATTAACAGATGGTCAAAAGGACCAATTACTGTTGTATGGTAGAATCACACAAAATCAGGCATCCTAAAGTCTAAATTCCTTGAACAGTCAAAGTCATTCTGTTCGGGTGCAAAAGCTGTAAGGAGCATACCTGGCCTTGAATGGATTCTTTGATTTTCTCCAGGCTTTAAGAATATCCAAAATGTCACCAAGGGTAACTCTAGTCTTAAACCCAACATCATTTACCAGCCTTTCGCTTTTCACCTGATTTAATACAGAAAACATAATAGTATCCAATCAAGTCCCACTGTCACATTATTATATTTTTTGGCCTACAGTGTCAAATTATTCAAAGTCCATATAAGCACGCACACAAACAAATTATGTAGAACGAGAACAAGAACCATAGGAAAATATAAATTGACACTCAAATTTCTCAAATTCAATGTTAAGCTGATATCATTAATGCTATGTTTGGATGTTTTAGAATGAGGGGGAAGGGAAGGAAGGGGAAGGAGGGGGAGTTATTTTCCATTGTTTGGATGTTTAAGTAAAGAAATGAGAGGAAAGTAGGGGGAATGGGAGTCATTTATTCACATTTAATTTAAAATAAAACCTTTCCCCTTTTTTAGACCCCCCCGCCCCCAAGGGGAATTTGACGGGGAAGAATTTTGGGGCTTTGACGGGGGAGAAGGGGGAACATCCTTGCCCATCAAAACAAGGGTTTAGGTCACTTTTCCCTTCCCTTTCCTTTCCCTTCCTTACCTAACATTCAAACATAGCATAAGGTAAATAATATGCCTTATATAGACAACCTTCAATCTATCAGGACAGGCAACCCAAACTTGATACACAAGAAATCAAAATTTACAATAGTAAATAAAGTCCTAGTCCAACTCCAACATAGGGATTACATATAAGACCCTAAAAATACAAACCCTAAATTCCCAAATTATTAATAGTTAATCCCTAAATCCCCAATCACAAATAATAAAAAATTAACAATTACACCATAAACAAAAATAATAATCATAAATATCACCCCCTCATACTGCATTACACAAATGTACAAAAAACTAACCTTTGGAACAGCATATGGTGCAGAAGCTCCTAGTATCATCCGGACTGCTTCACAATCATAAAATAAATCTTTAGGATAGTGAAGTTCACCATCCACGGTTGACACCACCCACTGGATATCACATAAGCTGCATATGAAAGTAGACTTAAAGGGATAGCCATCCCCACCAGATTTGGCATAGAAGTAACCTGTAGTTTTATCACTATAACGAGCATCCCACAATGTATCAAGAACCTCTAACAGATATTTACAATTTTCTTGATTGCCACTTTTAGACAATAAGGATACTAATTGTACCATTTCTGGGCATTCCCAATCTTTAGCTATTGATTCAGGAGATATTAGACCTCTATCCCACATCACATGCTTAAAAGTAGCATCAGATACATCAGCAACACTCTTATCTACCTGAACTATTTGACCAAAATCTGTGACTCCAATTTTCTCAAAAAATTCCCTCCACTTTATCAGTGCAGATGAAAGCGATTCATTTACTGGGACCTTTAGATAGCTTATGTCAACCTCATGCCACCTCATATTCACAACATCGGCCAACATTTTCGCATTGACAGGATTCCCAAATTCTGTACAGAAATGAATTGGAACCTCAGCAGGACATTTAAAACCATAATTTGTCAATAACAAAGATTTATATCTTAACTCTGAGATTATATGCTCCCTTTCAATGAAACAATCCGAACAGGTAGACTTCAGGTGCAGCATTACAAAACATATATATTCTATCATCAACATTTTGTTCTTGTTTGCCATTGTGTCATCAGACAAAGCTGGTAAGATATGCAGCTTAACAACATCATGTGCAGACAACTGTAGAACACCAATACTCTGAAGCAACTGAGTAACATTGTCCAGGAAAGTCATATTCAAGCTTGAAGTATCAGCAGAAGATGCAGAAAAAAGGGAAGGACTTACAGTCCGTAGTTTAGCAAATATATTAGGGAAAGCTTCAATTTTATGCTCACCATCAAACCTTGTGCCTAAAGTATCAAACGGCAACCATATTGTGCTTTCATCCACTGAGCTGTACGTACCATCTGAAAGTGGAATAAATGGAGTGTTTTTAAGACTTTTTAGAATATCTTCTCTTATTTCAAAATTGATTGACATTGTGCCAGATGAATTAAATAATGTTACATAGAGTGTATGTAGACAAGAAGCCAACCAACTCATGCCCATTGATATCATCCCCCTCTTTGTGTGACATAAAGATGACAGTACTTGAACAAGAATGTTGGGCCCAAACTCCTGAACGCCTAGTGCCCTTGCTAGTGTATCAGACAATACTACATTTTTATCCAAGTATCTGAGCCCAACGTGTTCCAGAAGTATGTCATCAGGAAGAAGACTGCGCACCTGCTCAGTCCAACCTCTCAATACCTTGCATGGAGGGGCCCATCCATTGTTGTCACCCTCCACAAGTAAGCAATTCATTATACGTAGTTTAGATATAATCAATCGAGGAAGACTGGAGAAAAAACCATGTACTTCCCCAATTAAAGGAACAAAGCTCATGAAAGCAGACAATCCCTTTCCTGGTTCACTCCTAAAACAGGGAAGTTCACAAAACTCTCTCTCTGCTCTGACAAACAAATTGGGATACTCTGACAATAACCACTGATTCCATGGACTATCTCCATCAACTTCCTCTCTAGATGACGGAAGAACAAAATCACCTTGAAGAATAAATTTAAGCCCATATGTTCTTAAAGGAAGAAATGCAAAAACTGGCTGCTGATCTAAACATGGACTGTAACCATTATCTGACTCCTGCAGTGTAAACGCCATGGAGATTTCAGTTGTTTGCACATCAAAGCGAATGGAATTTGTCTGCAATTTCTGAGATACTACAAACCATGCCATTTTCTCTTTCCCATGTGAAACCTTAATGATCCCATCTCCTACAATTTCCTTTTTCATAACAATAAGTGTATCATTAAGCAAGTTTCTTAACTTGATACACTTAAGGCGGTGAAGGAATAGTAACAATGAAGGATGAAGATCTGAAAACATAGTCATAATGCTATTCATGACAGTTCCTTCTGATAGACGAGATCTGAATGGAAGCACAATGCATGTGTTCCAGGGATTATCATCAGATGAATCAGCACCCGCAGATGCCATCCTACTGAGCAGGTCAATATTGCAAGGAGGGACTACTGTGGGCAAAACAAAACCAATCTGACCTTCACTGATATCAAATTTAACATGAAAACCATTGGAATGAATCTCTGGAGTATCTGTGACCTGCAGTGAAACCAACCAAAGTTAATGAAACTCATTATCTGAAGAATATAAGAAATAAAGCAGGAAAAGGTTCAAAATGATAAATTCTACATAGACATTATGTGCAACTAAAGGCATTTGCAATCCAAGACTAAGTTTGAAAGTCAGCTTAATGAATCTCTGTGACAGATTACACCAGGTGAGTACAGATGGGTGTGTTTGGGGACAAAAACTTTATCTAATTTAAAAAATAAAGGATGGCCCATTGAACAAGGCTCCCACCATTATAGGGTACAGGGAGGGTCAGATGTATGCAGCCTTACCCTCTTGTGAGGGGAGAGGCTGTTTCCGTGACTTGACTCAATGACCACCAGGTCACAAGGCAGCAACCTTACTGTTGAGCCAAGGCTTGCCCTCATTAATTTAAAAAAATGCAAGCACTAAATTGCATAAAGCCACTAATACAGGCAGACACAAGGAAACTGCAATCCTACCAGAGATTTAGAAACATAATCCTTAATAAGAGACTGAATCTCTAAAATTTAATGGAACTAGTGAGTTATCAGTGAAATGTGCCGATTAAATTAAATAAATTTATAAAACACTATATTCAATAGTATATTATTTTGTAAATTATATATAAAATTAAAATATAGAACTATAAATACATATTATGATTCTAACTTAGATTGGATTTGAATAAGGATATATACATATATAAATTCTTTAAATTATATCTATTAAGAGATCAAATTCAATTGGAAAACATTAAGGATAAGGATTAAAGTTTTAATATGATAACAAACAAACTAAATTTTTTAACATGATAAATATATCTTTTTGCTACCAATGGGAACTGCAGCACCTGTCATCTTTTGGTGAACTGGATGAAGCTTTCAAAATTAAATATATCATAATAACTTGACATTTTTTATAATACATTACAAAAGATGGAACCTTGATTGAACACTCATAGTCATAGTAGCAAATCCTTGAACACAAACTCTTGGCACATAGAATGTCTTAGATAGAAAGCTATAGATGATTACATTTGCAAATCAATACTCGAATGCTCTAGAGCATATATCCAGATTGTCAATATCAAAAGTGGAGTTCATATGTTTAATCTCAGCCTGAAGTTTGATGTTCCTTATACTACTAATAACTTACCATCGATTGCATTGTCACTTCCTAGCAAACAATGCATTAAAGAAAAAGTAATGAATCATAAAAGCCTTGCAGAATCTGACAAACAAAAATATAAACAAAGCCAAAGAGTACCCTAATGGTAGAACTGAAGCATGACACTGCAAAAGAAAAATAGTAGAAAGATAAACAAAAAAACCTGAAAACAAATGAAAAATTACAAAGGAACACATAGGAGAAGAAAACAAAAACAGATAATCTAGGAACTGCTAGATATAATTCAGGAACAATATTCGATATGATGAAGCAGCTTAACTCCTTTTGCACTATCCAGATGTCTTTGGTTTTTCAGCATTCATATTGAAAGAAAAATACTATTTAAAAGACAAACTAAAAAATATTGTTTCTTCAACATACTCGGAACACAGACTTGAAGCCAATGCCTTTCTTCCCTATGTATCCAGTATTAGATCCTTTCTTTGTTGAGTTTCCAACATCACAAAGTGCTCTTATATTTTGAGCAGAAAAACCTCGCTCATTATTCAATACAATAATACCAGAATCTTGAAGAATAAATGTTAGAGTTGGTTCCACGTTCTCCAGATAATTATTGTCATCTGCGTTTTGAACCTGAACCAATATGAGGAATCATTAGATACATGTGCAGCATATTAACTCTCAAAGCTACCAGCAGCATTACCAACAACATCAAACCAAATTTCCAATGCTGAGAATGGATCTAAAATGTGAATAATTGATTTAAATCTGTCATTCATAAACAGTGCAAAATGATACTAAAGATTAAAACCAAATTCCTCAATAATCATCGCATTCAGTCATTCACTCTACTATATGGTATATAGAAAGCCACAACAGTCTAAAAATGGTGTGGATTAGATGTTATCAATGTTCCTAAAACCAAAAATTCTCAATCAAATATGAGAAACATTTTCAACACATTACCCACAGCTTACAGCTATATTATATTTCTCCCTTCCCACCAAATTTCAACTTCTTAGGAAATGTTAAAACTAAGCTGTCTATGAGACTTAGCAAGTTCGTAGAGTTTTAAGTTTAACGTCATCACACACAATATGAAGCAAGAGGCATGACAGGGAAACACAATCCATGTATTCTATCTTTAACTTCTAAGCACAAGATAAAAATATTAAAGGAATGTCCTCACCAGTTCCAGAATAAAATGCGAATCTTGAGAATATAACTCTTGTGAAAGACAATGCAGTGCTCTCCCTAAGCGAGCATGTTGCTTCTTCAACATGCAACTCTCAATATTGGAAAGACTTGGATCTAGGCCAAATTCATCTCGCCTAATAGATTCAATGACCAGAGCTGCATCCATATCTTCACCTTGTTGAAATGAGTCTTCCAGGCAGCCACTGATAAATTCTTCATTAGATTTTTCTCTATCAGCTGTTTGACTGATTTCTGTACACCCTTCGTTGAACCCACCTGCCACAAGTGATGCAACCATATTTCCTTCATGCACAGAAAACTTATCCAATAAGTCTTGGTCATGCTTCAGGCCTGTGCTTATTTCAGTGATGCAATCTTTTAAGCATGAAACACCAGCACAAAACAAGTCAGCAGTGTCATTTGAAATAAATGCATGGTAATCATTAATCCACTCTGAAATACCCAGAGACAATCCTACTTCATGGAGCATGAGACGTTGCTCCATGTTGTTGCATTCACATAAAATAGTTGAAGCAGCATCCTTGAAAACAGATTGCATCCCAGAAAGCAACACATCAGCAGCAAAACTATGAAATTCAGTAGGTAGATAACCAAGACAATCAAGGACAAACCTTGACAGAATAGGCACTACCTTACTTAGTTTGTGCATGTGTTTGCACAAGTCACTTCTCATTTTAGTAGTTAAGATATCAGTGAACATTTTCATTTTACACAAAGCTTCCTCAGACTGGAGACTATTCCCATCATCACTAACTTCAATATTTTCAAGAGAATTTCTGAACATGACTTCGAATGCATGACGGGCATGGCATTTTAGAAGTGACAACGGAACATCCTTTTCCCCCCCAACTAGCACGAACAGTGATAGCAAATTCACTGCTGTCTGGAAAGAGGATCCTTGAACTGCAGCCTCCAGGAAAGAGTCCAAGGTAGCAGAATGATCTATCCGTATCACCTTTCCATCTCTGGTCACCAAACACAATAACTCCTTGGTGTTTACACCATTCAACAACCATGATATAAGAGAGCCTAGGAAGGGTGCAAACGTAAGATCCCAATGAGACCATTTGCTCAAGTCAGACAACATTGGTGCCTTAAGTAAGACTTCAATTGCATTTTTTGCTGTAACAGTTTCAGAGTTTCTTGTTTTCTGGTTCATCTCAGACCCATCAGTAGTGATTTCAGACCAATTGTTATCTCTATCACTTAATAAGTCTCCAACATGGTACTTTTCTATCATAGTTGCAGAAAATAGAACACATTTTGAAGCCACACCAGACTTATGCTTCCCAACAGTATCCAAGAAATCATCAAGAGAACCATTTTCCTTAACTTCAAAGCCAATTGATGGAAATTGCCTCATAAGCAGCAAGGAAATCATCTGCTTGGTTACAGTTTCATTCTCCCACAAACTACTAAGAGCCTGGGATACTAGAACAGCCAACTGATTTGAGGACATGGAGACCTCCAAAGAGGAATTTTCACATGTGCCACCAACCAACAATTTGAGCAGCTCACGAGGCAACCGGTAAACATTCTTCTCGACAAATAATAAGAAATCCCCATAACCAAGAGAATTGAAGTTCTTCACACCAAACTGCTCAGCCACCCAACTTTCACAGTTGCAAAACTTCCTCAACAACATAATTCTATATTGCACTAGTGAATTACTATTTCTATACACTTCATTTTCAAGTTCAAAATAGGCTTCAATTTTTTTGATGATGTCTTCAGCAGAAATACCTGTTAAATTCAGTAACAACTTCCGCAATGTCAAAGAAGAGTAGAAGAGATTTTCTCATACAATACGGAAAAATAAAGGGGATATAAGTAACACAAATAAAACTCATATAATTCGGTAATTAAAAGATAAGAAAAGAAATTTCTCAATTACTTCTCAAATAAATTTTGAATTATGAGCATATCGTTCTAATGAGAGTTTTCCCGCTTAGCAGAGAATATAAAATATAGGCATATAAAACTCCCAAGAAGTTTAAGCTGTATTATTTTCCAACTTATATCTTCATTAAAATTTAAGAAAACACTTCACATGGTCCTTTGCTACCCTTTATCTTTCTTTGGTGTGTTTCTCATCTGGGAGGTCCCAAGTTCAAACCCCATTTGGAATGGGTGGACTGAGAATTATGGGAGGGGAATAGGCTACCACACCCCATTCCCCCCTCCCCCCACCCCCCGGGTTTTTGTGGCGTCCAACTACCAAAATAAAAATAGTAATAGTCACGCATCTGATTAATCTTCCAATGGGCATGTATTTGGTAAATTTGAAGAATACAAAGATAGAAAATAAGGCATACCACAACTAATACTATGATTGTTTAGTCATCAAAGTAAAACAAAATGTCAATTTCACCATTCCTCTTTTAATTTTTTTATATTTTCCTTCATTTTTGTGGAACCTCCTCTAAATACTGATAAGGTCCCAGCCATGCTGCTTTCACATAAGTTTCTTTCACTCTTCAATCTTGACACCAAAGAGTTAATTACATAAGAAAGTGGTCAATTTGCCACGCAGCTTGACTTTTCTACAGGCAGAATATGCTCATTAAATATAGAAAGCATACATTTTGTATGGCTTCTGTTGGAATGTACAGATATGATTGCTGGAATATTTGGATGTGATTTGGTATGATTGCTGGAATATTTGGATGTGATTTGGATATCCAAATCAAATCCAATATTTACTGTTGTAATGTAAATATTGTTAGAGAGATTCTAGGCTAGACTTTAGGCTGAAAATCAATCCCTTGAATTAAGGGATTACAGTTAATTCTTTCCTGATTTTTTCTCCTATTTTTTCTCTTAGGCTTTTCCCTAGAATTTCACTATAAATACAGCTTTGTACATCCAGAAATATCAATGAGAACAAATACCATTCTCTATTTCTAAATTCCGCATGGTGTCAGAGCTTTAGGAGAGATTTTCTGGGTTCTATTTGCAGCCTTCATTGCTGCATCTCTTTCCCTTTCCCTTTGTAGCCTTCATTGCTGCATCTCCTTCCCTTTCCCTTTGCTCTTTGCATCTATTTGCAGTGCAGCCTTCATTGCTGCGTTTCTTTCCTTTTTTTCTCTACTTTCTGCGTCTGTTTACAGCCTTCATTGCTGTGTCTCTGTTCTGTTCTACAGCCTTCATTGCTGTACCCGTACCTCACCTTTGCTTAAACCAATTCCTTGTTTTTCAGCTTCAATGTCTGGAACCTCTGCTCCTCAAACCTCTGTCAAACCAGAGGAAACTATGTCCAATCATATGACTGGGGACCTACAAAATGTTAGGGCAACCTACAGGCTAAATGAGAAAAACTTTCTCAAGTGGTCTCAATTTGTCAAAACCTACCTGAAAGGAAAGGGCTGACTCAGCCACTTGCTCGGAACCGGACCTAAACCAGGAGAAGCTGGATTTGAAGCATGGGATGAAGCTGATTCTATGATTATGTCATGGCTGTGGGATTCTATGGAACCGGCCATCAGCGATACGTGCATGTTTCTAACAACAGCAAAGGATATCTGGGAATCTGTTCGGAGGACATACTCAAAGGCCCGAGATACAGCCAAAATATATGAAATCCAGGCAAAAGCAAGGGGAACAAAACAAGGGACCAAGACAGTCACTGAGTATGCTAATACTTTGCAAAATCTGTGGCAGGAACGCGACCATTATCGAGTATGCATTATGAAGTGTTCAGAAGATGCAGCCACGTTGAAAATTTTCATAGAGAAGGAGAGGGTTTATGACTTTTTGGCTGGCCTTAATTCAGAATTTGACCAGGTGAGAGTTCAGATACTTGGCAAGGAGGAAGTTCCATCATTGGAAGAAAGTATTTCCCTAGTCCCGAGCAGAAGAGAGCCGAAGGAGTGTCATGCTTGAACCTCAGACGTTGGAGGCATCAACATTGCTGACTGGCAGAACCGAGGCAAAGAATGAAAGAACTCAGCAGAATAATAACCGAGACAGCTTGTGGTGCACCTATTGCAAGAAGCCGAGGCACACAAAAGGAGAAATGCTGAAAAATTGCATGGCAAACCAGCAAGCCGAGAATGGGGGAATCGATCAGGACATCCTCAAGCTCATTTGACTGAGTTTCCGGAAGAACAGCAGAAAGGAAACTTCAATCAGGTTGAAATTGAGAAAATCAGAGGTTTGTTAGAATCTCTAGATAAGCCCTCAGGTTCATGCTCTCTAACCCTCTCAGGTAAATCTTCCTGTTTCTTTGGCTTACATGCCTCACGGAATCACTTAGACACTTCCCGGATCATAGACTCTGGAGCTACTGACCATATGACTCCTTGTTCCTCACAGTTTAGCACGTATACCCCTTGTCCTAGTAATAGAAAAATCACAGTAGCAAATGGATCACTTGCTACTGTTGCTGGAATTGGGAATATATCTATTTCACCAAATCTTACCTTGAAAGATGTCCTTCATGTGCCAAAATTATCAGCCAACCTTGTTTCTATCCAGAAACTCACTAAAGATTTACAGTGTAATGTGGTTTTTTATCCATCTTATTGTGTTTTTCAGGACAAGGGCTCGGAGAGGAGGATTGGACTTGCTAAGGAAAGGAATGGGCTGTATTTTCTTGAGATCCCAGATGCCTCTAAAGGAGTTTCACCAAATCTATCTGTTTCTTTCCTTACAACTTCTAATAAAGAAACCATTTGGCTTCATCATTTTCGTTTTGGCCATCCATCCTTTCAAACTTTAAAAGTAATGTACCCATCTTTGTTTCAGAATTTAGATATTAAGGAATTTCATTGTGATGTTTGTGAGTTTGCTAAACACTCTCGGGTTTCATTTCCTATTAGGAATAAACGATGTTCTAAACCTTTTGATTTAGTCCATAGTGACATTTGGGGACCTTCTACAATCCCAAATGTCTCAGGAGCTCGTTGGTTTGTTACTTTAATAGATGATTGTACTAGAGTCACATGGACTTTCTTGCTCAAACAAAAATCTGATGTGAGTTCTGTTATTCCTTCCTTCCATTCCATGATTCAGAATCAGTTTGGGGTCAAAATTAAAGTCTTTAGGTCTGACAATGCCAAAGATTATTTTAATCAAGTGCTGTCACCATATTTTCAAAAGGAGGGAATCATACACGAGTCATCCTATGTCAATACACTCCAACAGAACGGAATTGCTGAAAGGAAAAATGGTCACCTTCTTAACACTACCCAAGCCTTGTTATTTCATGGGAAAGTTCCTAAGTCTTATTGGGGGGAAGTTATTCTTACAGCCACTTATATGATAAATCGGTTACCCTCACGAATATTGGACCAAAAAACACCCATGGCAATTCTATCCACTTTCTATCCTCACTTCCGAGTATCCAATGGCCTTACACCAAGAGTTTTCGGTTGTACTTCTTTTGTCCATATACATAACCACCAGAGAGGAAAATTAGATCCACGAGCCATCAAATGCATCTTCCTTGGCTATTCTAGCACACAAAAAGGTTATAAATGCTATCATCCTCCTTCTAGGAAATACTATATGTCAGCAGATATAACCTTTGTTGAGAATAAGCAATATTTCAACCATTCTTATTTTCAGGGGGAGAATTCATTGGAAGATAAGAATGCTCCTGAAATAGATGGTCTGGGTCTGGGTCTTAGTGATCTTGAGTTACCCGTCTCCATTTCTCAAACTCCATCTGCTTCCCCAACTGATTTTGTTTCCCAATCTACTACTCCTGAAAATTCTCAACTTGAGTCTATTCCAAATTCCATTTCTCAGGAACCTATAACCCTTCCTCAAACCGATTCTGTTCATAATCCTAGAAGTTTTTCTCAGATATATTCAAGGAGATCAGCTACTGTTCCTAATCCGAAGCAAAGCCAGACTACCAATCCGGACCTTCTCAATGAAAGCACGGTAAGTCCTATTCCTCATTTGGCTGAACAATCTGTTCATAATCATGATTTAAATCTCCCCATTATCAATGAAAGCACGGTAAGTTCTATTCCTTCTTTGACTGAACCCTCTGTTGATGATTTGGATCTTCCCATTGCCCTTAGAAAAGGTTCCAGAAAGTGCACAAAGCAACCTATTTATCCATTGTCTCACTATGTGTCACTACAATGTTTGTCACCACCCCACAAAAATTTTATTGCAAGCTTAGATACTATTGCTGTTCCTAAATCTCTATCTGAGGCATTGTCAAAAGAAGAGTGGAGAAATGCAATGAAGGAAGAAATGAGGGGCACTAGAGAAAAACAAGACATGGGAGATAGTTGACAGACCGAATCGAAAGAGAATTTAGTCGGCTGCAAATGGGTCTTTACTCTGAAATACAATGCTGATGGCTTCACTCGAGAGATACAAGGCTAGGTTGGTGGCTAAAGGGTACACTCAAACTTATGGGGTAGACTACCAGGAGACATTTGCACCAGTAGCTAAGATGAACACGGTGAGAATCCTACTATCTCTAGCTGCTCACTTTGATTGGCAACTTCAACAATTATGATGTAAAGAATGCCTTCTTACATGGGGACCTAGAAGAAGAAATCTACATGAGTATTCCACCAGGTTTTGAAGGAAGAGAAACGACAACTAAAGTATGTAAGCTAAAGAAAGCCCTGTATGGGCTAAAACAGTCACCAAGAGCTTGGTTCGGAAGATTTACCAAAGTCATGAAAACGTCAGGGTATAAGCAAAGTCAAGGAGATCACACACTGTTTATCAAGCACACGGATTCAGGGGGAGTTACAGCACTTCTGGTATATGTTGATGACATAATAGTTACTGGTAATGATGAAGAGGAGAAACTCAAACTGAAAACAGTGCTTGGCAAAAGAGTTTGAGATAAAAGAGTTAGGAAAAAACTGAAGTACTTTCTCGGAATTGAAATCTCATACTCCAAGCAAGGGATCTTTATCTCACAGAGAAAATATGTCCTGGATCTTTTGAAGGAAACCGGAATGGTTGGCTGCAAGCCAGTGGCTACTCCGATTGAAGCAAACCAGAAACTAACAGCAGCAAGTGAAGAACCAGCTGTTGATCGAGAAATGTACCAGAGGCTAGTAAGAAGGCTTATTTATCTTGCTCATACCCGACCAGATATTGCCTATGCAGTAAGTCTAATTAGCCAATTTATGCATGATCCAAAGGAATCACATATGCAAGCTGCTCTTCGAATACTACACTATTTGAAAGGAAGTCCAGGGAAAGGAGTGCTATTTAAGAAGAGTCAAAATCTCAAGTTAGAAGTCTATACAGATGCAAATTTTGCTGGCTCCGTGGTTGACAGAAGATCAACAACAGGTTATTGTACCTTTCTCGGCAGTAACCTAATAACATGGAGGAGTAAGAAGCAGAATGTTGTGGCAAGATCAAGTGCAGAATCTGAGTTTAGAGCAGCAGCACAAGGAATTTGTGAGTTATTGTGGCTGAAGATTATACTAGAAGACTTGAAGATCAAATGGCAGGGTCCCATGAGACTGTATTGTGATAACAAGTCTGCAATTAATATTGCTCATAATCCTGTACAACATGACAGAACAAAGCATATTGAAATTGACAGACATTTTATTAAAGAGAAAACTTGAGGAAGGACTAATCTGCATGTCCTATGTTCCTTCAGGAGATCAACTTGCCGATGTCTTAACTAAAGGACTCAATAGTGAAAATTTTCACGAGATGGTTTCCAAGCTGGGAATGGAAGATATATATTCACCAGCTTGAGGGAGAGTGTTGGAATGTACAGATATGATTGCTGGAATATTTGAATGTGATTTGGTATGATTGCTGGAATATTTGGATGTGATTTGGATATCCAAATCAAATCCAATATTTACTGTTTGTAATGTAAATATTGTTAGAGAGATTCTAGGCTAGACTTTAGGCTGAAAATCAATCCCTTGAATTAAGGGATTACAGTTAATTCTTTCCTGATTTTTCTCCTATTTTTTCTCTTAGGCTTTTCCCTAGAATTTCACTATAAATACAGTTTTGTACATCCAGAAATATCAATGAGAACAAATACCATTCTCTATTTCTAAATTCCGCAGCTTCACTACTTCTGATATGCATCTTTAAATAATTTCTACATTACACTTCATTGCTATATTTGTGCAACATTCTGTCTAGTTAAAATTATTTCAAAAGGAAATACTAAAGTAAAACAAAAAGATGGCCAATATTAGAAGATAACTAGATAATAAGTCAGCCAATGCAAGATTTAAAAGAAAATAGACTCACACTTCACATTCTCTGCACTATCCTTTGTTATGACTGGTACATTTTCCACGCTTGGTCCAACATCTATGGTCTCAAATTCAGAACTCTTGGTGTGTGACTTAGTTAATTCATTATGGCTAATAGCTTGGAAGGTATCATAGATGCTGTTCCACATTCCAGATTTAATAGATGAAACCTGCAGCATTACAGAACCAAGAGAATTTTAATAAATGATATCATATAGCTGTGCCAAAGAGCCTATAGGTAGATATATTTGTTCCATGCTTTATGAGACAACTTGGTTCCAATTTTAGGATATTTTGACAGAATTACAGTTCTAGTGGGACACTATACCGATTACGAGTACTCCAAAGGGGATTTACTTAATGGCCAAGTTTTACTTTTAAAAAATAGTTGAAGGAAATTATGAAAATTTTCAATTATGAATACTATTCTAAAGAATTTCCTTGTTTTCAGGAAAATTCCTAAGTTATCTACCCAGTGTTTTCTAGGTTGTCGACTATTTTGATGCTTCCTGTTGTGTCACTTAGGCTAACAAGTTATTAAAAATATATATATAATAAATTACACTTAACCCCTTCAAGTTTTCATAAGATTCAGCATTAGGCACTAAGTTTAAAACCTTACACTTTACCCTCCCCCCCCCCCCCCAACCAGCTCATACATACATATGTACATACATATATATAGAAGAGGCACCTGCACTGCATGTATGAAAGGAAAATTCCAATTTTATTTTTAAGACATGACACGTTTCTCTATTTTTAAATTTAAAAACCGAATATAAACTGATTCTAATCTGTAATATATAAAAATAACAACTTAAAAGCAAAGTTCCTTAAAAATAGGAGCACACGTAAGTGGTAGGCCTTTGTGGTTAGTTGGCAATGACAATTCTGTCCTCCCTTTTTAGCTTTAATAAAAACAAAATCTTGGGTATTTAGGAAAAGTAAAACTGACACCAAATAAGGGAATTTCCATTCTTTAATAGTTAAGAATAGTATAGATATATCTATGTCCACATGTACGTGTGTGTGTGTGTCTGTGTCTGTGTATTAAGAACTTTATCCTTCATAATTGCTGTATTTTCAAATGTGTGGAACTTTATCCTCTCATCAAATCAGAACTAAAAAAAAACTACTAAACAAAAATTATGGGAAAAAAGAAGTGGTAAAAGTAGCATTAGCTGTGTATGAAATGCATAAAAGTGAGTCAACCATAAAGACCATCAATTTCACATATGTGAAAAGTAATGGGTTAAATTTAAATGCTATTACAAAAGCACTTAATCAATAAATCATAAAAGAAAGATTAAATTTCACGTGCAAAAGCAATATAATAAAGTTGACAAAAAGAAGCTTACAGCAGCATTCAGTAACCCAATGAAAGGATATGATGAGAACATCATTCTGATCTTCCTTCTACGTCGAGGTTTTATTTCATAGAAATGAAGCATCCTCTCCAAAACCTACATATTAATTGTTCTTTAAGAACTATGTTTCTCAAATGTAAAAGCAAGTATACAGAAAGAGCTTCAAAACTATTCCTAACTGAAGATGTAATGCCTAAAGGAGATGAATAGTAATTCATAGCAGGATATCTTTTTCATAAGAAAAGAAATTCATTGGAGAAGAGAAAGAGAGGAGTACAGGAAAAGAGGATAAGCCATCCTCTTAGAGTAAAACAAAAGAAAGAAGGAAAAACAAATTGATCAAGTAAAGCACATCAATCTCTCAGAATACCTAATAAAGAAACTCCTCTAAGATAACCACTATCCAAGCACCACAAAGAAGACGAGAAGACCACTTTATTCCAAAGAAGTGGTAGCAGTAAGAAATTTTCCTTGAAAAGCCAGCCATTTCTCTCCCACCAAAGGCACCAAATCACAGCATACATAGCACACCACAAAAGGACCTAGTCAACTTTAGTTCTTTACTCCTCCCAAAACATCTAAAATGTCATATACTCATATGAGAAATTGCTCCAAACTCTCTGTACAAATCCAGCTTTCCCCAAAAATAATAGTCTGCAACAAAAATATCTTGTAGCTGTACAATGTACATCACCTCCCCAGACACAGTTATTCTCTACTTCTGTACTTCTCTCTCTTGCTTCTTTAACTCTATTTTTTATTAGGAAGATAGAGTAAATTACACAGACCTCTTTTGATGTTTACGAAACCTATGCTAACACCTCCTTTGGTTTCGGAAATTGAACTGACCACTATTTTTATAGAAAAAGAAATTTTATGGAAGAAAAAGAAGGAAAGTATTGAGGAAAACAAAAAACACAAAACAACAAGAAGAAAACTAAGAAAGCAGTAAGGCTGTCCAATCTGTCTGCATATCAGAGATAGCAACTCCCTTGAAAGAGCTATGGGCAAAACACCAAATAGAAGCTAAAAACATAATCCCATCCCATAGCAAATTTAAGGGCAAAGAGACACCTTTATAGATGTGTGTGATCCACTCCATCCAAATGCACCAAAGAATTGCACAAACTGCACACTCACTGCCACAAAATTTTTCCCTACTTGCTCTTAACAAAATCTTTATGATGAACCATCAAAAACTGCTCCAAAGAACGCCACTCCTAGTGGTCATCAAGAACCCATAAAGAATTTTCCATGGGAAAGTAACTGCCTTACAATGCAAAAAAATGTGTTGCACTGTTTCTGCACTTGACTTGCCCATAACACACATATCAGGTGAAAGAGCAGAGTGACGCTTACAAATCTGCAACAAGTCATTTGCATTAATCCCATATTCCCATTAAGTACTGCTGTCCAAACAAGTCATTCATCAGACAAACACCCTTAAACACATACAGCCTGTGTAAATTTTTACAGACACCTATCATTGCTGGAAAAAAAAAAAAAAAAAAACTACAATGGAGGTCTTTGTAACATATAAAACAAGAGGGGTAGTCTTGTTGCACTCTTGAGTTTTTTAATATTTCTTGTTGTATCTAGTTTCTATGTTTCAGAGGATATCTTATCCTCTCCCAGCTGTATTTTCCTCTTTTCTCTCTAATAAAATGTATTGTTCTATCAAAAAATAAAAAACTAAGGGAAGATCACTGTACTTTACACAGAAAAAAGAAAAAAAAAATAAGGACACACAGCAGTCAACAGAAAATTATTTAACTGCTTCACCTGCTGCAGACCATAGGAAAGGACAACAAAAAGAAAATACTTCGCAGAAAAAGAAGCAAACTATAGAGCAATCAAGGTTTTAAATTGAGGATCGCATCACCTGATGCAGCTGCAACATCTCGGTCACAGCAGCCGCAACATCTCAGTCATGGCGGCCGCAACATCTCGTCGCGGCAGCCGCAACATCTCTGTCGCGGCAGCTGCAGCGGCCGCAATACACCGCGATTACATCCCACATCGACCCACATCAGCCCACAACGGCTGCAATGCAACCTTGATCGCAACGCAACAGCAATTTAAAACCTTGAGAGCAACCAAAAACAACTGACAAAGCATACAAAACAAAATTAGCTGTCACAGTTGTTTTTAAATCTTTGCCTCCTCATAAGTTTTCATTTGGAAATACATGACATCTTGCAATTGCATCCTTGGGAGTATATAAATTATTTTCTATCAAAAATTACATACATCTTCTATATGAAATCTTGATTGATAAAAGTAGTCAAAGGTGAAAGGCACCCTTGGGGCACTAGAAATGTTGTCAAAATCGTGAGCGAGCTCGTAGAATTGTATGATTCTACGAGTTTTCAAAGCTGGAGCAATCCCGATTACACATCAGAACTCGGTCATGTAGGATCGTAGTGGGATCGTCGTTTTGGATCGTAAAACTGGTAGGATCGTTCGGTCTTGCCGTGTTCAACGATCCCATTTTCAAACAGTGATGGGTTGGGTTAGTTGAGAAAGAAACGAGTCAAAGATGGGTTTTACCCAATACCCACCCAAAACTTAACCCAAATGACCCAAAATCCCTCCTGAATTCTGCAATCCCTTATTTCCTAGTGCGACGAGGTTCTCCCCCTTGGTGCGTCTCCTCCTCCGCAACTAGTGAGGGGCGTCTCCCCCTCTGCAACAGCGTCTCCCTTCTGCGACTGCATCTCCAGTGGTGTGGGACTGTGGGAGCTTCTCTCTGCGGCTGTAGAACAGTGAGAGTGCCACTGCATCTCTGCTGAACTGGGATGGGGGAGAACGTTGAGATATTTCTTTCCTTGGGCCATTTTTTCTGCCCATGTGCGTTGAGGTGTGCAACTTGCATCCTTTTTCTTTTCTTTGGGTGCACACCTTTTTCTGTTCTTTGGGTTTTCATTTTTTTATAAATCATAGAAATGGGGAGGTCAGGTCGTGTGTGTGTGAGATTGGGTTTGTATTTTTTTTTTATAAAAATCTTATGGTTACATTTCACGTTGTGTCAGGTGTGTGTGTTTTGTGTCCCTCTTCTGTATTTTTAATTAGAAATTTAATTAAATATTTATTTTGCTTATTTATGTTATTTTATATTTATATGTGTGTGTGTGTGTGTGTGTGAGTGAGTGTGTAAATATAATTTTGTATTATAAGTAGGATCTTCCGATTCGTGTTACGATCTCACATTTTACGTGTCTACCTCTCCCTTCCGATCCTTGGTAGGATCTCGATTTTGACTACCTTGGGCACTAAAGGGTTTAACAACTTGAGGCAAAAGGCACCAAAAAGTGCAGGCCTCACTGACGAAAGCTGTTAACACTAGAAAAAGAAGAAAATAGTAAAATATTTGATTATTGTACATCAATTTTCCATATAGATTAACTACTCAAGCATAACATTCATTTTAAATTAAAATATTAAAATGTTTAATTTACAAAGCCCCAAGCTGCTTGCTGCTAAGAGACCCAAAGATCGACAACTAGTCATTTTTTTTTAACATTATGACTACTTTACCCCCCCCCCTTTTTTTTGCATCACAGTTAGCAAGTTAGATGGCTGGGCATTTTGGGTCTTTACAATTATCAATAAGGCACGAAAGGGATGCCTCGCCTGAACCAGAAAGGCACACATAAGGCACCAGAAGTGTGGGCCTCACTGAAGGGGCAGCGCCTCAAACAGCAAGAAGCAATGACCCCCTCTGGTGCCTCACCTCAGCCTGTAGGCATGCATTTTGACACCTTTGACGGGAAAAAAATTGAGATGTAAGAGAAAATGGAAGGAAAGAGGAAATGTAAGAACATGAGGAACGTGTACCTCCTGGGCATAATAAAGCAACTGTTAGACCCCCTATTAGGAAGGTATACCGTAGAAACAGATTCAGAAGGAGCAGAAGGGAGTTACAAGAGGGAAAGGTGCAGAAACAGATGGGCAATGCGGCAAAGCAAAGTGAGAGTGGGTTGCATAACAGAAATGTGACGTGGCAAGAAGAGAGAGAAGGAGTGGAAGAAAACGGAGGAGGGGACGTGGTCTGCATAACTGATTGCTGAGCTGGCTGGTGAGAGAGGGGAAGGGGGCGTGCATGAAGGCCATAATAACTAACTGATGAGCTGGCTGGTGAGAGAAGGAAAGGAAGGAGGACGTGTACGAGGGCCAGAAGGTTCGGCTAACAAAATATATAGAGGAGGAGCTGAAGAGAGAAGGAGGGGAAAATCTTTGAGGAATCGGTTAGGAGTGGGAGAGACCCAAGCCTCTCAAAAGCTTGGAACTATCATTTCATTCTTCTGTGTATTTTCATCTTTTTTTTCAGTTTTCCATTTCTGTTTTCGATCCTAAGCTCTGTAAATCGAGTTCTCTGGATTCCAGTTTCAGAAAATAGAAACAGTTTCCTAACCAAGTGGTATCAGAGCTCCCGATCCTGGGAGCTGTGGATGGTGAAGCCTAAAAATGGAAAGTCGGCTGGAGGTGCTGGAGAAGGGAATGGAGCAGTTGAGAAGCGACATTGACAGGCTAAGAAATAGAAACTCAGCAGGAAAGAATGGAAGCACGGCAGGACAGGGAAGAAAGAGGAGCTCAAATAAACCGTATAGAGCAGATGCATCAGCAGATGTTACAGTGGATGAAAGGGAAAGACTCGATGCTACCCAGTAGGCCGACAGGTGCAGTGACAGAGGAGGAAGGAGAGGAAGTGCTGCAGGGCAATGTAGGCTCTAGTGGGACTATCACAAGACCCACTCGAGGCTCACCTTTGGAAGAAAGAGGAAGGAAGTTGGAGGTACCCAGTATTTTCTGGAAAATGATGCTTTCGGCTGGGTGAACAAAATTGAGAGGTACTTTCAGGTGAATTCATTGGAAGAATCCACGAGAAGCTAGATGCAGTGATGGTGGCTATGGAAGGGGAAGGCATTGAACTAGGTTTTCCTAGGTGGGAAACCCGAAATTCCCAGGCAAGTTGGGAAGAGTTCAAAACAGCGGTGGTGAGGAGGTTCCAGCCTTCTTTAGCTCAAAATCCATATAAGTTGTTGCTGGGACTCCAACAGTCAAGCTCGGTCATGGAGTATAGGGAGCAGTTTGAGCTTCTCATAGTACCTTTAGCAATAGCTTATGAGAGCATGCTGAAGGGTATATTTCTCAATGGCTTGAAGGAAGAAGTGAGAGCAGAAATGAAGCTGCACAGAGTGGAAACCTTAGCAGAACTAATGGATTTGGCTCTGCTGGTGGAGGAAAGGAATTCTGTGGTGGGGAGAGAAAAAGGAGGATTGAGCTCAAAAGCGAGCAGCCGACCTTATTGTGTTAGCAAAACAGCTACTGTCGAAGTGGGGGCTAAAACATACCCAAATTATGATTCCAACTCCAGAGGGAACTCCTACACGACAACTACTTCCAAAACTGGATTTATAGGGCAGAAATCAGTAGAGGCGCATTCCGTGGAGGGGAGTAGCTATCCAAAGAAGACTGCAGGATACAGGAGACTCTCTGAAGCAGAAGTACAGGAGAAAAGGAGAAAAGGATTATGTCTCAGATGTGTTGAGAAATTTGGACCCGAGCACGTGTGTAAATTTAAACAGCTTAACGTGCTGCTGTTGGGCAATGAGGAGGAAGTGGAGTGTCAGGAGGAAGAACCTGAAGAAAAAACTGAAGAAGAAAGGATGATAGTAGGGGAGGATCGGGCCTTACAGCTGTCAATGAATAACATAATAGGGCTAACTTCAAAAAAATCACTCAAACTATGAGGTGATATACAAGGAAAGAAGGTGGTTGTCCTTATGGATTGTGGAGCTTTGAGTAATTTTATAGATAGAAAGATAGTGGAAGAGCTTGATCTACCCTTGACAGAAACAGCTGAGTACATCGTGGAAGTAGGTGATGGGCATCAAATTCGGTGCCAAGGGGTTGTGTAAAGAGGTAAATATGCAGGTACAAGGATTCAACATCACAGCTGACTATTTTAGGTTTGAGTGGGAGGAGCGGATGTTGTACTCGAGCTGGACTGGTTGGAGGGGTTGGGTGAGATCAAAGCCAATTTCAAAAGAGCTCACAATGAGATTCTTATCAAAAGGGAGGCTAGTCACGTTATAGGCGGATTCCTCTCTGTCTAGATCTGCAGCCTCTTTAAAATCTATGGTAAAGGCTCTGTACAATGAGGGAGAAGGATTTTATGTGGAATTGAAGGCACAGGAAGTCAAGCAGCAAACAGAAACTGAAGAGTGGGAGGAGCTGCAACAGGTTCTGGAGGTATTTCAGGATCTTTTCAAGGAACCCCACGGGTTGCCCCCTTCCAGAAGTCAGGATCATGCCATAAGGCTGAAGGAGAGATCCTCAATACCCAACATTAGACCTTATAGATACCCGCATTATCAGAAAAATGAGATTGAGAAGGTAGTAGCTGAAATGTTAGCAGCTGGAATTATAAGGCCTAATACGAGCCCATTTTCCAGCCCTATTATATTAGTTAAAAAGAAGGATGGAGGATGGCGATTTTGTGTGGACTACCGAGCCTTGAACAAAGTGGTGGTACCGGACAAGTTTCCCATCCCCGCTATAGATGAGCTACTAGATGAGTTGGGAGGGGCAGTGATTTTTTCCAAGCTAGACTTAAAGTCAGGGTATCAACAAATCAGGATGAGAGAAGAGGATGTCTTCAAGACAGCATTCTGCACTCATGAAGGGCACCACGAGTTTTTGGTTATGCCTTTCGGGTTGACCAACACACCCTCCACGTTTCAAGCATTAATGAATGAGGTATTCCGCCCATTTTTGAGGAAATTCGTGTTAGTGTTTTTTTGATGACATACTCATATACAGTAGTAGCAGAAAAGAGCATTTGCAGCATTTGGAGAGGGTCTTGCAACAACTAAGGGAAAATAAGCTGCTGTTAAACAAAAAGAAATGCAGTTTTGGGCAACCAAAACTGGAGTATCTGGGTCACATCATCTCAGCTGAGAGGGTCCAAGCTGACCCTGCAAAGATTGAAGTCATGACCCGTTGGCAGAAACCTAAGGATGTTAAAGGACTCCGTGGGCTTCTTGGGGTTAACAGGGTATTACAGAAGATTTGTAAAAGATTATGGCAAGATAGCCCGACCGTTAACTCAGCTACTCAAGAAGGACGGGTTCGAGTGGAATGATGAAGCACAGCTAGCTTTTGAAATGTTGAAGTCAGCCATGGTAACTCTTCCCGTGTTAGCAGTACCAAATTTTTCAAAGCCATTCGTGGTGGAGACAGATGCGTCTGGCAAGGGGTTGGGGGCGGTTCTGACGCAAGAAGAGAAACCAATTGCATATCTAAGCCAAGGTTTGTCATGCAGGGCGCAACAGAAATCAGTATATGAAAGAGAATTGATGACAGTAGTATTAGCAGTCAAGTAGTGGAGACATTACTTGATGGGGAGGTATTTTGTGATCCGAACAGATCAGAAAAGCCTGAAGTACTTGACTGAGCAGAGGTTGTTGGGTGAGGAACAGCAGAAATGGACCTCAAAGCTGATGGGCTTTGACTTTGAAGTGTAGTACAAGCCTGGAGGGGAAAATAAGGCAGCAGCTGCTCTGTCTAGAAGAGAAGAATTCTGTGCCATCTCCACTTTTCATATGACAGAATCCGATCATTGGGCGGAAGAGGTACAAAACGACAGCAAGCTGAAAACCATCCTACAAGATTTGTTGACAGATAAGGAAGCTTATCCGGGGTATATGGCGAAGGGAAACTATTTGTACTATAAGGGGCGATTAGTTTTGTCAAGAAGTTCGACGAGGATACCTTCAATATTACATGAATTCCAAGCTACCCCTTTTGGAGGACATTTTGGTTTCTTTAGGACATATAAGAAGATTGCTGGACTGCTGTATTGGGAAGGTATGAAGGGAGACATCAAGAGCTTTGTGGCAGCTTGTGACATCTGTCAACGAAACAAATATCAGGCACAATCCCTGGCCAGCTTGCTGCAACCATTACCGATCCCAACTCCAAGTGTGGAGTGATATTTCCATGGACTTTGTAAGGAGGATTGCCAAAGGCACACGGCGTAGACACTATCATGGTAGTTGTGGACAGACTCACTAAGTACGCCCACTTCATTCCCTTGTGTCATCCATTTTCAGCCAAGGATGTGGCTGAAGTATTTGTGAAGGAGATAGTGAAGTTACACGGGTTCCCCACTTCAATAGTTTCGGATAGAGACCGAGTGTTTATCAGTCAGTTTTGGGCAGATTTGTTCAAACTATCATAAACGACCCTCAAGCTCAGTTCAACCTATCATCCGCAGTCGGATGGTCAAACAAAGGTGGTGAATAGGTGTCTTGAAACTTATCTCAAGTGTTTTGTGGGGAATAAGCCTAAGCAGTGGCCTAAGTGGCTAAATTGGGCGGAATTCTGGTTCAACACCAACTACAACAGTTCTACTAAAATGTCTCTTTTTAAGGCGTTGTATGGAAGGGACCCACCCGTCTTGCTAAGGCAACCGAAAGATTTATTTGTGGTGGAAGGGGTTAATCAACTCATGGCGGATAGAAACATGATCTTGGATGAGCTGAAAGATAACCTAGCTATGGCGCAGAACAAGATGAAGTCACAAGCAGATAAGAAGAGGAGAGATGTCAGCTACCAACCGGGAGACTATGTTTACTTAAAGATACGTCCCTACCGCTTTAAGTCTCTCACAAGGAAAACAAATGAGAAGTTAAGTCTGAGATTTTACGGTCCTTACAAGGTGATAGAAAAAGTGGGGCAAGTCGCCTATAAGCTACACCTTCCTACTACTACACACGGATACATCCGGTTTTTCATGTATCCCTACTGAAAAAGTCAACAGCGGAAGGTGGTGAACCAGCAACCCTTACCCAAAAGTTTAACAGAAGAATGGGAACTGAAAGTGTACTCCGGCAGCAGTGCTCAATGTCAGGACCGCATCAAATGGGGAGCTGGAAGTGTTAATTAAATGGGAGGACTTGCCAGATTTTCAGAGCACATGGGAACCTTTCCTCACCATTCAGGATAATTTCCCCGAATTCCACCTTGAGGACAAGGTGAAACTTCTGGGGGGAGTATTGTTAGACCCCCCATTAGGAAGGTATACCGTAGAAACAGATTCAGAAGGAGCAGAAGGGAGTTACAGGAGGGAAAGGTGCAGAAACAGATGGGCAATGCGGCAGAGCAAAGTGAGAGTGGGCTGCATAACAGAAATGTGACGTGGCCAGAGAAGAGAGAAGGAGTGGAAGAAAACGGAGGAGGGGACGTGGTATGCATAACTGATTGCTGAGCTGGCTAGAGAGATAGGGGAAGGGGACGTGCATGAAGGCGAGAATAACTAATTAATGAGCTGGCTGGTGAGAGAAGGAAAGGAAGGAGGACGTGCGTGAGGGCGAGAAGGTTCGGCTAACAGAATATATAGAGGAGGAGCTGAAGAGAGAAGGAGGGGAAAATCTTTGAGGAATCGATTAGGAGTAGGAGAGACCCAAGCCTCTCAAAAGCTTGGACTATCATTTCATTCTTCTGTGTATTTTCATCTTTTTTTCAGTTTTCCATTTCTGTTTTCGATCCCAAGCTCTGTAAATCCAGTTCTCTGGATTCCAGTTTCAGAAAATAGAAACAGTTTCCTAACAGCAACAAACAAGGATATATCTTTCCTATAGGATGTTGTCAAAACCAGTAAAGATGGTTATGAATAAAATACCATCATTTTGATCCATAGCATGTAACATAGATCACTTAGTTGTTTCCAAAAGAGCCAACCTTCAAGCCATGAAAATGCTTCTAAATTCATCCCTCAAGCTCAAAAAACAACGGAACATCCATTCATCTTTCAGCTCAATATGATTTTGAATCAAATCATGATTGACTAATCATATTTTTAAATTGCCATGTGGCTACATTGATACTCGAACAAACGAAGACATTAATACTTCATCGAAAATGAAAGAGAAGAAAAAATGTTCAAAGCTATGGAGAGATGTCAAATCCAATCCGCAAAATGTGTTCTGTCATAATTATAGAGTGCAATTTTATACCAGACTAACAAAATGAACCTATCTCCGGGCAAAGAAAGTATTTCTGTAAAAAAGCATATTACTATCATCCCAGAATAGTGCTCTTCTAATAGAATTATACTTCTAACAAGATATACTTACCTCAGCAACCTTGTGCTCAAAACATGCCTCCTTCCAAGTTGTGACAAACATCTGCAAAGAATCATTAGCAATTGAAAGATCTTGATTCAAATTACTTGTTTCCTTGGTCGTGTTACCATTCTCAATTGGGATTGCATCAACTTCAATATTTTCTTTCTTAAGTGACTTAGAAGGAGCAGATTTTGTAGAAGTTACATTTTCAGATTTTCTTTTTTTTCTAGGTGGCCCATTAAATCCCTTTTTAAGGTTGCTAATAGCCAGGGGGTGTCCCTGTGTATCACCCCTCACCCCGAGTCGTGCCATCTCTTCAGTTGCAGATGGGTAAGGACAGCTACTCACTCGGTCCGAACTTTTGCCAAATTGTGATGATGAGTTTGACCAGCTGCCCATACTAATGTCATCATTTCGATCGTCACCTGTAGAATAATCACTATCTTCATCTTCTGAGCTTGATGAAATAAATCTTATATGCTTGCCACAAAAAGACTTTTCTACAGAAGAAAATGACTGAACACGCTGAGAAATGGCACTGAAACGTTCATCTAGCAGTTTTTTCTGTGAGGAAGATATAGAACGGTTCCTGAACTTCTCACTTTTCAATCTTAATGTCTTCAAGCATTTCTCTAGTGTTGATTCCTCTAAATTTCTAGCTTCCCTTATGGTAGATATATGCATTCTGTGATCATAAAATCAGTAATTTGGATTAGAAAACCTATCCAAGTCCAAATGCCAATTGTTTAGAAAACAGATAACAGAATACCAAATACCCTGACAAGATAAAAGCAAATATTTCACTCCTCTATGAACGTGTGGGAGGGGGGATGGAAGGTGTGTGCTAATATTGCCATTTTGAACTAGCCATGGACATTTTGTCTTCACAACCAAAACTCATATGTGAGAAAATTACTCAGTATGGAAACTACAACATTTAGTAAGCAAATAATTCAGGGAAAGTCGCAGAAATTAAAGGGCAAGACAGGGATACAAACATGATTCTTGACTTAAGTGAGGCAAATAAAGATAATCAGGGAGGTGAAGGGCCAGAAAGAAGCAATTCTACTCGCACAAATACTGATATTTCGTGTTTAATAATTAGATTGCAACAAAATCACATTACAACGACTACTTAAAAGAATACAGAATAAAAATAAAATAAAGAAAGAGTAAATTTCAAGGAGTTGCAGAAATCAGCTAGACTGGAAGTTTAAAAAAATAAAATGATCTCAATAACCAAGAAAAATATATTTGAACTCAAATTGACCTTCAAGAATCCAACCTATGCATGTGATGAAATTCAGCATGATTGCAATACATAATCCTACACATTCAGTTTTGCTTAAATTGAACTAAATTCATGCACATGCAATGGAACTTGTCCAATCAAAGAATCTTCCATGAGATCAGCTAAACAATATGATCATTTGCAAATTATGCCTACATCAACAACATTGATACTACAAGTATAAATTATAAATTTTGATCCAACACATAAAATATCCTCTAAGATATAATTCATAAAAACTTTAGTACACTCATTGATTTAGCATTAAATCCGTTCTCTTGTCTCATCAATTTGCGTAAACTGCAAAGAGAGTTCATCAAATCATTATTAAATAAACATCTCCATTCAGTTCTCTACCACTTTCTAATACTATATGCAAAGTCTTTCAACAAAATGTAGGAATAAGGCATAACATACCCCAAGTTCTGAATTCGAATCCCGAGCCATTCCCTGCATTTAACTGATCGCTTCTTGGCAATAAAATCCAAAAACTCTTCAGCCCTGATTTCTTTACTTTTAGAAGCATCTACAAACTCACTTAGGAAATGAATTATCTCCTCAATTGTTATCTTAAACACTTCAGTTACATCTGAATGAACTGAGAAATAATGCATAACTAGCGGGTGCCGCAAAAAAGGTCCCAATCCTAGTGCTTCAAAGTTATCAACGCCCTCATTGTTGCATATTGCCACTTCCAAATCATATAATGAAGTAATTCTACGGACCCCAACAAAGCAATGGACAAAAGCATTTACCTGCACAACAAATAAAAAATAAGAAAAGTTCTTTCGCATTGTAACCAAGTGTGAAATGTTCACAAGATTCCCACATTTACAGATAACTTAGAGAAAGAGATCTCAAACAGAAGCTCTATATTGCTAATTTGCTACCTTATAGAATCTATATTGAATTTAATTATTTTCTTATATTACATTTGTTATATATATATATATATTGCATTGCGTTGCATTGCATTGGTAAAAATTCAAATTTTCCAAATAAATTAGTAGAGAAAAGAAAATATGGCGATACCTTCCCCTCAGATTGCTACTTTATAGAATCTATATTGAATTTAATTATTTGCTTATATTACATTTGTTTAATTTTATATGTATGTATGTATGTATGTAAAAAAAATTAGTAGAGAAAAAAAAAATATGGCGATACCTTCCCCTCAGTAATCATAAGGCGGTGAAGAGACGGAACTTGCTGCATTTTAATCCCCAAAGAGTTCCATGAATCAACTTGGAGCATCAACAGAGCGTTCTGAGACACCTTCCACGCCGAGACAGATTCCCCAGCAGCGACAAGATCGCGACAGGCCTTTGCGGCAGCACGGTCAATCTTCTCGGTCCCATGTTTTGGATTCTGAGGGGGATTTTGCGTTTGGACCGAACTCGGCAACTGCTGAGGAGGGACAGGGAACCCACCGGGGTTCTGAACCGGCAAAGCAGGGTTTTGGAAAGGCCAAACGGAGTGCGGAAGATGGAAATTGTTGTGGCTTTGAAGCTGGGGAGAGAAAGCCGGGGATGGTTGGAAGAAGACGTTAGGGTTTTGGAAGGCGGCGCCGACGTTCACAGGCGGGGGCGCCGCCGGGTGCTGAGCCCGGTCGCCTCCGCCGCCAGGGCGGAAACGGTGTGGGTGGCCGTACATTCGCGGGAAAAAGAGAAGCGAAGTGGCACTGTGAAGAAGATGTTTAAAACGATAGGTATATGAAATCTCACTCAGAACAAGAGAGAGGGTTTAAGAAAGCCTAATTATGACGGCGGTGGAGCCGTCTGCGTGAAATATTAATCCTATTATTGCAAATATATCAAAGGATACTCTCAAGCAAAAGTTGTGTAATGCTACATATCAAAAACAAAAAAATTATGTAATGCTAGAAATAAGAGTGTCATTCAAGTAATTTAAACTTTTTAGATAAGTAAATTAAGATATTCAACTTTTATTATTTCCAACTAATATTTTAAGACTCAATTCGTATTTTTTTAAATTGTATAATTATTTTATAAATTAATTTTATTATAATCTTATTATTTATAAATTATTATTAAATATCAATAATTTTGTGATAAAATAAGATGTATTTGAAATCAATTATAATAATAAAAATAAAGAAAGAAAATAACTCTATATATTCAAAAATAATTGTAATCGTAAAATATAATTATAAAAAAATATTTATATTTATAATTTTATATCTTTTTTTATTTATGTCTAATTAATTGTTAATAAATTTTTAAAAAACTGAAAGTTCAAAACTAAATAAGAGAATTCCTTTAATAATAATATAAAGTATAGATATAAATTAAGAGATTAAAGATTTTTGTTATCAAAAAATGCTTAAAAGACAATAATATCCAACCTTACATATCAAAACAATTTGAAAAGATAAATAAAATACAATATTATATATGACCAGAAAAAAATTTTAATAATTGATATCTATTGTCATAATATTCTTTTATTAAGTTTAATCTCTCAATTAGTAATTTCTAAAATTTAGGTCCTTTATCAAACTATAGTTAAGATACTTATAGAATAGTTTTCTCCTACAGCATACATAGTGTTGTCATGGTGTTTACATGATTTCCTTTAAGTAAATTTAAATTGCCATTAACTCCTAAAAGTCACCTAATACAACATAAATTTGATATTAAATAATTTATATTCATGAGAAAAGCAGATAACATTAGACAAGAAGATAAGATCATAAATTGTTCATGATACTTTATAAATATCACTCTCACCATGTCAAGTAACTTTTAATTTGGTTGTTTTATTTTTTGATAAACTAGTTGAGTCCCCATACTTTGCATGACTTATTTTGATAAATTTATATATGCTAATCTAATAAAAATTAATTTTAGAATTCAAAATATTTTCATTATAATCAACATATTGGTACTTTAATCTTTCTCAAATTCATAACATTTGGTCTAAATGAAATCCACAATATACTAATAATAATTCACTGTTTTTAGTGTTTCAAAGAAGTTTAGTATGATTATAACTTATGCAGATCACTAAACTCACAAGATAAGTTCGTATACAGAAAAGATAGGCTCAATCCAATTTCTTCTTCTTAATCCTTTGATAATCTTAGTATTTGAAAATTGTGGTGATATGACATCAAGCAAAGCAAGCTCATTTATCATCGGCACTTGTAGCAGTCCTCTTCAAAGTGAAAGAAAACTAAGATATTAGCCCCCCTCAAAAAAAAAAAACTAAGATATAATTAAAAGAGTGTAAAATATTGATACTTTCATTACTATTCCTTACAGATAATGCAAGATCTAAATCAAGCATGTTTTCATAAAAATGGCTCAATGACTCTATAGGATTTGAAATATGCAAAATTTGCATCCAAAATGGATAATGAAAAAATTAATTTAAAGGATTATTTAATTATCAAAGCCTTCAAAGAACTAATCACTTCAAAGAATATTGACAGATATAAAATATAATAATTGTAATGCTTGTGTTTTATTACTTACACTTTTAATTGCAGTCATTCTAGGAACTGCTTGTTTTGAAAGGTTACTCACAGAATCAGAAAAAATGGATTCCTAAATAATAAGAACCAAGAATTTTTATTAACAAATAATATTAAGTAAAAAATGTTATATCATTTTATAAAAAAATTAAATTTCTATAATAAGAATGTTTTACAAAAAACATACTTCAACTTGTGATAAAGACATGTAAGACTTGATAAGGTCAACATCATCAGTTAGTTTCTTGATAGTAAAACCTGGAAGACGGATTTTTTTGTTAAAATCACTCACTTCTACCTTGAAGAGGAATGTTTTTTTGAGCAAATAACCTAGTTTATCAAGAAAGCCATCCTCGTCACTTTCCTCCAATTAGAGTTAATTAAAAACTAAAAATGATTATTATTTGAATGAACTTATGTACTACCCAAAAAAAAAGGAATAGTTACTAATTAACTTCAACCAAATGAGGTTTGAGATTAATTGTTGTTCGTTGAATTATTTGGAAAGCATGATTATTAAACAACCTAAGTGATGCAAAAATGTTATAATAATTTTAAACCTCGACATGGACCTTGTATTTATACAAAATAAAAAAAAATCAAAATTATTCTCTTATAAAATATAAAATACATAATCATTGCAAAAGAAGGAGAAAATAGACACTATACAATAAAATATGTCATTTTTGGTCCTAAATTGCATAATTACATCTATGGTAGTGTGATTATAAACCAAAGCTTAAGACAACACCAAGTTCAAAATTCGTTCTCAGTTCCTAATTAGAGAGTCAGCACAAAGGAGGGAAAAAGTAAGGAATCTCACATATAAAGTACAAAATAAAATACAAAATAAATTTGAATATAAATGCATGCAATGCAAAGGTGTCTTGCCTGACAGAAATTAAACTTCTAAAACAATCACCAATTATTGAAGCTCTGCGATTAATAAAACTTTGAACCCATTGTAGAAATGCTGCCCAGAACAAAGAAAATACCATATTTTAGAGAATCAAAAACAAAATTTGCTGGCCATCAGAAGAAAGATAGGTATCGGAGAGAAAGGGGATGAAAGTTGCATAAGCCACTTTAGTCGGTGGGGAAAGAGAAGGAGACTTCTTGTGGCAATGGAGAGAGAGAGAGAGAGAGAGAGAAGGCGATGGTGTGATTTCTTGGGTGGGGGAAGAGAGAGAAGGAGACAGATGCTGTGTAGGTGGAGAGAGAGAGCAAGAGAGAGAAAGATGTAATACAAGAGTAAAGTCTATCTATATAAATAAGTAAAGAAAAATTGAGAGATAACTGCTAACGTGACTTGCCAAAAGGTTATAGAAAAAAGAATAAAAAATTATATAAACGTACAAATATAAAGAAAAAAAGTAAGGGTAAAATTGGACTTATAAAAGATGGTTTCAAACAGAATAAAAGGTTAAAAAGACTAAAATCCCAAGAGATATTAGGCTGGAAGGAAGAAGGCCTTCTTTCTATGTTATAAGAGATGTTAATTTGACTATAAGGATATTGAACTATAACTCAATATATATAATTATTATTTTTAAATCTCATTTTTCCTTCTCATAATTTTTAGATAATTATATTAAATATTAATATAATTTAAATAAAATTATTATTCTCTAATTGTACTCTCTCAAATTTATCTTCATAATTTTAAAATAAATGTACTAAATACTAATACAATCCAAGTGAAATCTTTGTTGTGACTGAAAAAATCTTAAAATTTTTTAAAATCTTTTGAAATAGACAAAAAAATATATATGACCACACGAAAACAATTTGTGTTTCTCAACTATATATATGGACTTAACTCCTCTAAAATAAAAAGCAAAATAATAAATATTAATTAATGAAGAAACAATTTAAAAAATAAATTTTAATAACTTCATAATTTATTATACATAAATAAATATTTTATCATTTTTAATCATTAATTTTTTCATTAATAATTATAAATCTTCACTTTAACCTAAGCCCAAATCCTATATATATATATATAATGCATTTAAAATAAAAATATTTATACCGACGAAAACCATGATTCCACCACCACTCTGGTTAATTTAAAATTGTGACTGGTTAAAAAAATCATTAAAGACAATAATTAAATGAAAAACAATTGGTAGAAGTGAAATAATTTTTTCAATGGATATTTCATCTAAAAAACGATATAATTTTTTTAAAAATTATTTAAAATGAGAGATCATGAGAAGCGTGCTAGCTTTATATATTAATAATGCTAGGACATATCCTCGTCATGGCATGCTTTTTTTTTTTTTCAATTTTTCCTTCATATATTGTACTTAAACTCACAAAAATTATTCTTGACTGGTGTTAAATATGTATAAGAAAAAATAAAACAGAAATCATTGTTTTGGGGAAGCACTTTAGAAGGTTGGTCTAGATCTTCAAGAGCACAATTTACACGGATTTGGTACTTCTAATCTAAAGCATCAGATAAACTGCTTCAGAAACTCCGTGGCCACAAGCCTCCCTCGTGTGTTCACCGACATTTTGAGTTCGCCTATCTCTTTATCAATATCCTGTAACATGAAAGGCATTAGTATACTCAATTATCAACAAATCAACAGAATTACAAGAAACAAAGGAAAAATTTAATATAGACAATTTCCTATGTAAAAGAAGTACAACAGACCAATGAAAGTGGCCACCTTAAATCTCTGGATGGTCATATAAAAAGTCAAAGAAGAAGCATCATCTTGCCCAGAATCATAATTATCAGCAAATGCATGTTTGATAAAGCTTAATTTTAAAAAAAAAAATTTGCCTTTATTTCAAAAACTATCACTAAGATTTTGATTACAAGCTGTTTTGAATACAAAATAAACTAATCCAAATATACAGTAAATCTTCTAAGGCAATATGGAGCATGGCAGGCATGCCTCCATAATGACTATAGCAACCACAAATACAAGTACCTGGTCAGGGAAGTATCTGTAAGCAAGCCACCAATACATTTCACCCCACTTCAAATATATATGGACTAATCCCAAATAAAAGAGAATCAAAATTTTGTTCTTTTTTTTTTGTTTTTGTTTTTTTTTTTGTTTTTTTGGCATGTTATGCTCTTATCTGCACTAATTAGCCTGGGACAATCATATTCTCTAGAACCTTGTGCAAATGTTTTCTAATTGCTTAACAATTTATAGTATGCAGGCAAATGACATTTTAACGTTTTGATAGCCACTTGATACAATAACACAAATATAGATATTACTATAAACCACAAAAAGAAATGTAAATCCAAGTTATAGGGTCAACAAAATTCTTGCCTCCATAAATTGCACTATAAAATCTATGAGTTTGTGCTTGTGCATCTCCTCACAGTGGTAATTTGTTATAAGGAAGCTGATGTCATATCCCTGCCAAGAGAAGCAACAAAAAGATGACACTAATGCTCATTGAGAAGTTACCAAGAAAAATGGATAAAGAAATTTTGTCCTCTATCAAGTGAATGGAAAAAATATCAAGACTCATTAACAGCATGCACAGAATAAGCTGCATCTTCATTGTTGTTACCGGTAGTAATGTATGACCCAGAGGATCAAAACATTTTTTGGAAGGTAAATAATCCAGAATATTAATTTTAAAAACATCATGCAGTAAACGAGTGCCTTTTTCTATCCAAGATGTTGCCTGAGAGCTCAAGGGGATACGCTATACAAGTCTTGGACAAGCATTCAACCGAAACTGACAGGATGGCCAAATTAAGACAGGGAGAGAGTTTCATGTTGCAGATTATGTCCTCTCAGTGCCACCAAAAGGGTGACTTGGAGCTTAAACAGGTACATTAATAGCATGCTTCATTGCTTCCTTTCTAGGATTTGTGGACCAAACATTTCAGACCATTGTTTCAAAGAAAGCAGCTGAGAGAAAAGGAAAAAAAAAATGCAAGCTTTGCTTAGTAGATGTGCTTTTCTTCTTTGTTTTGGTTCTTGGGAATGGAGGAAGCAGGTTGAATAAATGCCAATCCTCGCTCACGTCTCCTATCCTACCTCCTCTCCTCTTATTCCATTCCCACTAAATGATTCTGCTCCCTGCCCCACCTGCCATGTGAGCAGGTTGTTACAATGCCAATCCCCAAAATGATTTCACACCCATTTCCCTCATTACCCACACGAGCGGCGAGCCTCCAATCCCCTGCTACCCTTTCTCTTCTTCCTACTGTATACCTTAGTGATGAGTGGATGTCTAACAAATTATATATATATATATATATATGACATGTAATCTTCCATCTTATCATTAACCGAAAAGAATTCCAAGCAATTTCCTAATGGTCAAGAATATTGAGAAGTCACTACTGCTGTGCTACAAACATATACTTGGGAACCATAAATTGCAAGATATTTTGAAGTATTTCAATGAGCTGTAGCAAGGCCATATTCTTTCCCACATAATCACTCTGCAAATATGTCAAGGAAACTCCCAAACAGAAACCATATGCAGAATACAAAAAAAATGCCATAAACGCAATCCTACACCATAATAAATTTAAAGACAAACATTCGTCCTTGAAAATCCAATTGTTCCACTTCAGCCAAATACACTAAAGAACAGTACACATAGCACACCACCACAAGGGTTTGCGCTACTGCTCCTCCCAAAGCTGTTTGAGACTAATTACTTTAAAAGTTATTCCAAACACAAACAAAAAACCTTAAGGTCTGCAAATCTCCAACATATCATTGGTATAATTCTATTATCACTATCCAAACAAACGACTTGACTAAGAAGGGGCTTTGGACTTCCAAATTGGTTTATCAAGAACCAAAATTTTCTTATTTGAATATTGGGTTTAAAAAATGGAATTAAGACTTACAAGAGTAGACCCCTGACGAGTCAAGAGTCCAGATCCTCCAATTTAGATTGGATAATAAATGTATAGAGTCAAGCAGAACAAAAAAAGGACTCAAATTCAGAGGTTTCTCCATCAATAATGTCCCTGAAAAGATGAAAGTTCAGCTAAGAGTTGGAACATTGAGTGCAAACATTTTGAATGTAGGACTGATGGATATATGAAATCCTATAGCAGCAAGACAACCCGCGGAAAAGGGGATGTCCCCCACCCAAGCGTCTTGCCAAAATCCAATCTGTGAACCATTACCCACTTTTAGGGAAAGAATGGCCCATAAAAGCCACATCCCTAAGAGAGAAATTTTATGATTATATCTAGGAAAATACCCTCACTACTTCCCATAGCTTCCTTAAAAGGTGGGAAGAAGGTGGAAAACTAATTATTTTGACCAAATTTTAAGATTTAATAAGCCAACTAATTTTAGGAGTATTTGAGAACCAGAAAGAAGAAAAAATGGAATTAAATGCTACACGTATCTGCAAGTCCCCATTTTGTTACCTGCCAAGTGAATTGTGTGTGAGGAGGATTTTCTTTCACTTTTCAACCAAGTCTTCCTAAGTGTATGTTCCATGCTTTTGTCTACCCTTTGTAATGCAAGGCATCAACCCAAGCACAGCCTTGGAAAGCAACACACAATATCTATGAAGCAACCTCAACAAGGATTTTTATAATCAAAAACATATAAAGAATCTTCACATTAATTCATCCCTCTTTCCTGCAATGAGTGTTTACCCTGCCTTTCTACCTGTGCCCAATAGATGTCCATTATCGACAAGTCAAAATATTAAATTATTTGGTCAGAAAAATGATCACCAGATACCATTGCAGTGTGAAAAACCCTAGTTTAATTGGTTTATAGATATAACCTGCACTGGCTTTCTCCTCAGTACTTGGAAAGCCTCAGCTCTCATTGACAAAAATCTAAGAAATTTCTTGGTCAGTATGTTTTCAAGTTCATCAGCCTGCTTCACCTGGACAAGATGAAACAAAATATAAAATAAGGAATTATGGACAAATTAATATGAATATCAGTATATATCATATGTGATGCTTGGAAACATACTTTCATTCAGAGATTAGTTAGCTAATCTTCTTATAAATTAAATTGTGAAAACAATATACAACCACCAGTAAATTGAGATGATATATGTTGCCAATTTGGAGCTACTTTGAACAGATTCAAGATGCTCTAGTGTCAGGAGAGAATGCATAAAGCTGATCTCCACAGGATGAGCTCATCCTGAGATGTCTGAACACAGAACAAATTAATTCTATTGCCTCATCAATATGTTGCAACAAAGTTCATTGTTGATTCTTGGTCCTTGAAAACAATTAAGAAGCACTTCCAATGGTTGGTCTTAGCAGCTTGAATTATGTAGTAATCACTACAAAGCAGTTATACTGGTAGCCTTATAATCAAGGACTTGGGGTTTAGAGAAAGTTGGATAAAACATCTAGGCTTCTAGATGTATGTAAAGGTTGGAAACATAAAGGTCCATAAGGAAAAGCGTGATTGGATTTTAAAATAATATTTCCAGAATTAATTGGCAATGGGAAATTCAGGGATGTATAAATGATTGAGGTGAGGGTTGTGTTAGAGATATAAAACTACTCATGGGCCTCCACCAACTTAAGCTTTTGGATGGTTCTTGACATAGCATTTGAGCCTCTGTGACTAAGTGGTCATAAGTTCGATCTTTGATGCCTCCATTCTCTACTTAAATTTCAGCATAAGGTAAAGTAAGCTTGTACATTGTCTATTATCAATAAGTCAAAACATTACATTATTTGGCAAGACACTTGCCTGAAGGGACATGTTAGACATATAAAACCATTCTTGACCTCTAGCTAACAGCTTAAGATTTTGCAATAAATTGGTTCTTGACAAGTTGTAAGGAGGTGAAAGGAATGGGAAACATGATAAGCAGCTATTGTTTTTATGGTCTAGGATTTCGGATTCAAATATGTTATCTCCTTTTCCTGTCCCCACTATTGCCTGCCCAATAAAAAAAATAACAACTAAGCAAAAAATATACACCTCTCTCTTAGTTGGCAGATTTTTTTTCTTAATTGTTAGTATTATATTGGGGAGACAACACTGAAGATAGGAAAAGGAGACAGAAGATTTGATACCTAGAATTAAATAAAAGAGGGCTTTGTTTTATAGACCCGAACAGTACTTGTGAACAACAACAAAACACAGTTCTAAGAACCTGACCAGACTGGCTGATCAACTGGTTGAACTGAGAACAGATCCAGGTAAGGTACCAGTCCAATTCAACCTTGTAACCAAAATTGGTCAAAACCAGTCATGAACCAGATGAACCTGCTGGTTTTGGGTAACCAAACTAGGAACAGTTGAGTGGGTGGGCTGGTTTACAATGGGGTGACGTGGCAGCTTCACTAGTTTCATGTCATCCAATGAAAGAAAAGAGGGAGTTTTTCACTTGAAAATGCAAACTGTGGGGTTTCAACCCATCACCTTCAGCTTAAGGAGGGTACAATCAGTCTACCATCAATCCAACAAGGACCTTGTAATAAGGTATAAAAATACTATTTTTATGATATATTTACTGATATTAATTAATATTTTTTGAAACAAAATAGACATTGTAAAAATCCTTTTATTACTCACCGAAATTATGGTTACACACTTATCAGCAAAAAAAATTCCAAGCGAAACATTTAAAATTGTAATATACTAACCAAAAATGTTTTAAAAAAATTTAAAAATTTAAAGTTAAATAAACTTAAATATTCATCAATCCTAGAGTGATTGAATGTTCTTATAGTAAATTACATTATATTCATTATATGTTTCATCTAAATATTAAATTACATATATTCATTAAAATACTATATTGAAAACTTTGATTGGACCACAATTCAACCCCGGTAAGACCAATGAACCATTAATTACTCCCCTTTCTGGTTAAATGACCAGTCCGGTTGATTACCATTTAATATTCTTATCATCTCAATTCTCAAATCAGAATTTATTTAACTAAAGGAGAAAATTTAATAGACTTGAAACCTCTTATTACTCTCACAAGGAGTCAGCGACTAGGACTTCTGAAAATGGATCCTACATAATACATATATCTGACTATCTGATGCCCAACAAATGACATCTAGTTTGTATTTCTCATAATATTATGAAAGTAAAGATGATGACTCTATCCAGAAAATAATTTCTTAATAAGTAACAGACCAAGGGCTAACTTTTATCATAGAATATAGACAACTTGTTTTAGCAAAACCCTATGAGACTCATTTGGATCACTCATCATATATGGGCCTCACGTATTGATACCTCTAAGATTGTCTGTCCTAACCCTAGAATTGAAGGTATCTTCACTCTTTGGGGTATTATTTTTGGAGTGGTGTTAGCTACACAAAATTTGCATGCACAACTGTCCAAGTGGCTGCATCTGAGTTCTGGTGTTCCCACCTGAACTTTTTTATTTTCACTTCATATTAAGCCACCTAATAATTTGTCCAGTTAAGCATTGTGCAACTAGTTTTCTTTTTTTTAACACACTCTGTTCACCCTCTCATCCAATTCATAGATTGGGCAGTTATTCCAAAGCACAAAGTTGAACATATTTAGATATTTATGAGAGGCACGGCAATCTGAAGTTTCATGTAGAGGATCCACTATCAGGTTTATACTGTTTTTTGGGAACAAAATTTACAAATGGTTAACATGCAGTACGTCAACAGCAAACTATAAAAAGGAAACCTACAATAAATAAAAAAAAGTAAAAAGAAAAAATGTAAAGAAAAATGGCAAGTTCATGAAAAATCAGCTTGAATGGACAGTTCATATCTTAAAGAATCACCACAAATTCAGTACCCCCAGAACTCAATTTTAGATCATTTCAACAAAACATATTAAATTTAAAAAGAAAAAGTTTACCTTGAGACTTATCCGCAATGAATTTATAGATGTTTCTATTAAGCATTTTTCAGCCTCATTTCGACAAATCAAAACCTGTAACAACAATTGCACAAATTTTTTATGGAACATTGATGCAAAAATAATAATAATATCTTCGAAGTATACATCATTTAGAAAAGAGTACAGTAAAAGAAATTCCTAACGAAGACATGGAAAAATCAAAGCTGTTTCCTATTTATGCTGAGGATGAGCAACAAAATAACTAGAACGGAGGAGCTAAATTCCAATAAATCTTGATCTCTAGTGCATCAGAAAACGTGTTTTCATGCTCATCCTTTTTGATAAGTAAATATTTGTTTTTTTATTAAAAAGGCCAAAAATGTAAACCATGTAAACTAGCAAGTGGAATGCGGTTTTCGTACTTAATCTTTAAAACTGTAGAAAATGCTTTGAACATTAAGAGTTAAGACTAGCTGAGATATGTTCCTCTAATCCATTTAACAACTGGGAAGAAGATAGAATCCCTGATTATAAAGGCAGATCTATGCATTGTGGCTAGATTTTCAGCTTCAAGCCTCTGTTGCCAGCTCTTAACCTGCTTAGTGACTTTAATCCTCCTGTATTGTCCATTAACCATAATAGCACTCTTTGCAATGGGATGCTGGACAGAATTTTTAACTACAAATAATTGTATGGGCTCTCTCAAATCTAGTATCTATATCATACATCTTAACTATCTGCTTCCAACTCTTCAGAAACAGTTGCCCACTTATTCTTGCACTGTAAGGTGGCTACTTTCTTATGAAATAACCTGTTTCGGGTGTTTGGTGAATGGTAGGTGCATCCTTTCACCTAGGAGCAGTTTCTCGTGATACATTTTAAAAATTTTGACAAGGACGAGGAGACTATGCTCTTATGGCAGTGTGCTGTGTATGCAGTTCTTTGGTGTATTTGGATGGAGAGGAACACCCATACTTTTAAGGTTGTCTCTCTACCTGTACTCTTGTTGTTGGATAGGATTGTACTTATGCTTTTTGGTGCTCTGCTCATGATTGATTCAAGGGAATATCTATTACAAATGTGCAAAGAGATAGGACAACTTTGTTAAATTGTTTAGCCACTTTTGCTCACCATTTTCTTCTCTTTTTGTTTTTAAAGAGGATTTCTTATCCTCCCACCAACATCCTGTCTTTTCTTTCTGATAATATCTTCTTTCATCCCAAAAAAGTAAACAAAACACTTTTAAATTTTTTAGGAGGATTTCTTATCCTCCTCCAAGATGTACATCCTGTCTTTTCTTACTAACGATACCTTCTTTTATCCTCCCCCCCCCCTCCCAAAAAAAAGACAAAGAAAACGCTTCAATGTTGATCTCATTCCCATCATTTTCAACTCTCTGCCAAAGGCATTGTTGAGGAATTTAAAGACTCATGTAGGATTATTCCTCAATAAATACCAAGATATGAAACACAGAAACACATTTATGGCAACATCAACTGTATAGTATTTAGTGCCTCCATTTATAAGATATTCAAAATTTTACATTCACTAGTAGGTACAACTGAATTGTCATGTTTTGCATTTATTTTTTCTTACCCTGTTTACAAATGAGTTTCATTTAGTTTATTATTATTATTATTATTATTTCATTCAGCCGACAGTTACATTTGGAGAAAATTTATAATTTCTTGCATGAAGCCTCCATCAGAATTTCCACTTCTCCTTCTCTACTTTCTCTTGGAATTTTCAGCTATACCAACCATTTGTTCAGCCCTATCTCCCTGCAGCCTAACAAGCATCTCATCAATGTTTCCACCAACAAAACACCAAGAATACCAAAACTTATGTTCAGTACTACTAGTACCACTTGAACAACAGTGCAGCAAATGATGATTCATGGCCATCTTTGCTTCTTCAGTTACTTTCTTGTCCCTTTCCTTTTCCTTTTGTGGAAGCATTAAGCAGTGGCCAAGAAATAAGAGGGAACTTACAAGAAACAGAAACAATATGCTCCAAAAAATAAATATAAGAGAAAAACAGGAGAAAAAGAATATCATTGCAACAATGACCTCCACTTTCTGTGTATCTATATCTATAAGTGAAACACCACTAAGCAAAACACCGAAGAGAAGTTAGACGGGCAAATTTAGATTGATAATTTTTTCTTAAGGAAAATGTGGAGCTCAAGTATGTCTATTGACTCCAGCATTCCTCTTGATCCAAAGACACCGGAGTTTAGAGAATATAGCATAATGCCTAAAAAAGTTTGGTCTTCCTTCTAATTGGAACCTGTAAAACCACTCATCAGAACACCCTCAAGGGTGAAACACGACTCCACTCCTTCCAACTAAGAGCAAAACTATCTGCACCAAATTTTACAAGCCATTAACTTCTGCAGAAACAGATGGCTATAACTCTCCAAGTTACTGATGCATATGAAGAGATATAAAGAAAAGCGATTTATGTGGTCTTCTAATCTGTCAAAAGCTACCAGTAACAACTTGATTGTGTATCACTTCCCAGACATAAGCCCTGACCAAAGCCTTGACCTTCACAAGGGCTTTAAACTTCCAAGAAAATGATTAGGCCGAATGCAATGAACACCCTGAGTATGAAAAGTTTATCAAACAAAAGCTTGCTAGTGAAATATCCCAACTTATACAAAAGCCAGACTCTAGGATCCTAAACAGAAGAAGATCATCAGTCTCATTCTTAACATAAAAGACCTTAATGTAAATGATCATTGTCTTATTTATCTGCTCGGTCTTCTTACTTCATCAAGTCTATAAAGCACTAGGAACGAAAAGAAAAGGAAACATCATTTAGAATTTTAGCAATTCTCAAACCTTATAATACACACGTAGGAAATCCATCTCAATTGCATATTCTATGAGGCAAACACAGTGCATGGAAATTAGAAAAAGAAAATGGAGCATAAAAGGCAAGTAAATTTTTTATGTGGCCTGATTTTTGATTTATGAAATTATTTATTGAAAAACTAAAAACAACAACAAGCCAAAAAACTCAACAATGCAGCAAAACTGCCCAGTCTCTCTGCATATAAAAAATAACAGCTCTCTTGAAATAGGCCTGAGCAAAACACCAAACAGAAGCCATAAACCCAATCCACTCCCATATAAAATTTAGAGTTAAGTAATTTTGAATCATATGAATCAACATCAGACTAGTAAAGAAACAAGGAAAATTTTAAAGAAGAAATGACTGTTATATTGATATGAAATAAGATGGATCTTACAGGATTAAGCAAGAGTTCGGGGCTGGTCCTGCATATAGATGAACAAAATTAACCTTCATGGAGGAGTATGTCGCTTTAGTTTTTATTGGAAGAGCATCATGCATGGATGGTCATATGCAAGGGATCTTGTTCTTGGATATGGAATATCCAAAATAATTAAATAAGGTGTGTCCTTTAATAATTAAATTTGGAACATAAAGTTGATGGCGAAAAGAGAAGTAGGGAAAAACTAGGCATCATTAAGCTGAAAGGAAATATTCAAATCAAAATTTGAAGCAATCATCATTAAGGCTTAAGAATCAATCACTAGGAAAGAGTTAACCAAAGGAAAATATGGAATTCAAATAGACATTAGTAAGATACATGAAAGACGTCCTCAAATCAAAGCAGAGGGAACATATTATAGCCTAAAAACCTGAAACAAATCATCATTAACAGAAGAGTTGGATCAGCTGAGTCAGGAGGTTATTTAGTTCTTTTTTTTCTTAACAACATGGTTGTGGATTCAAACTTGGGATGGCCTCTTCATTGGTCAGATATAAGTAGGATGCCGCATCAACCATCAGTGTATTGCAATCTTAACAGAATATCTTTTGGATATAAATAAAAAAAATAAGGGATAAAAAGAAAAAAGGATGATAAGATATCCTCCTTAAACAATGCATAGAGAAAAGCTTCTATGGTACTTCTGAGAATTTTGTTTAACCAATTTAGATTTTGTATATCTGGACAATCACAAAGTATCAAGGAGTGACCGCAGGCAAACAAAAAAAAAAAAAAAAAGAAGGAATACAATAGTGAGGATTTAGAGCAGCATAAGCTTCCTCTAGTAATAACAATATTGATCTACAGGCTTTGCTATGGTACCCAGGTTCTTTTTTTCTGGGTACTGATACCCTTGATGAGTTGCTAAATATTTATTGATTGCCCATTCTCACAATAAATGTTTAAAGTCCACCAAGTTAAAGTCCACCAAGTATAACCAACAACAAATAAATATTTAACAACTAATCAAGGTACAGTGATCCCCATGTTTATCTCTAACATCACCCACTAACCAATTAACCAGCAAACATCCCCAAATTATTAAAAAAGAAAAAAACAGAAAAAGCTAAGCATATTGCCATTCCTTTAATTACACATGCACGAGGCACTAATTGGCATTTTTTGCTTGCTATCAATCAGATTTACAGAAGAAATAGTCTCAGGGAGCAAAGCAAAGAATGAAGATTTAACTGCAAGGAGTGACAACATACTTCAGCTCAACCTCTGGCTTGTTATGCCTTTCAACTTCTTGACAAGGGAAGTTCTGCAACCATCACGAAGACATTAAAAAAGCCCACTTATAGCAATAGGATCCATCATATTCATACCCCATTAAATGAAATTGAATTTCTCTTGAAAGCAAAAAAAAAAAAAAACCCATAATATTGAATCTCATCTAAACTACCTGAAGGCACATTGCAGCCTCGAGCGTGTTCCGAATGCAGGTCAAGTACAACCGCGATGAGCTGGCCTGAAAATTGAAGAAAGGATCACTTTGAGAACGTGGGAAATGGAGAGCAAATACGAAGAACGAGGAATGCAAAAAGGGAGGAAATGGGTGTATACCATGTGCCAGATGATGAGATTCAATTTCACGCACAAGTTTGGGTCTGAATCTGCAGAAGCTCTTTTTGGGTCGATGAATCAATCGAGTGATTGCACAAGTACCCTTAGAGTGCAAGCCAAGGCTACCCGTGAAAATGAATCTTTTACTTTGACTGAAACACCGAAATATTTAGCAAGAGACTTTACAAAAAAGTTGTTGCGTATTGTAATTTGTAAAATGATTAAAATCCGGACCGATAAGCGGGATACTTTCAGCTTGATAATTTTTTTTTAAGATAAAATCATTTAGTTCCATAATTAAATTTGCAGTCACATTAATTTGAAATTAAAAATATTTATAATTAAATTAAATCGATCTAAATTAAAAAATTTAAATCAAAAAATCAAAAATCAAACAAAATTAAAATTAGCTAATTTTATTTGATTTTCTTTTTATACAAATTGATTAATTTGGTTCAATTTTTTCTCTCAATTAAATTAAATTAAATCAAACTGAACTCATATAATTATATATATATATATATATATGGATAGTTAGATTTTAATTTAGTATTTTTTAATAAAAATATTTTCGTCAATTTGTTGTTTATATCTATTTAATCATGCTTTTATTGATATTTTTAGACTAATTTATTATTAATAGAGTTATGAAAAGAAAAAAAAACTAGTTAGATATAAATTTTTCATGAAAAAAATTATTTGAGCAAAAATCAATTAGACCAAACTGAACCAAATCGATTTTGAATAATTTGATTTGATTCAGTAATTCAAATAAAACAAAGGTGATTGATTTTTAATATGAGAAAATCATTAGTTTGGTTCGGATGACTTCTTTTTCTCAAAACTAAACCAAATTAAAATAAACCGCAAACATACCTATTTGGATTGATCAAATCAAAACTGTTTAAAATAAGCTAATTTTATTTTTATTTTAAAAAATTATTTTATTTTTATATTTTATGATTTTTTCATAAATTTTATATTATTGTGTGTAAATTATTTTGATAATGTCATCCAATTTAACCAATCAATTTAAATAGTTAAACTATTAAACTTAAATCAAAGATTTTATTGATTCACTGTTCAATCTTATTTTAACAACATTAGTTGTTACTAATAATTACTATATTATTTATATATACATTCAAAAAAGTGAGATTAAAGTTTATTATTAAATTTCTTTATTCAAACTTACGTTGTATAAGATATTATTCACTATATTCATAGACTTGACTCCAATTTAGGTGTACATCCAAATAAAGTAATAATATTAAAAGGCTTACATTGAAACTATTACATGCTCTGTAAAATTTAAAAAAAAAAAAAAAACAACGCTCACTTATCAAATGTATTTATAAAAGAAATATTTAACAAGAAATTTTACAACACGTTGTTGCTAATAATTATTAAATTATTATATATACGTTCAGAAAAGAGAGATTAAAGTTTATTATTAAATTTACTAATTCAAACTTATATTGTATATTGCAAAGCTGTTAGCCTGTTATTCACTGTATGTTCAATAAGTTAACTCCAATTTAGGTGTACATCTAAATAAAGTAATAATATTAAAAGGCTTACTTTTAAATTATTACATGCTCCATAAAATTAAGAAAAGGCTCATTTATCAAATGAATTTATAAAAGAAATATAATTTTTGAACAAGATAGAAAAAATACCATACTCTTCATTTTTAACTAGAGCAGTTCATTGAAATTTAAAAAATTAATCATATTGTTTTCAATGAGTTGATTTGGCGGCTACATAAGTGTACTAGTGTCTAATGCTCAATTTTAACTTTATTTGTTTAAAATTTATGCTTATTTATTCAATTCTAAACTACTTATTTATTATAAAATAAACACTAACACAGCATATTTAACTTATTTATTATTATTATAAATGGATTCTTATTCTTGGTTTTAAATTTTCAGTTTTTTAAAAAACTATTACTAACTAATTAAATACAAATAAAAAATAAAATTGTAAATACAAATATTTTTTTATAATCACTCACACTTTACAATTACAACTAATTTCAAATAGAATCAGTTATCTTCTTTTTACATTAACCTTACTTTTATAACAGATCAGAATCCTCTCCTGTTAGTGAAGTAACAAGAAAGTGTCTAAAGATACAAACAGTTTTAAATATAAAAAGTTGACTTTATAACCCTTCATGATGAATTCTAACACATTATAATTTGTATCTATTTCTCTCTAACAGAATGGTCCTATTACAGGAAATGATCCAAAATCTTTTATGACTACCTACAAACATAATTTACTCTTTCAAAAAATTATTTCTATTTAACTAATTAATTTATAATTATAAAAATTATAATTAATTAATTTATAAAAATAATTATATAAGTAAAAATAAAAATACGAGTTCCTCTTTAAATGCTAGTTTAGATAATAAATTTAAGATGTTTGACATTATCACTTTTCAAAAATTATCATATGCTTGCATGTTACTCAAATATCAACTACGTAACAATGTACTTTTTCACATAAATAGAATGCCAATTAATAGTATATATAACTGAACAAAATTTGTTTGCCAAATTTTTTATTGACATCACCTCATCTTTTTCATATAATGAAATGAAATCATCAATTTTTAATTAATTTAATTAAAAAACTAAACAACGATATCGACAAATTTAGACACATATTGATAATTTAATTATAAAATTTGAATAACAAAAATCAAGCATGTGAATCACAATATTGTATAGAAACTTTTTCAAAATGTCAAATAGAAGTAGTAGCTTTTGGATCGAAAAATTTCACACCCATTCGTTTGTATTTGATTAAGTATATGAGTATTATAAATTCAACTCGCATTTTTTTCCTATGTTATTTACTATTATTTTTGGAGGTGATTATTAAATTCTTAATTACATATTTACACTTTTTATTAATTATTTTTAATTAATATTTTTGTTGGATTATTCTCAATAATGTTTTATTCAAAAAATTGAAGACAAATAAAAAATTAACTGAAAATGTAAATAGTAAATTCAATGTTAATAATCTCAGTATTTTTTTGTTTTTACTTGAGTTGAATTTCTACATGACAAACCCAAATCCACAGTTACTTAAGTCATTACAGTTCGATTTAATCCGCTCAATTGTGACCCTCTCCAATTCTACTCATTTGAATCAAATTTGATGTAGAAAGTATTTATTCAACTCAATTCATTTAGAGAGATTTCTTCGATACCTTATTTATTAAGTAAGTATCAGTACTCTAAGTACTATGCGTAATATTATTGGTAAGAAATATTAATAAATATATATAATTTGCTAAATAAATAAGTAAATTAGTTATGATAAAAAAAATAAATTATAAACAAACTTATTATATTGTGACACGTAAAAAAGATACCAAAACCTTTATAAAAAAGAAGGATGCTGGAAAAATCTCCTTCATTTAGAACTTAAATTTTAACTAGTCCTTTTAGAGTTTAGGGTTTAAAGCTCTCTAATTCGAGATATTCTCTAGTTCAAGATCGCAGCTTTGTGGTCTCTCCAAATTCCAGATCATGGTCCCTCCTCACTTTAAATTGTGATCCTAATTCTAGCACCAACTCCTATATTCAGCCTTATTAGGGTTTTCTTTTTCTCTTATTTATTGGACTCCTACAACTCCAGTTCATATTTTATTTCAAAATTTGATTCTACTATGCAAGGGTAAAGATACACTCGAAGCATGCTGAAAGTGTAAGAATAATTCATGATATTTATTTGGTTGGTTGCTCAATGGTTGTTATGAAATGTTGTCTTTAATTGTGGTTTTATGTGTGCATTTCTTTCAATATCTTTTTTGTTAGTTACCTCTAGGTGAGTTCTAAATTTGCTGCCCTAGCAAGATGAATCTTTTTTTTTTTTTTGCTTAAGAGAACAGAAGCTAAGATTTGATAACAAGAAACTTTTTTCATTTTGCAATAAGAGAATATTGTTGATACTATTTGTGCATTTTACAGCTGTGCATCTTGCTGAATGCACAATAAGTGGTATCCAAATCAGTTCTTCGTTCAATGTATAACATATCTCTTTATGTAATAAAACCATGAGTAATAAGAGAAAATGCACTATGGATACCTCCTGAATAGATAATGAAATTTTTAAGTCAAAGGCTACATGAGAATTAAATATAACTGATCATTTTATCCAAGCATACTTGAAACAAGTCTATAAGGGAAAATACAATGAAACTACCTTTAAGAAGAAAGGGTGGAAAGTTGTTATATCCCAATTTAGTGAGATAAGTGAAAGGCAATATAATAAGACCTAGTTGAAAACCAAGTTAACTTTTGTATTGCTTGGATGATCAACAAAAGAAAGGGATATAATAACTTTAAATTGGGATATAATCAAAGAAAGAATTGGAGTATTTGTTGTAAATTGTGTTGTAACTTGTATTGGATATAATAAATTGAAAATTGTGTTGGATATAGTCAGTTAAAACAACCCTTTCTTTTGTGTTGTATGGATGTTCAACTAAAGAAAGAATGATCAACATGGTTCAAGTTGTTTACAAAAGAGACAAGCTTGAGATGAGATAATGCAAAGCATACTGAGTGATGGACGAAAAAGCAATTGGTATGTTGTAAATTAATGTGAAGTTGTTGGTTTTATATATATTTATTATGTCATTTGTTGTGTTAATAAGTTGTATATATGCAAAAAAATCTTCAATATGAAAATTTGAAGAACAAAGGCTTTTCTTTTGCCTACCAATTAACGACATTGTTTAAGGAGATAATGGCTATTAAAAATTAAACTCAAGTCATAACAAAATATAAATGAAAAATCGACCAAGTAAACCAACTCCCATTTATGCAATTGTATCAAACCAGACCAGTTTATGCATTTTATTGCTCATTACGCCCATTTCCATTTGGATAGTAATTTTTTCAATGGGCCATGCATTTCATTCCAAAAACCGAAAATTAAAATACCATGAAATTTTTAATTGGGCTACAACTCTGAAAAGCTAAAATATCATGTGTATAAAATAATACCAAAAGTGTGTGTGTGTGTGTGTGTGTGTGTGTGTATATATATATATATATATTATAACATTCATTCCATTTATTAAATTGTAATTCACAAATCTTGAAAGCAAATAATACGATAATATAGGCAAAGCAATATAAAATTAAAACTCATGCTCTTTTCGATAATTGTACATTTAAAAATAATTTTTGATCTATATTAACCAAACAACATTCATTCTATCAATATCACTTTTTAAATGAAAAGTTCTAAATCTAAATTCGTTTACTACCAATTCACTTCTGACCATAATTAAGTTAAAAAAATCAAATTTATCAAAAATCAAATATGAAAAAACATAAACACACTTGAGTTATTTGGAAACTGACCTCAACACATTTGAGTTCAATTTCCATTTCAGCCGAAGTACTCAACTGTCAGTTTGAACAAGTAGCGTGGTTGATCAATTTTACAATAACAATACTACTAACCACACTTTTCACAATTAATTATATACTATTATTAACATAACATTTTTTACAATTTCATATAAAAAATAATTTTATCTAAATTTATCTAAACACAATTAACTTTCATAAAATTACTTTTATACACATATCCAAACCTAAACTCAATCTTTCAAAAACAATTCTTCTACAATTAGACTATTTAAAATTAATTCTTATCAAAAGTAATTTTACCCTAGTTATCCAAAACACACCCTTGAAGAAACCTAATAGAAGGCCTCAACAATCTAGTTCTTCGGAGGGTGCACAAATAGATACAGGCCTATTTCACCAAGATCACAATGATGAAACCTATAAATAAACTAGAGTACCAAAAAAATAAGAAAAAAGTTGCTGCTCTGAACCTGACATTTATAGTCATTTAAAAGCATTAAATTGAGAACACTAAATAACAGACACAATAGCAAAATGCAAAAAATCAGGGGCGAAAACCATTACACTGATTGTACACGCAACTTATTGGCAACATAAAGCAAGTGACTAATGTTTGTAGAGGGATAATTTTGCAGCAACTTTAGATTAGAAGTGAAATCACCCGCTAGAAGGCGCCTACGAATGAGAATCAGCATTGCACAACATATCCGGAGAAGAGTCCCCTACAGAGTATTGTGTGAGTTAATTTTCCTGTATTTCTTTTTCCACTGTATAAAAGAACTACAATGTACTGAGGCAAAGAAAATAAAACAGTTTACCCATGCCCCTGAACCTCCTGATCTACCATCTTCAGTTCTATGTACAGAATTTAAGTTCTATGTACAGAATTTAAGAAGTAACAGGAATTTAAAGTAGCAAGTAACATTCACGGAAACCAAGTGACTTGTAACAACACCCTAGCACTCTCAAGCGCAAAGCTAAATGGAAGACAGTTAATATGTACTGTAAATTTAACCATCTGACATGATGAATCTTCATCTTTCCTTTTCGAATTGGATAGAAAAGTGCACTTTATAGAGTAAGGTGTGAAGTGGATCACTATGATGAAAAATTCCACAATTTAGAATTCGTAAAGTACGAGCAGTCTGATAACAAAAGATAGATTTGTGAAGACTCTTATTTTCTCATTAATGGTTACCCACTCGCTCATCGTAAGAGCCAAATCCTTTCCTTTACATTTGCTATCTAAAAGTAACTTTACAACTTCAAAACAAACATCACCTCTTATTATTGTCATCAAAGAAGAGGCGGTTGATTATAAGTCTAAATGGCAGTCCATTATAGTACAAAGAAAATAGGAACAAAATTGTACCTGTGGACCCTCTGGATCACTTAAAAGAGTGTCCCAAATGTGAAGGCTCTCAGCAAAATTGAATTCCTGAGTCAAGAGGAGGGTAATCCACCTAAAGGCATAGAATTGGGGATTGACCTGACATTTAGAACCAGAATAATGAGACCTTTCTGATAAAATGTTCAATAGCCAAAAAAAGTAAACAAATTGTCGGATAATCTGGCAAGTGTGCAGCGTGCACCCCAAAAATGAACTTACTAATTAAAGGCCCTGTCACTTAACTAGTAGAGAAACATAAAACAGGAAAAAATAGACAATAAAAATGCCCAAAATAACAATGCTAACATAGAGAAGGTCACATCACTAAAACAAGGAAGCAAGTAATGTTGGAAAAATTTTCATGTGGGCTTACAGTAATAATGAATTTATGTTGATTTTATAAGATAGGTTGATGGGATAGTCCATAAATAATTAGCCCAAACATTTATGAGACATAAAGTAGGTTGGACTTGACATCTTATTATAAAAGTCTAGTTAGATAGCTAGATGTAGGCCTAATGAGCCGTCAAGTGAAAGCCCAAAGTTTACAAAAGCACATGATGGCACGCTAGATCGACTCTCTAACCTAACTTTTCACAATCAAAAGCATATCTTATGTCATTTGGTTGCCCCATTGAAAAACCGTCATTGGTTATACGGAGAAAGACCTTGCACTACTAGATATGGTACAAACAATTATGTCTCTAATTCAATTATGTTTCCTTGATTGATGTGCTACTCTCATGTATATGTGATCTAGGAGAAATAACATTTATATACAACTCGGTATAAGGGCCTAGATATAATTCAGGACCCAATCGAGTAAATGAATTTTGAAATATAAACATGCATGTTATTGTGTACTTATAAAATTGTCATTTCATGTGAAAATTGTTGTTATTTCCACATGAAACTGGTGGGAATTTATTCCTCTCTGTACAGATTAAGAATTGGCCTTATTGTATGTTAAAACTTTGACTAATTTCAGAGAGATTGAAGTTCATATATACTGTTTGTGTATTTATGAAATTTTTTTTAAAACTCAAAACTTTGAATTCCTGTTATTATTTGGTTTTTGTTCCTTAGATATGGCTGAATATACTAGGATGTTTTTGTCCTTGAAAGTTGCCGTAAATTGGCCAGAATGTGAAGTTCAGACTGTCGGTGTTAATGGTGGAGCTGGAATGGCCAGTTTTGGTGTTGCATTTTATATTGTTTGACTTGTTTTCTTCACAACCATTGCCTGAATCAATCCTAAAACAAATTTAGATGAGAACCCAATCCTTGGAACGAATAAAAATGGCCTAAAATTTGAATTCTACATGTCAGATTTCATAATGGGTCACAGAGACCTATTTCCCCATAAAACGGGTCAAGGCCAACCGATTTGGAGGGAGAAGACTCCCTGTGCATGGAGATGAATCCCACACACAGGGATTAGCGCATGCAAAGCCCCTACTCTGGTGCTCCATTTTGCATGATTTTTGTGTATGTAGTTTCCTCCTAGTCTCGACCATTTTCTATAATTGTATTTGAATTTTACAATATAAATAAATTATGATTTGAATTTTCTATTTTTCTGGAACTAGAGAATGATGAAAATTATTTGGTGCACATATTTCTAGAAAAAAAAAATTATGGAAAAATACTTTGGTATCTGTGGAGTAATGTTACAGGTAGCACTCCAAATTTCATACTCTCAGTTTAGGTTATAAATGTTTAAATTAATAAATATTTTTTAAATAGCCTAAACTAAAAGAAATTGTTCTACACGTGCCACTATGGTTTTTCAGTGATCAAAGAGATGCTGAAATTTTAATGTCTCATAAAGTTTTGATCACATCCATACATTAAGTTTGGTATTGGATTAAAAGCAATAAATATTTTTCCTAGTTTCGAGAAATTTTACTCAAGAGTTGTTGAGATTGTTTATCACAAGAACCACACTTTTTTGTTTATTTATATTTTATTTTATTTAACAGATTTATTACAACAGAGCGATAGACAATGCCCTCAAATTCATGTGCCAACCAAAATTACCAAATTGAGTCATTGACCAATGTTCTAAGGATAATCTCCCCTCAACCCTTTTCCTTTCTCCAATTGTTATAATGATTGTTATTTTAGCACTTTCCAATGACCAATCCTAGCATGGGAATGCCATGAGGTAAGGTGTTATGCTTTGGCTCATTAAAATCAAGTGGGAGTTGGGTATATCACAAACTCCAACGGAGTCATAACAGACGGTGAGTATGCTCAGAACATTTTCTGCAAGAAATTATGATCTTTCAATTCAACATTCATGACTCGTATACCACAACTAAGCATATAAACCATTAACCATAGTAAAAAAGATCTAAGGCACATAAGATAAAATCCTTTGGGAGAAAGCAAACAGTTCTAAGCCGGATTGGAGCTTTATTTAGATTTAAAAATAATTTGGCTCCAATCAAACCTTAGCCAAGTCCAAGGAATAAATAATCTACAATTGCATAACAGTAGATATTGCAACATGCAACCAAAATAATAAGGGTAAAATACATTTTACCTCTGCAAAGTATAGTCGTCTCTCAAATTACTCCTTTGAAAATTATTTTTTATGGCCTGACCTCCTTGAAATTTGGATTTTTGTCAGTTAACCGCCCCTGAAGATTGGATTCTTATCACTTAACCCCTCTGAAGTTTATATTTTATCACTTAACGTCCCTGGCATACCTTTTTATCTCAACTTTAACAAATGTCCTACTTGATTTAACTGAAAAGTAATGTTTTCCCTTAAAACGAAACTTCAAGAGAGTTAAGTGATAAAAATTAATTAAGGGGTAAGTTTTGAGAGGCCTATTATTTAGGAGGGTAAAATGTATTTTGCCCAATAATTAATAACCAACAAAACTATAATATCAAGACTTAAAATAGTTAACATCTAAAGTATAAGAAACTAGGTGTGAGCCTTATGAAAAAGAAAACTGTGAAAAGATATAACATATATTTAAAATTCTCTCTTACTTTAGATGTGACCTCAAGGTGACGCCAAAGCTCTTCATCATGTTCTCTCAAAAGCTGGGACAATCTTGTAATAGTGGAACGGATTCCCACAACACTATTGTCAAGTTGTTGAACAAAGTTATCTCGGAACCCACTCAATAGCTCAACAAAACAAAAGAATGTGTCTGCTTCAACAAAGACCTGCATATTGTAATAGGGAACTATTGAGCACAATTAACCAATAATATAATAGAACATGATATCAATCTACATAATTCCATCACTGCTATCTAAGCAGCTTTTTGGCAACAAAATCAAATTCCCATGGTTATATTAATTATTTCACATATTTTCATTTTATATTTTATGTACAGAGCAATGCTGTATTACTTTTGGTAACATTTTTTGTCCCAATTCTCCTAAGTAAGCAACGATACGTTTTAACTGGTGAAACTTTTCCTGAGTTTTCATTTGTCCTCCCCACCTCCATCCCAGGTGCCCTTTCTATTAAAGAACACACTGGAAGCCAGTTGAATAAGGAAACATGGACCATTTAGAATATATAACGAAAAGAAGGTAAAGACCAAACAACTTGCACACATAGCATATGAGCAGAAAAATAAAAAAGGAAAAGTTATCAGCTTAATCATGGGTAAGCACTTCTTAGAAGGGAATTTGCGAAATCGAAATTAAAAAGAGAAAGTTCTTAATTGAAAATTTTGATAAAGGGAAAATATGAACTTAAAATCAATCAGCCTGTACACAACACAGATATGATTAAATGAACATACTTAGGCACCAATAGGCGGAGTTAGCATAGCATGGATTTCATGGACAAGGACAGGGAATCAGGAGTTCCCAATACAGATTACACGATGGAAACTTGAGGCAACTAACATTTGGTTTCAAGGGAGAAACAGATGGAGCAGTACTTGGGGCTTAATCTAAACAGAAGAGAGTTGTAACAACTATTGGGCGAAACTAAGCTCAGGAAAGTTGTGGTTCATTCCATGAAACTTTGAAAAAGAGACATTGAGCAAATACTAAAATTAGAATGATGGTTTCAGAGAAAAAATTTAATTTTATGCTTGAGAGAAAGTTATAAGGAGCAAGAATTACAGTAAGCTGATCCTTCTTTATATTCACATAAAACAAGCTCCTGCTACTGATATTTGATAATATCAGAGTAGGAGAATTCACAAAATACAGCTCTGGATAGTCACAAAGAAAATAAGAAACTAAACAAAACAAAAAAAAGAACACCACAGCTCTTCGAGGGGCTGCTTCCTCCCAGACCGATACACTCCACAAAAAATGTCCTCTGCTCCCGTAACCCCCCCCCCGGGGTACTCTCATATATTCTCCAGAGAGAAAAACCTGTCTGCCCATCCCCCTGCTCTGTTCTGCCCATCTCTTGCTCTGTTCCGCCCATCTCTCTGTGCAGTAGGTGCAGCAAGTACATTTCCCCCATCCCCCTGCTCTGTTCCGCCCATCCCCCTGCAGGCACCATTCATTGTGCAGTAGGTGCAACAGGTACTGCAGTAAGTGCAGCAGATACATTGTCCGGCCCATTGCTCCTCCTTTTCCCTTTTCTTATTTACACTTTCTTAATAAGGGGTCTATCAATTCTTCCCCCCAAGAGTCTCACCTTGTCCTCAAGGTGAAAATCTGGGAATTGCTGTTGAATTGTGGTGTAATTTTCCCATGAATTTTCAAAGTCAGGGAGATCATGCCACCGAATTAGGACTTCAGTATCCCCTGTTGAATTTTCTCTCATATTAAGCACTGCTGCCAGATGCATTTTAAGTTCCCAATCTTCCGCAAGCATGGGAGGTAGAGGTTGGCTGCTGTTATGTTCAACAACTGACTTCTTAAGCATTGTAAAACACCTTAAATATGTCTCTCAATAGTACAGGAGATTCTTGTCCATACAGAGCCTTGAAAGGAGACATTTTCATAGAGCTGTTGTAGGGAGTGTTGAACTAATACTCGGCCCAATTCAGCCACTTTAGCCATTACCTTGGTTTAGAGCTTGTAAAACACCTTAAATATGTCTCTAAACAGCGGTTGACTACTTCAGTCTGACCATCTGTTTGGGGATGGTATGCTGAACTCATTTTCAAAGTAGTTCCTGATTGTTTAAACAGCTCAGCCCAGAAATTACTAATAAAGATACGGTCTCTTTCCGAGACTATAGCAAATGGAAACCCATGTAGCCTGACCACCTCCTTAATAAACAGTTTAGCGACTTCTTTGGTAGTAAATGGATGGGATAAAGGTAAAAAATGAGCATATTTCGAGAGCCTGTCAACAACAACCAAAATGGTGTCCATTCTGTGAGATTTAGGTAATCCTCCAATGAAATCCATAGAGATGTCTTTCCAAACTTGTGTAGGAATTGGAAGAGGGTGTAGCAGTCCTGCCAGTGACAATGTTTCATATTTAATCTTCTGACAAATATATCGCACGCTGCCACATATTCTTTGATACTTTTCTTCATCCCTTCCCAAAAAACCAATCCTGAAACCCTCTTATATGTTCTGAAAAATCCCGAATGTCCCCCCCATGGGTGAGGCATGCAGCTCCTTCAAGATGGCAGGGATCCTAGTAGAATTTTTTGGCAGGACTAACCTATTTTTATAGAACAGATATCCCCCTCTCCTTTCATACCCTGGATGAATGCCTTTTTGTGCTATCAAGTCTTGAAGAATTGTCCTCAATTTGGCATCTTCTTGTAATTCCTCCATAAGATAACCAGGATCGGTCAACTGAGCTATAAAGATGGCACAAAAATCCATTCTACAAGAAAGTGCATCAGCAGCCTTGTTTTCCACCCCAGACCTGTATTGTATTTCAAAATCAAAGCCTAGCAATTTTGATGTCCATTTTTGTTGATCCTCTCCCAGCAGCCTCTATTCTGTTAAGTACCCCAAACTTCTTTGGTCGGTCTCAATCACGAAGTGCCTCCCCATTAGATAATGGCGCCATTTTTGGACTGCTAAAACAATGGCCATTAGTTCTCTCTCATAAATGGACTTAGATTGGGCTCTTTGAAACAACCCTTGGCTAATATATGCAATTGGCCACCCCTATTGCATCAAAACAGCCCCTAGCCTTGATCCGGAAGCATCAGTTTCTATAATAAAAGGTTTGTCGAAATCTGGGACAAATAGAACTGGTAGTGTAGTCATGGCTTTCTTCAAGGCTGCAAAAAGCTTGGTCTGCTTCTTCTCCCCATTCAAACCCTTCCTTTTTTAAAAGCTGAGTTAAAGGTCGTGCCACTTTCCCATAATCCTTCACAAACCTCCAGTAATATCCGGTGAGCCCTAAAAATCCTCGAAGGCTCTTCACATTTTTAGGTGTTGGCTAGCTAGTCATACTCTCCAGTTTCTTCGGATCTGCCCTCACCCCACTAGCTGAAATTATATGGCCTAGATATTCAAGTTGTGAAAGTCCAAAACTACATTTCTTTCTGTTCAGCAACAATCTATTCTCTTTCAGCCGCTGCAACACCAATCTCAAGTGCTCTAAATGCGCTTGCTGGTTTTTACTATATATCAGTATGTCATCGAAAAAACACCAACACAAATTTCCTTAAATAAGGTTTAAACACCTTATTCATGGGGGATTGAAAAGTAGATGGACCATTGGACAGCCCAAAAGGCATCACAAGGAACTCATAGTGCCCCTCATAAGTCCTAAATGTTGTCTTATGTATGTCCGCCTCCTGCACTCTAATCTGATAGTGACCAGACTTTAAATCTAGCTTAGAAAATATCACAGCTCCTTGTAGTTCATCTAACAATTCATCTATAGCAGGGATTGGGAATTTGTTAGGTACTGTTACCTTATTCAAAGCTCTATAATCCACACAAAATCTCCATCCTCAGTCTTTCTTGCGAATCAGTAAGATTGGACTTGAGAATGGGCTGGTACTCGATCTAATCATCCCAACTGATAATAATTCACCAACAATCTTCTCTATTTCATTTTTTTGGTAGTGGGGCTATTGATATGGTCTGATATTTGGTATTTGTGCTCCTTCTTTCAATATCATCGCATGATCTTGCTCCCTTTTCAGTGGTAACCCCTGAGAGTCCTGGAAAAGTTATGCAATCTCATTCAAAACACCCTCCAATTCTCCCCAATATGATTCATCAATGGTCTGCCCTTCTGCTCCCGCATCATATTCCATGTAAAATCCTTCACCCTCATTTTTTAGAGCTTTGAATAGTATTCTTAAGGAAGCTGCAGCTTTTGACAAAGATGGTTCCCCTTTCAACATAACTTCTTTCCCAGCAATCTCCATCTTCAATGTTAACTCCTTGAAGTTGGCTCTAATTTCTCCTAAGCTTTCTAACCAGTCCAGCCCAAGTTTTATATCAGCCCCTCCAAGTTTGAATAAGAAGTCGTGGATTACATTCAACCCTTGCAATTGTAATACCACTCCCTTGCAAACCCCTTGACTTTTGATCCGGTGCCCATCTCCCACCTCTACAACATATTCAGGGGTTTTAGTTACCGGCAACATCAGCTCGTGGGCCACTCCTTCAGCAATAAAATTGTTTGAAGCTCCACAATCAACAAAGACAACTACTTTCCTCCCTCGGATCTCTCCCTATAATTTGAGAGATTACTTGAAAGTCATACCCACAATCCTGTTGATTGAGAGTTGTAATGTTCTCTCATCTTCTAACTCCTTTTCTCTATTTTGCGTCTCTTCCTCACTTCCCTCCTGATCTTCCTCTTCTGAACTTACTAGCATCATTCGTGGTTGCCTGAATCTACACACATGATCAGGGCCATATTTTTCATCGCATCTAAAGCAAAGTCCCCTGCGTATTTTATCTTGTAACTCAGCATCAGTTAATCTCCTATAGCCATTTCCCTTTCTCTGGTTTCCAGCTCCCTCCACTTGGGACTTCTCTACCGTGTTACTGCCACTGGAATAAGCTTTAGATTGAGCGGTAGTCACTGCAGGTCTAGCTCTTCCTACCTCCTGTAGTGCATTTGGCCGTGGTTCAATGTTAACAGAAGCTGTTTTAGTAGGTTGGTTAAACCTGTAGCCACTTCCTCCCTTACCACTTTGACCCAGTCCTCCTCTCCCCATGGCCCAGATCTTCTCTTCAATCAGCTGAGCTTGATCCATCAATTCTGACAGAGAGCCCATTCTGTATAATTTTACTTCTGCCCTAATCTCATCTCTCAAACCATTAAGAAAAATTCCTCTCAGAATCTCCTCATCAGCATCTGCCAATGGTCCCGTTATCATTTCAAATTCTTCACGATACTCCCCCACCGTCGCCGTCTACCGTAGACTTAACAGGAGTTCATTAGGATTTTGGGCCATTGCCGGTCGGATCCGCCGCACTGCTGCCGACTTGAAATCACCCCAAGTCGCCTCTGGAGAACGGACTTCCCACCACTGGAACCAATTTAAAGCTTTCCCTTACATTGCGACAATCACCGCCTGTAGCTTCTCCTCATCGTCAATGGTGTTGAAGTGAAAATAATGTTCCACTCGATTGACCCACCCATACGCGTCTTCACCGGAAAAAATGGGTATCTCAAGTCTCCTCCCTCCTCTGTCTTCCGTCTGGGTTGCTCGTCTTCCTCCTCCCCCATTCATTAAAGTGGCTTGTCGCATTCCTGACGCTCTTCCTACTCCTTCTCCGTTTCCAAAATCTCCCCCAACAGCTCCTTCCTCCTCGTCTCTCACCTCCGGTCACCTCTATGAGGTTCCCGGTGTTCTCCCATTAAGTTGGCTTTAGATTTCTTCCTGGAACTCTTCATTACGCCTGAAGCGAGCTTCCTGCCACTCCCGTTCTTCCTAGGCTTCTCTCCTCCATCTCCCAATCTCTTCCCTCAGCTCCTCGACAACCCCCAAATTCTTCTCTAGTGCTTCGATTCTAGCTTCCATTCTAGTGTTCACCATTTACAGCCCCCCTTAGACCAGGAGCTCTGATACCAGATGATAGGGAGCAAGAATTACAGTAAGCTGATCCTTCTTTATATTCACATAAAACAAGCTCCTGCTATTGATATTTGTTGATATCAAAGTAGGAAAATTCACAAAATACAACTCTAGATAGTCACAAAGAAAATAAGAAACAGAACAAAACAAGGAAAAGAACACCACAGCTCTTCGAGGGGCTGCTTCCTCCCAAATCGATACACTCCACAAAAAATGTCTTCTGCTCCCGTAACCCCCCTACTCTCATATATTCTCCAGAGAGAAAAACCTGTCTACCCATCCCCCTACTCTGTTCCGCCCATCTCCTGCTCTGTTCCGACCATCCAGCAGGTACATTTCCCCCATCCCCCTACTCTGTTCCGCCCATCTGCCTGCAGGTACCATTCATTGTGCAGTAGGTGCAGCAGGTACTGCAGTAGGTGCAGCAGGTACTGCAGTAGGTGAAGCAGGTACGTATGCAGCAGATACACTATCCGGCCCATTGCTCCTCCTTTTCCCTTTTCTTATGTATACTTTCTTAATAAGGGGTCTATCAGAAAGTGTCAAATTTCAAGAATAAGAAACAAGTTTTGGACTACGAAGAAAGCATATAAAAAAAAAATTTGTAATGTAACAACGTGGGATTCTATTTCTGAGATTATTCATATGCATATACATTTGAAAATACCAACACACATACCTAAAATTACCAAATCATGGATGAAGTCAAGATTAAAACACAACTCAACAAAAGTCACATGACTACTTAAAAAGTCATGAACCAGTAGTTGAGTCCATATCATCCATCCTTGATTTATTGGTTGTAATTAGCTCCTTTCACTGATAATTGTCTAGTGCTAATGCATACACACACAGAGACCCCAAATTATGCTTTATGCCCTTTCCTTTTTCCCGTGGTGATAAATCATTTGAAATATCCAAGATGAACTCACTTAATGCTAGCTGCATCATGGTAGTTGATCAGTCTATGATATGCTCATAAATATAGGAGCTCTAAGCATGATGAGGCCCATGAACCTCATGTTTAGTCAAAGGGAAATTGGAACAAAAAAAATTCAAGATTTAAATTGATATATAATTTGATTTAATCAGTCTTCATCACATGCTTAGGTTTAGTTTGGTACGGATGGAAAGCTACCACTCGACAGCTAGTTTGATGCTTAACAAGGACAATCCCCTATCTAGAAAAAGCATGGGATGGAGAGAAAGAAAAACTAAGATGAAATGATTAGGGATGCATTTAACCACTTGTTTTTCTTTTCTTTTTTTTTTTCCTCGTACAATGGAGGAGCAACCACTAGGGTAGGTGAGGGGGAATAAGAAACCTAGTGGGGGGTTGAACTCCCTACAATCATAAAACATCACACACCGATTTTAATGACCAGGCCCAGTGCCAATTGAGCTACAAGTTTGTTGGCTTAAGCACTTGTTTATTGTATATACAATAACTTTTTGGAAAATGTTGTCGGCATTTTGTGGTGTTTGCTGCATTAATAAATGCTTTCCTATTTTTGGTGTAAATTGTAACAATAAATGGACCACATGTTTCTGGTCAATGACTAAAAGTCTGCAACCCTTTTAGTCGGAAGAGGAAGTCATTTACCAAACTTAATCATTGAAATATAATAGAATGTATAAGAAGCTATATTTAAGATGTATAATTTTTTAAGATGTATTGCCTAAGAAGCTATATTTAATAAAAAGATTCCTATTTTCCATTAAAAAAGGGGGCTCGAATGATTAAATTTAATTTAAGGTAATAAGATAAAATTTCAAAATGGAAATGGATTCTATTCAGTTTATGTCTACCCTACAGCATAGTTCAATTAAGTTCTTTTTTTGATACAAGAGTTCAATTAATTTCTACCATTTTCAATATATGATCCAACATTAGGATCATTTATAACTCAACTGAAACCATTATTATGCATTAATTTCACTCAAGGAGAGGGTTCTACATGCATTGTAATGGGAAAGAAATAAACTAGGAGTGAACATTTTCAACATTAAGTTCAGTAACTCAAACTAAAATTGATATTGAATAGGATGTTTCTAGCAGGATTTCAGATATGATGATTGACACAAAATAACATTAATACTGAATTGGATGAATATCAAATTTAGTCACAATTGGATATCAGCGAATATAAAGGGTGAACTTTATAACTTTTCCAAATGATTAGGGATGCATTTAACCACTTGGTTTTCTTTTCTTTTTCTTTTTTTTTTCTCTGGTACAATGGAGGAGCAACCACTAGGGTAGGTGAGGGAGAATAAGTAACCTAGTGGGGGATTGAACTCCCTACAATCATGAAACATCACACATTAAGGAACAATATAACTCTTCCAAACGCCTCACTACACATTAAGGAACAATATATTGCACTACTAAGAAATGACCAAACGAAAGTCAAGCAGAGACAAAATTGTTGAGATTAATATGCATTAACACAAGGAATGATAGAATAAGAATGCAATTTACTCAAAGTCAGGGATAGAATCAATAGAAGATAAAATAAAAGATAATCTACTAACATAGTAGGACATATAAACACAGATATGTGAATACTCCAATGAGAAAAAGTAAAAGAAATTCAAATATAGGATTCAGAAAGCATAAAAGGACGACCAAGGGTGATAATGGTAGAAGTGATAAAGAGAGATATAGATGTAAACAGATTAGTGAAAATGACTTCTTGAAGGACTCAGAATGGTGAAGAGAATCCAATGGAAGAAAAATCCATCCAATCTCAGCTGCTAGTTACAAGCATATAGTCTTCCCTAAATCTTTGGGATTGGGTCTTTCTCTTTGCAGTATTAGCCAGTTATGTACCATTTACCCATTATGATTATTGATTATCACTTAATACAACAGCAATGTTTTAAGAAGAGATGCAGAGATAGAAGAAAAGGTACCCCTAGAAAGAACAACAAAGAAATACAAAACAAGGCAGAAATCATATTGATACTCATGACAATTTCAACAGCTTTTGGTGTTAAAAAGCCTATTTGCCTTTATATTTGTTTTGTTGTTCTGCCTTTGCATGGGAGGATATCTTTTCCTTCTCTTTTTCCGTACTTTTTACCTCTAACAAAATTTATTTCTTTAGTAAAAAGAAAATTATTGATAGTAATTATTTTAATATGAAACCCTAAACTATACAGATAATCCATAGCACCCTTCCCCACTAATTAGTAAATATAACTCTAAAACACACAAGCCACTGTTCAAACTTAAACAAAAAAAAAAAAAAAAAGGTGGGGCAGGGGAGGGAAGAAAAAGATAACAAGTTACAAGGATATACTCACTGCATTTTCCTCATCAGGGTCATTTTTGAACACATAGAATAGAGGAGCCAATATCTCATTCATCCCTTGAACATATTTTACACCTGGGTTTAACTTTGCAAAAATAATTAATATGTTCTTTAAAGCCTCCTGAAAATGCCCAAAAGAAAAATCAAACCAAAAAGTCCATACCAAGATAAAGGCTTGAATTTGGTGTTTGTACAAATTTCAAGAGAAATAAAGGAACAACCTGATTAGATTTTGCAAATTGAGAATCGCCAGAGAAAAAGTGCATATCTGGATGAGTGCGCTTTACATCTCGGTCAATCTGATCTATAATCTCCGTGTCCTGCAAAATGCAAAGAGGAACATTTACTATCACAACTGCCTTCACATACCAGAGTGTTATAGTACATTAGCATGAGATTTATATAGTTGTGAACTTCTGATATAGTAAAGATCATTAGTGGTATGTGGTAACACATTTGCTAAACCCAATTACAAAAAGATGTGCTGTTATTGGTACCTCACAATAGTATGTCCAAAAATTTAGAAAAGTACCTCAGACAATACAGTAATTATCATTTAAGGCAATTGTGTATTGCAATGCACTTTACTTTTTTTAGCAAAGGAAGCTTCCAAGTAAAATAGTTTTCATATGTCACCTTTCAGCTAAAACAATGCATCATGGACTGATATGTCATCAGACATTTTTGATGGAAGTAAGCAACATAGTTGATGCAGAATCACAAACTTTACAGTACAATTATGAACTATCTAATAAAACAAATGCAACACCATTTTTATATTGTTCTTAGCTGAAAAGTATTAGATGATTTTTCCTCTTAATGATATGTACCAGACTGTTTTGCATGGTACCTGGAAGAATTGATTCCATATGTTGGTCTTCCCAAGACTCAAAGGATGCTCCCCATGAGTAATTTCTGATCTAGAGAGAAATGCCCTACTCTCAAATTTTGCATCATCAGTGTCACAACTTGTGGAGTTGTACATCTTCCTTGTGATTTCTGACTAACTAGCCACAGAAACATTCAGAGAGCCAAATAGATAAAGCAAATAGAATATTTACACATTAAAAATCAATAATACAGCAATGATTACACTTTTTCACTAAGTTTCTTTGCACTTGGACACATAGACACACATGCACCCAATAAATGCAACAAAAAGAACCAAGTAAAATCAGGGCAACATTTAAAAATTAAAAAAAAATAAAGTGACAACAGATGCATTAGAATTATCTCTCTTCCCCTAGCCATACCTCCATGTAAGAATCAATATGATGATGTGAAAGCAAAGTAAATGCAACTTGATTACAGTTTTCAATCTTTTATCTTATCACAATTGAGGCATCTTTTCAGCCTCCATATGCAATACCCTTTAATTGTCAAAAAAAAAAATTTAAAAAAAATATCTGAGAGATGATAACATGAAGGCACTAGAGCTCCCTAAGCAACTAACTTGAAGGAACTTACAGGATTCATGAGAATCTCCTCTTTGAAATGTTTGTACTGGGACCTCTTCTTTGCTAATTCAGATGACCAAAGCCCATGATCTGGCGGAAGATATCCAAGCAAAAGCTGCAAACGTCAATAAGCATAAATTGCAATCGTTTTCTTTGATTTCACTTCCTTCTTTCCATCAATAAGGGAAAACACATAGATTAACTCAAAGCACTCAAACCAAACCCCTACATAGAAGTACTGAGGTCCTCTTTGGTTGGAATGAATGGAATGGGATTGAAAGGGAATGGGAATAAGTCATTTGCATGTTTGGCTGGCTGGTTGAGAGTGTGCACTCCTTTAATTGTAGGTGTCAAAATATTAGGATTCTTATTATATAAGGAATCTTGTTAGGATGGTAGTCCCATTAGGCTTGGATATTTTACTAATAGAATTACACAAATACTTAACTTATTTCATTAGTATGAATAGTACAATTAGGTTAGTGATTTATGCAATACATTAGTCATTCATTCATAATATTATATTATTGAAAGCCTCCTTTCTCTCTTTTCCTCCTTTCCTACCTTAAACCCGATCATATCAACAAGGTATAGCAGTGGTACCATCTTCTATGACCTAATCATATCAATATTCCACTGTTAAGTTCCCAAAATTATGGAACCCCTCAACCACCGTATCTCCTCCACGCAATTCTCTCTTTCCCATTGGCCATGCAAAAATTCCAGCCATAGGAAATCTGATAGGACCCCTAAGGCCCCTAAGGTGTATACTAGGAAACGATTTAAGCAGAAACCAGGAACAGACCCCACAAACGGTCAGTTAACGAAGCTAGAAAGGAGGAAAACGGTAACTGACTCATGCAATCGTCATCCCATTCTGGCAACTGACTCCACACATGCAGACGTTTCCCCACGTGAGCAAGAGGGAAAGGAGAGAAATGTGACTCATGCAGACGCTTCCCAACGTGAACTAAAGGGTGAAGAGGGAAATGTGACTCCAGAGAGCATCACCCGCGTGAGTCAGGAGGAATGGAGGGAAAGGGGAGTCCCGCGTGATCAAGGGATGTAGGCGGGAAACATGCAGGAAGGGTGACGGGGCCTAACCCCTTATATAAAGGATAGTAGACTAAGATAGAGGCATCAGAAAAGAGAAGTGAAGTGAGTGAGGAGAGAACTGGGCACTCTCGAAATTGCCCAGAATTCCTATATGCTTCTGTGTATTCCATTTTCTTTTCTCTGTTATTGTGTAATTGTTGCTTCTCTGTCAGTTGATCCTACTGATCACTGAGCAGAAGAGGAGTGGATACTCGAACGTTAGTCCGTTTTCGTGAGAATATAATTCAATTTTCATCAACTGGTATCAGAGATCCGGTACGGGAGCTGTGCCATGGTGAACACTCGAATGGAGGCCAGATTGGAGGCCTTGGAGCGCGGCATGAGTTCCGTTGAAGTATAAGGGAGCAGTTCGCCCAAGTGAGGAAGGAAGCGTATGAGGAGAGGCAGGCTAGGGAGCTGAGAGATCGACAAAACAAGGCAATGCAGCAGGAACTGATTAAACTTATCAGGGGAAAGACACCGGAAAATTCTCTGAGGAGACCAGAGATTAATCTGGACAAAGAAGGAGATGCAGAAAGAATCTATGGGACGCCCAGAGGCCAATATCTGGAGGAGAGGCCCCGACGCATGGAGGTGCCCATTTTTTCAGGGGACGATGCTTATGGATGGCTCAATAGAGTAGAGAGGTATTTTATCCTCAACTCTATATCAGAACGAGAGAAGGTTCAAGCAGTGGTGTTGGCGTTAGACGGAAGAGCCCTTAATTGGTTCCAATGGTGGGAAGCTCGCGCAGCAGAGGTCACATGGGCCAAATTCAGGGAGGCGGCCATCAGAAGATTTCAACCAGCAATGGCAGGAAATCCATTTGAATTACTGTTAAGCCTACAACAGACAGGCATGGTGGCGGAATTCAAGGAAAAATATGAACTAATAGCAGGCCCGTTAAGACATACAGATGAGGATGTACTGAGAGGAGTCTTCCTCAATGGTTTGAAGGAGGAAATTCGGGGCAGAGCTTAAACTCCACAGATTGGAGTCCTTAATTGATCTGATGGATCTAGCACTGCTCATTGAGGAAAAGAACAGGGCCTGTGGGAAAGGGAATTCAACAGGAGGAAAAGGGGCGAACTGGAACTATAAACCAGCTCACTCAGCTAAAACCACAACCGTGGAGGTTGGAGGGAAGTCCCACGCAGAAGGAAACAAAGGAGTGTCCGGAGTAACTTCAGACAGCTCTAAAACGGCCTCACAAGGGAGCAATGCAGGATATGTTAAAAGGGGAAGCTCTAGGAGACTTTCGGATGCTGAGTATCAAGAGAAAATGAAGAAGGGCCTTTGCTTCTGGTCTGATGAAAAGTTCAGCTCAGGACATGTGTGTAAGAACAAGCAGTTCCATCTGCTGATCATTGAAAATCCTCCCGAGGAGGAAGAAGAGGAAGAGCAGAAGCTGGGAATGGATGTGGACGATAAGGCCCTGCAATTATCCACGAACAGCAAAATGGGAATGACATCAAAGAAATCCCTCAAGCTTTGGGAAGAGATAGATGGAAAGAGGGTAGTAGTATTGGTGGACTGTGGAGCTTCTAACAACTTCATAGCAAAGGAGGTTGTCAAGGAGCTCAACCTGCCAATTTCCGACACATCGGAGTACCTAGTAGAAGTTGGAGATGGTCATAAGGTGAGGAGCAAGGGAGTTTGCAAGGGAGTAAAGTTGCAGATGCAAGGGATCAAAATTCTCCAGGATTTTTACTTGTTCAAACTTGGTGGGGCAGATGTGGTCCTCAGAATGGACTGGTTAGAGAGTTTGGGAGAAATTAGAGCTAATTTCAAAGAGCTCACACTGAAAATTGATTATGGCACAGGAAGCAAGTGATCATCCGGGGTGAGCCCTCACTCTGCAAGTCACCAGCTTCCATGAAAGCCATGATCAAAGCCTTACAAGACGAAGGAGAAGGCTATCTAGTGGAATATAAGGAGATAACCTCGGAACAGGAACCAAACGACCCACCTTGGGAAGAGTTGCAGGCCTTGCTAACCAAGTTTGATGACTTATTCCGTAACCCGCAAGGGCTACCCCCCGAAAGAAGACATGATCATGCAATCAACTTGGAGACAGAAGCTCCCATTCCGAACCTAAGACCTTACAGGCATCCATATTACCAGAAAAATGAATTAGAGAAAAATTGTAGCAGAAATGTTGGAAGCAGGAATAATCCGAGCCAGCAATAGTCCCTACTCCAGCCTTGTCATCTTGGTTAGAAAGAAGGACGGAGGATGGAGATTTTGTGTAGATTACAGGGCTCTAAACAAGATCACAACCCCAGATAAATTCCCAATTCCTGTCATTGACGAGCTTGCTAGATGAAATAAGGGGGGCAGAAATATTTTCAAAGCTGGATTTGAAATCTGGCTACCACCAGATCAGAATGAAAAAGGAGGATATCCCAAAGACAGCTTTCAGAATTCATTCAGGCCACTATGAGTTCTTAGTCATGCCCTTCAGGCTTTCCAATGCTCCTTTTACTTTTCAATCTCTGAAGTATTACAGCCCTACTTGCGGAAATTTGCCCTAGTATTTTTCGACGATATACTGATCTATAGCAGATCAAAGACAGCTCATCTAGAACACCTCCAACTAGTGCTGCAGCAATTACAGAATCAACAACTTTTTGTCAATAAGAAGAAATATGCCTTCGGACGCTCCCAGCTGGAATACTTGGGTCACCTAATTTCTAAAGATGGGGTGGCAGTGGATCTTGCAAAAGTAGAAGCAATGCAGACATGGCCTACTCCTATAGACGTCAAAAGCCTTCGAGGTTTTCTCGGATTAACTGATTACTATAGGAAGTTTGTCAAGGGGTATGGCGCCATAGCTAAGCCGTTAACTAACCTTCTTAAGAAGGATAGTTTTTCCTGGGGAGTGGAGCCTTAGCTGGCTTTTGAACAACTGAAGACAGCTATGCCTAATATACCAATGCTAGCTGCTCCGGATTTTTCCAAAACATTCACAGTTGAAACTGATGCTTCAAGTACCGACATTGGAGCAGTATTAATGCAAGAAGGACGTCCAGTAGCCTACATAAGTCGGGGACTATCAGAGAGGGCTCAGAGCAAGTCAGTGTACGAAAGAGAGCTCATGGCTGTCGAGTTTGCTGTCCAAAAATGGCGCCATTACTTGATAGGGCGCCATTTCATCATCCACACAGACCAAAAAAGCCTTAAGTTTCTAACCGACCAGAAATTAATGGGAAAAGACCAACACAAGTGGATTTCTAAATTGATCAATTTCAACTTCGAAATTCAATATAAACCAGGACCTGAAAACAAAGCAGCCAATGCTCTCTCCAGGAAGATGCAATACACAGGCATATCCACTGTCCAGTTCCAGGGGTTAGACAACTTGGCAGATGAAATACAAACTGACCCCAAACTGAGGCAGATCGTGTAGGACGTATTACTGCAACCTGATTCCCACCCGGGATATCAGCTCAAAGGCAACCAATTGACGTATAAAGGCAGGCTGGTTCTGCCTAAATCTTCCCCCACCATCACCCTCATCATGAAAGAATTCCATGACTCGGCTATTGGAGGACACTCAGGTTTTTTCCGCACTTTCAAGCGCATCTCTGCTCTGATATATTGGGAAGGAATGAAAAGGGATATTCAACACTATGTCGCTGCTTCAGACACTTGTTAGAGGAACAAGTATCAAGCACTATCCCCGGCAGGGTTGCTACAACCTCTCCCTATTCCTACTCATACATGGTCAAACATCTCCATGGACTTCATTGGTGGGCTGCCGAAGTCACAGGGCATAGATACCATCTTGGTAGTGGTCGACAGATTGACCAAGTACGCCCATTTCATCGCCATTTGTCACCTTTACACCGCTAAAGAAATAGCTGACATCTTCATCCGAGAGATTGTCAAACTCCATGGCATCCCATCTTCTATAGTCACGGATCGTGACAGAATTTTTGTCAGCCACTTCTGGACCGAACTCTTCAGGAATATGGGCACCAAGCTCAAATTCACTTCAGCTTATCATCCACAATCGGATGGCCAAACTGAAGTGGTCAATAGATGCCTAGAAACTTACCTACGGTGCCTCACAGGTACAAAACCACGATAGTGGCCCAAGTGGCTCAGCTGGGCTGAATTCTGGTACAATACCAACTACAGCAGCGCCACTAAACTCACCCCATTCAAAGCTCTCTATGGTACCGACACCCCACCATTGCTTAAAGGTGCATCCAATCCCTCGGCAGTGGAAGAAGTCAACCAACTTATGGCTGACAGAGACCAGATACTTGCAAAACTCAAAGATAATCTGGTGCAAGCAAGGAACCGCATGAAAATCCAAGCTGACAAACACAGACGTGAAGTGGTCTGTCACCCGGGAGACTTGGTTTTCCTTAAAATCCGGCCTTACAAACTCCGCTCCCTAGCCCAAAGGGTCAATCAAAAACTCAGCCCCAAATACTATGGCCCCTATGAGATCTTGGCTAGAGTAGGACAGGTGGCTTATACACTTAAGCTTCCAGAAGGCTCACGTATTCATCCCACTTTTCATGTCTCCCTCCTTAAGAAATCAATTGTAGCCTCTGCTACCAATCAACCACTGCCTTCCTTCCTGTCTGAAGATTTTGAATTACAGGTGCAGCCAGCTGCAATAGTAGATGTTCGAACAAATACTGCAGGGGAACAGGAAGTACTCATCTAGTGGCAAGACCTGCCCACGTTTGAAAGTTCCTGGGAATCCACGGCCCACATTCAGCAGCAGTTTCCTAGTTTTCACCTTGAGGACAAGGTGAGTCTTCTGGGGGGGAGTATTGATAGGACCCCTAAGGCCCCTAAGGTGTATACTAGGAAACGATTTAAGCAGAAACCAGGAACAGACCCCACAAACGGTCAGTTAACGAAGCTAGAAAGGAGGAAAACGGTAACTGACTCATGCAGTCGTTATCCCATTCTGGCAACTGACTCTACACATGCAGACGTTCCCCACGTGAGCAAGAGGGAAAGGAGAGAAATGTGACTCATGCAGACGCTTCCCAACGTGAACTGAAGGGTGAAGAGGGAAATGTGACTCCAGAGAGCATCACCCGCGTGAGTCAGGAGGAATGGAGGGAAAGGGGAGTCCCGCGTGATCAAGGGATGTAGGCGGGAAATATGCAGGAAGGGTGACGGGGCCTAACCCCTTATATAAAGGATAGCAGACTAAGATAGAAGCATCAGAAAAGAGAAGTGAAGTGAGTGAGGTGAGAACTGGGCACTCTCGAAATTGCCCAGAATTCCTATATTCTTCTGTGTATTCCATTTTCTTTTCTCTGTTATTGTGTAATTGATGCTTCTCTGTCAGTTGATCCTACTGATCACTGAGCAGAAGAGGAGTGGATACTCGGACATTAGTCCGTTTTCGTGAGAATATAATTCAGTTTTCATCAAAATCTTTCATCAGACCAGCTGTTGTTAAGTCTATTTCTCTCTCCTCCTCATTTTCTCTCTCCTCTTGTGGCTGCCTCGCTTAGATCCACCCACCAAGTGTGTGTGTTGACCAAAATTGACCATACCATCACCACTGCCATCCTCAGACCAGTATGTGACCAGAACCTTGCCATCGCTGGAGACTCCATGCCTGATCACTAGAAAACTACTTTTCTTAGCTTTTCCAGCGCGTCTCACTATTTCTGTTAGCTGCTTCCACAGAACTCGTGTTTCCAGCCAGACCCAGCCACTGCCATCTTGTTTACACACCCACAGTGAGTGTTTGGTTTCATCTAGCTCGCAATTCCTCGGTTTGACCATGTCCGGCAACTTTTCCGGCCTGGTATTCACTGTTGGAGGGGTTTTCTTTTCTCCTTGTTTGGCTGCCGTTTGGCTCATTATACCTCTATTTGGTTGGGTTTACCACTGTTTGGCTGCTGTTATTTCCTGTCTGGCTTGATTCCAGCCCTCCAGAAGCTGTTTGGGTGCAGATAGGATGCACTAGTCGCTGTTTGGCTTCACAATTTCTCTGTTTGGCTGTGATTAATACCAACCCAACAACCCATGCTAGGCCCACTACGGGCAATATCCAACAGCCCCAGTCACTCCATTGGCTGCAATTCACACTAGCCCCAGTCCTTGATGTTTGAAGTTTCCAAATGGTGTTCTTGATGAATGCGGAGAAGTTTGGGCCTTGCTTTTATAATTGCCTGCCCGGAATGTATCTTCCTCCTTGGCCAATCTCGATTAGACACCCTTGTGCTCCTCAGCCAATTCCGAGTAGATGCCCTTATGACTGTTTCCTCCTCCTTGACCATACAACATTCCAACTAGATCTTCAAGCTATGCATCATAAAAGTGAAGGAAACCCCATTCCATTTCACCTAAACAATTCTATTTCACCTAAAAAATCATAAATTATTTTGCATTCTATTTTTTCCTTTATCAATTCTAACATACCAAATATAGGAATAGAATGGAATCATCATTCCATTCCGATCCATACCAAACAAAACATGAGAAGAAACATTCCACTCCCACTCTCATTCCCATTCCATCCAACCAAACATGTACAAGTACATCTAGGTAGAAGTCCAACAGCAATCATGAATCACCCCCTCCAAAATCTTTTACATGATATATTCCATTCACGCACGGCACCTCAGAAAACAAACAGAAAGGAGGTAGAAACAACCCCTTAGCTTGATTTAACGAGATTATCATTTCTAATACCAAAAATAAGATATTAAAAATTAATTTAGAACATATATCACCGTTGGTCCCAAAACTTATGTTTACCCATAAATGCATTGAAAAGAAATCGCACCTTCCACACCGTAGAACGTAAGCCAGCACCATCAGGTATACCTTGACACGTGAATCTCCGCAGCTCTTGCACATCTATCACCTTCTTTGATAACTAAACGGCAAAGAAAGGAAGAAAGCAACAAAAGAAGTCAAACAACAACCAAAAGTCACAAACTTGGCAATCGAAAATTCACTGTTGTTATTAAACGAGAGGCACAGAGCTTCGGAAGACAAAGTGAAGAGTAAAAAGAAGGGGAAGGGGTGAAACCTGGGCCAACAATTGAGCCTGGTGGGAGATGTCATCCGCAGAAGGGGAGGAAGAAAAGCTATCCTTGTGATCGCGAGCAGTTCGTGAATCTTGGATTCTCTGGGTCTCGGGAGGATCTTCAATGGCGGGCGGGGAGGGAAGAGGCAGCGGCTCAGAAGGGCTCAGCGCGGAGCTCTCTTGGGTTGGGGACGAGGAGGCAGTGGGCGTGGTGGAGGCGGCGGTGGAGAAGCGGACGCGGTGGTCGTCGGAGGGAGGAGAAGGCGATGACCAGAGAGAACTGTTGAGCCAGTCTGGCACCTGTTTCTTCACCATTTTCAGCATTCAAGGTCAGATTTATTTCTAGGGTTTCTGGAATTGAATTGAATTTGAATTTGAATTTGAATTGAGAAGCAACGTAACACAAGACAATACAAGCATTGGTAACATCAACACGAGGAGAATGAGCATATGAGCATGGCGTAAGGGTAGGGGTACAGATGGCTTGCGAACAAATTACTGGGAAATGACACATGGCGACTTCTTATTACTTGGTCTTGCTAATCTGAATCATAACTCAAAGGGTTTTTGTTAAAAAAAATAAAAATTATTAAATAAAGAACAAACATTTAATATTTTAAAATTTTAAAATATATTTAATATTTTAAAATTTTAAAATATATTTAATATTTTTTAAATAATTAAAATTATATAATATAATATAATAAATATTATTTTTAATCTTAAAAACACATGTTAATAAAACCCTAACTCAAGACAAATGACAAATAAATGGTTTGATTTTGATTAAGTTGTGATTTTAAGTTATTATATTATTAAAATAAATTTTTATTTTATAAGTATTTTATTTGTTTTTTTATTTATTATTTAAGTCACTTGCATACAAAGTAAGAAAGATATTAAATAAATTTATCAAAAAAATAAGTGTATTTGATTAAATTATATTTTTATTAAAATATTAAAAATATTATTTACTATACTAATTTTTTTTATTTTATTAATATCAAAGGTAAAGTTAAAAAAAATACTTAGTTTTTTTAAAATAAAAAATAAAATAAAATAAAAGTTAAAAAACTAGATAAGAAGAAATAATAAAATTAATTGTTATCGTAAATAAATTTTTTTAATAATGTATAAATAATTTTAAAGTGACAATAGATTATAATTAAATATAATGTCAAATGACATCCTCTAAAGTGTAACTATGTGATAAATAAGTTAGAACCCCGTAAAATAAGCTTTACTTACAAATTGTGGCAGTTTTTAATATTTGCTAATTGAATTATGGCAATTTTAAAAGACACCCCATTTACATACACGACAATCATTTTGTAATGATTTTTTTATAATTGTCATAACCTCATTTCGTAGCGGCTTCGACCTCCACAATTTTGTGGCAGTTTTATTTTTAATAATTTGTGACAACTTTAAATCTCTACTATTTGATCCAACGATTTAAAAAAAAAATTACGAGAGTTTAAAACCACCATAATATGATTGTTTAAATTATTATTTTTATTTTGCAAGAGTTTAAAACCATGCCAATTAATTTATTAAAATTTAATTTTTTAAAAAGTTTATTACACATTTCATATAATTTAACCAGTAAATTCTATATAAATTTAATATGCACAATCACAATTAATATAAATAATATAAACAACAATTCATATTATATGAATTAAATTCTATTGAAATATCTATAACATCACAACTTCAAATCCAAGATAAAAATAAAGTAATATAATTCATATCTACAATAACTTAATCATTACAAGTTCAAATTCAAAATAACAAAAAATTATCCTACAATAAATAAATATAAAAAACGGTCCTAATCATCCATAATATGACAAGGGAACAAGGCTTGCAAAACTCTCAAAATTGCAGCTCCGTATTTTGAGAAAAGCTTTCATTGCTTCATTGAAAACTCGCAACTCATCCATTACAGAGGAAGTCAAGTTTTGAATTGCTTTTGCCACGTCAAGGACAAAAGGCTGACAAAAATGCTCTTCATAAATAATTGTACTTATAATTTTTAATTAGTGAAGTATTAATTCTTAAATGACTAAAATTTAAATGAGTAAATAGAGCATGTATTATTAATAAGTCTTTATCTCACAAAGAACACGACCAAAAGTTAAAAGATTAATCATTCATCGTTCGAATAAAAATACTCTGAATGTACTAAAAAAAATAAAAAAATATTCATATAATTATATAAAGATTTTTTAAATATTCCAATTTGAGGGAGAGTATATTGTTACTCTTATTTATTTATTATCACTCTTATTAAACTAACTTTAATTTGATCTTTTTAAAATACCTTTCTTCCTTATTTATAGTTAAACATCACTCCCATATTTATTCAAACTTATCATTAATTATTTTTTCAATTTATTTTAAAAATAAAAATATTTTTAGTGTTAGTAAAATTTTAATTATCTCATTACTCATCTTCTACGATATCTCTATTCTTTCTCTTTCTCTATTTTTGAATTGTCCTTAAAACTAAATTAAATCAGATAATCTATTTATGCACAGAAAATGGTAAGAATTTAATTTTATTGTACCTTGATACATCTATCATAAAATAGTTATCCTAAATTAATTATGTAAATTATTAATAACCTTAATAATATTTAATTTACCCCTAAAAATTTGATAATCAAATGAAGAAAACTAAATTAAAACATTTATACCTTTTAGACAAAATAAAATAAAATAAATTATTCAAATTTTGATTAAAATATATTTACAATTTTAATTGAAAAAATTATTTAGGTTAGACTTGCCCAAAGTACTCATATATCTTTAAAGTGAGGAATCAAAGTTTCGTAAGTCATTTAGAAAATAATTGTGAATTGTGAATTTTAATTAAAATCAATGGTGATAATGATCAAATAAGAAATGATTTACTAATTGATTAATTAAATTATTGATTGATTTAAAAAAATGTTTTATTAATGAGTTGAAATTGATTAAACTTATATTACTCTAAAATTGAAGAGCTTGATAGTTAATAATTCTAAATTATTATGGGATTAAAGAGCCTTCACAGCTGCATCTCCCTTTTTTATCATTAAAGTTTATTTTAGGATCAAAAAATTATCACGGCAATATTAATTCTAATTAAATTATTTTTTAAATATGATTAAAATTTATTTAGGACTAAAGAACTGTTACAGTAATATTAATTTATATTAAATTATTTTTCAAGTATAATTAAAATGTATTTTGGGATCAAAGAACCATCATAACAGTATTAATCATAATTAAATTATTTTTTAAGTCAAACAAACTAACACAGTTAAAATCACTCAAATTTAAAATATTTCTCCATTACCTAAAGCTAGAACATTTGAACACAATTAGATAACCAAAATGCTCTTTAAAATTAAATGAATGAGTGAGGCATTTGATGTTTGCAAGTCATGTCTTGCGAGAATTGTAAAAATGAATTGAATTGTTAGAAAATTGTCTAAGCCAAGCACCCTTTTTAAATATGGAAATTGATTTTTTTGTTGTCTCACAAAAGTATTCTCATATGTATTATTGTAAGTTTAATTTCTTAGGCACAGTTCTAATTTGATTAGAGGTCATTCTAATAAATATTTATTTTAAAGTTTAAACTTTAATCTTCTCCTCGCATTACTTATTATCATGCTCAACTCTTATTAATACATGTAAATTGAATTTGAGTATTCAATTAAAAATATAATAATGTACAAATAAAAATATATTATTACAGCATACAAATATGCCTAGTCAAAGCTTTAGAAGTGCTTTTTTAAATTTAAAAAAGTGCTTTCTTTTATTTAAAAAGCTTAACTAAACAAGGCCTAGATCTTGTTCCGTCTCTAGTCTGTACTATTAATAAAGAGAAATTTTTAAATAATTTATTTATGTTTAACTCAAAAGTTTTTTAAAAAGTCCTTTTTTGATATTTATTTAATAAATTAATAAAACATATGAGATTATAAGTATAATTTAATACTTACAATAATATAAATATTTTTAAAAAATATTATACTGCATATTTTCTCTATATCTTTTTCTTACTTTCTCTCATTTTATCAATTTTTTTCCACTTTTTAATTTCTACATTTAATTAATGTGTGCTTTACTTCTAGTTTGAAAAAGCAAACCAAGCCTAATTTTTTTTTTTTTGGGGTGAGAGCCTAAGTTTTATCTTTAATTTAGCTTTGCTCATTTATAATTATGCTCACTAGAACTTGGTCCAGTTAGCTTATTTAATAAACAAAGCCAGCTTCAAATAGGTAGATTAAACCATCGCTTACAAAGAAGACGTAATAAAATATTATGTTGCATATAAAATCTAACATGCTATACATTGATACCAAAAATACTAGTATAAAAACTAACTAGGTGAATAACTCATCCTATAGTAACTACTATTTATATTATGAGTGCCTCAAATGAGGCCTAACTGTTTTATAATCAATATCCTTCAATTTTATGCAGGAGCAATGTAGCCAAGTGGATGTTTAGACATGATCCAAATTGTTGTACAGTAACATTGGATTGTTCAGAATGAAATTAGTTTAAGAATGCAATTTACAAACTTTTTAAAGTACCTACTTTCTCATCATGTAGCATAACTATAAAAACAAAAGCGAGAAATTCTTAGTACTCTAGTAAGAAACTTATCTTACACTATATCATTAAACACATGACAAATCAAATTTGTGGGTCGACGTTGTTTTCCATTGTCTAGACAATAACATCAATTACTCTGATGTGCCACGTGCTTAATGGCATAGTATGAGAAAATTTTCTCAACAAAAGCCCTTACAGTCACAGGCAGTGTAACAACCATTTCCTAATATCCTGACTACTGTACTGAGCCATATACGTTAAAAGTCAAATGCTGCAACACCACCTCCTGTTTGGAGCCGCACAGCAAGGATCTCATCACCATTTTCCATATTGAGCTGAAGTCAAGTCATGACATCAATTAAAAACAAAAACAGAACTATTAAGTTAGTCAAATGAGATCTAAACATTACTTCTGTCATACAACCAATAGAGATTTCAGATGCACAGCAACAAAGGAGAACTGCGTTGAAATAAACAAAAATTGGTTTCACAGAATCCCACATCTCACGGTTCATTAAATTTCTTCCTAACTGATTCTTAAGTCCAATATTAATGACGATGTATATGGAGCCATTTATGATTGAGTTCTTAAGAGTACCCACTGTTGTTAAAGGGGTAAGTTTCCACAAATTATAGCGTCCTATCAGATGTAAAGAAGCCAAAGAAATTCAAGAATTGAAGTAAAGTGTACAAGAAAAATTATAATAAACATGCAAGAATATTCAATAAATCTTCATGATTCGCTGTGCATTAGATATGATCAATATGTTTTTCTATATGTACTGTTTTTGGCACCAAACATGGACACTGGACAGTTGAATAGTCTGGGATCTAGAATTGGAGATAGGGTGGGAAAGACATTTTCAAAACTTTTGTTATGATGCTCTAACTTTGCAGTAGACAGAAAAACCCAAAACCTTTGGGGTGGCAAATTGTGAAAGAAACTAACCTCTTTTGGTGTTTGTAACCCTTGAACGCGTTGACCATCATATAAAAAACGAATGGTCTCAAATTCCAAGTTCATTCGATTGCAGTATTCTCTGAATACCTTAATTAACTGCCTGTCGCGGTTCACCTTGAAGAACAATTGACGCCCATCCTACATTTGAATGAAGAGAAACACAATGGTAGGCAAGAGGGAAGATCAAGGTGAGAATTCAAATTAAGATCAGCAGGATATCAGCAAGCTCATAACTTCAAAAAAAATCATCACCTATTTCTGGTAAAGACATTTCTAGATTCTTGGAGTTCCAACAAAACCATTAGAAGTAGATAAAGAAAGAACCAATCAACTTGATTTTACTAAAATTTAGCAGCTTTAGCCAGTCATTCTTTCCACAACTGGTGATGGGACTGAGCTAAGATGATTATCATAAAGATCAAAGATGCTGCAAAGAATCAATTTGGCAAAGAAAATGGGACGTTATGGGAGAAAGGCAAAACCCAAAAGATTAACTTTGATCATAGAGGAATTGCTAATGTCACAAGTGATTTGTTTCCATGCACATGGATTCAGCCCGTTGATGACTTGATGTTGTTCCATGAACGGTGTCACTAAGAACTATGAAGGCTGGAGAAAGTGGCCATGATGATCTTAGTTTGGATGGAAAACACCATTGAATAGAACAAGGAAAGAAGAAAGAAATGGACGAGGTACTAGTGCTCCACTCATGGACCTTCTAAGTTTTAACTATGTCTGCTTGCGGATTGCAGGTTATCTATATATTTATATAGGCGGAAAGTGAGTGACTTTCTTGTTACCTTACTGTCTGCTCAGCAAAGTATACAACAAAAGAAAGTCACTTCTCACCAGAATTAAAACCTTTGAGCTATTAACTATATATATAGGGAAGGAATGTAGTTTGACAACAATGTTTTAGGAATGATATTAACTTTTTATCATTTGGAACATGATGAGCTAAGTCTATAGCACTTCAATAGCAACATTGAGACTTTAAATTTCTAACTAAAGATATCAACCTCCCACAGTATTGTCGTCAAAATTCAAGAACGTCATTAATTTTTAACAAAGGCCTGCTGCAAAAAAGAATAGACATACAACTGATATTATAACCATAGAAATTTTTGTTTGGGCAGTGAATAAGGTAGTGTCTTGTAGCCCACAAATTGATTTCTGGTTAGATTATTAGTTGTTATGAAGCAAATGAATGGGTGGAACCATAGTTTTGGAACTGTAAAATATTTTGACAGCTTAGATGATCTAAGTTTGAATTTTTTAAGCTATTTTTTGAGGCTGTATGAGGTTTAATTAGTATATTTATATTGAAAGATTTGAAAGCAAAACAAGGGTTATAGAAGTGTGTTGATTAGGTTTGCCATGAGGGTAAAAGAGATAGTGAGGGGCTGTTCATTCATACCTTGGTAGTAAATTGTCACCAATTAAACCCAGAACAAGAAACAGAAACACCGGCGGCGCTTTCTGTTTTTGCTTCTGATTCTTCACAATGAAATTTACAGTGATAAAAATCTCTACATTCCGACCCAGTTACAGAATTCCATAAGACTAAAAATAAAGATTTATGGATGGAAATTCTGAAATTTTGAAATATGCTTCTTTGGACCAAAAAAAAAAAAACTTGTGCCTCATAAATTAACAACTGATGGAACGGAAATTTTATGCACACAGCAACAAGCTTATAGCTCAATTGGCACAGGTCTTGGTTATGACTGGGTTGTGATGAAGTCAGATGTTTAAACATTTACAAGGCCACCTATCCCTTCCCTTACCCAGGTTTACTTGCACCTTTTATGCACCAAAGAAAAAAGAAAAAAATTTTATGCACACGTTGTGTGACATAAAAGATAACAGACTGCCAAACTTTCAGACTGTGTAAACTGTAAAATAATATGTGTATGGATGAAACATTCATTTAATTCTAAACACCAGTACATGAGATTTCATACAATCATTGAATGTTTCCTAATTTATAAAGCAATAATATCATGAACTAACTATTCCAAAAGCTTAAGCTATTAAGTGAAGACAAGTGAATGATTTTAAATCTCTAACAAATACCAATGCTTAATTAAAAAGAAATCAAGTACATACCTTGTCCAACTCTCCTTCAAGCAATATCCAAATAAACACAAGGTAGAAACCTTGCTCAGTTTAAACTTTTGGCAAGAGAATACTATATTACATTTTTCTTAATAAATGCAGGAAAATCATATACAATACAATAAGAGTAAAAAGTATATATCAAGCAGCAAAGAAAGGATTATCATGGAAAATCTTCACAAAGTGAAGAACGGAAAATAGAACTAATGGAAGAGAGCCATACCTGACCCTTGATTGACAAGGGGATGTAATAAATAGTGTCACCAGTCACTTCTTCTGGGGCCTTTCTCTTGCTAGCTCGACCATCGGTGGCCATGTTCATCTGCACAGACAAGAAGGAAGTTGAATCAATGATCCCATTTGCTAAAATGAAATAAAGTTTTTCTACCATTGACGGGTTTTTTTTCTCGATCACTACAAAGAAGAGAGAAAAAGAAACCCATGTTATATAGATTATAACTTTAAGGACCACACACAAATTAAGGGCTCATTTCCATATATAATATGAAAATCGCACAAAACTTTTGAGTGAGCTCTGTTTGCTTTGTAGCTTCTTTAACAAACACTGAGCAACAAAACAAAGAAAAGAAAAGGAAAAATCACTATTTTTTTCTGACACGAAGTGGAACAGAAATATCCAAAACCACACTATGTTGAAGATGGGGAGAAAAAGAGGGGCAAGAAAGAACGAACCAAAGAGAAGAACAGAGAAAGACCAAAAGCCTTCTGGTGTCTGGTTTTTGGGGAACGAGAGAAACTGAGACAGGACACTCCAAAGGTGGCATGTGTTTCGAAAGTTGAAACCGGGGGTGTGTTTGTGTGAGTTGATCAGGTGGACGTTTGTCCGCCCAAAGTGGCATTTAGAAACTTAAATGTACTTCTGTTTATTTTTATTATTATTTATTTTGACGTTTATATATATTTTTTTAGTATAATTTTAGTTTTTGTTGAGGATAAAATAATTATTCTTTATTTTTAAAGTTAAATATAATTTTTTATTAAATATAAATTGTTTTATTTAAATTTATTTATAACTAAAATTAAATTTATAAAATTAAATTTATTTATAATTAAATTAATAAACTCTAATCTAAATATACACGCGGTTACCCGTTGTCTTTTTGTTTTTCTGTTTATCGGTAGCTTTCAGTTTCCATTTCCAATTTCAACGTACAATATATTGCTCTGTTCACATCAGAAGCTAAGCTAAGCACAAGCAATGCATTGTATGGTAAAGTTTAATATTTTTTTGAAAAAATTGTTTTTTTAAAAGTTATTTTAATAAAATTATGATTTTAAATTATTTTATATGTAAAATAAGATATGCCAAACATGCAGATGCAGGTAAAGTGGCAATGCTCACGAAAAGAAACAGGTGTAAGTATAACATCTACTTTAGGATTTTTTTTTCCCAATAAAATTAAATATTTGGTCCTATAATTTTTTTAAATTTAGAATTTGATCTCTATATTAAAATTTAGGATAAAATATAATTTATACCATTAAAATTTAGGTCATTATTAAATTATCTTTATGAAAAAAAATTTGTCTTATTAAATTTTTTAAACTTTGATCTGACTTAAAAACGTTAATTTTTTATTAAATGAAACAAAAATTAACATTCGATTTCAAGTTATACCAAAGTAAGACCAAAAAAACATTTCAAGAGTAATTTTATATAAGGATAAACTTTAGGATATATATTGTATTTTATTGCATAAGATTTTTTAACTAAATGGTCACGTAATGTGCACGTAAAGATACTATTCATTTCATTTAACAGAAAAATTAATATTTTTAAATTAGGCCAAAGTTTACGAGGATTTAGTAAAAAAAAAACTTTAGGAAAATAATTATATATCAGAATAAATTTTAAGAATGTAAATTATATTTTATTTAAGATTTATTGTACTACTTATATTTTTCTACCTTTAGAAAGTTAATCCTTA